>CM059783.1:22352665-22895165 GCA_030435695.1 Brachymystax lenok tsinlingensis | reverse complement strand
CTGAAGCAAAAGCCTGCTGCATCCACATGGTGCGTTGCAGATCAAATTGCACAGTTTCTCTCTAATAGCTTTTCATATTAGCACTGATTTTACCGATAGCTGCTTTTTTAAAGGAAGGTTTTACTAGCAGTGACTGTGATATGTGGTTGTTGAATGCACTGAATGTAAGTCGCTCTGGATAAGAGCGTCTGCTAAATTCCCGAGATGTAAATGTAAGACGAGAGTGCCCTTTGCCAGAAATGACACGCTCTCCAGTCTCCCAGACAGAGAGAAAGCTGCCGTCACAAACCAGGCGAAGGAGAAATGTGTGATTGATTTAATTCTGTCAAGCTGTGATTTGATGACAGGCAATCATAGAAGCGGGGAGAGAAGTGATGAGGTGATGTCGCAGCGTGGATATAGGGATTCTGAGAAGACTTAAATGAATGTGTTCTTGGAAGTTTGAGAAATGTCTGTAAATTGTATGCAGTACTCTGCTGGTTACTCTGTGGACTCCCAGATTCATTCAATTATCAGACTGTCAGAATCCACGGTTCTGGACGCAGAACTTTTTCAAGCCTCTAATAAAATATTTGGTTTGATAGTATGTTTAATTTCCTATCTGTTCAATTATTATTATTATTATTATATATTTTTTTATGCATTTGTGGTTACGACTATAATGGTAACTGTCATTATTTGACTGATGCGAACAGGAGGACAGAATAAGAGAAGGGGTCTGAGCAGAGTAAATGTTTTGTTGATTTATCAAAGAGGAAGAAAAACAAGACCTATTTTGCTTGGTGTGTCTTCCTTTGTGCTCCTATACTTGATCATCTAACGGTTGTTTTGTATACTGGAGGGTTGGAGGTTCTCTGTAGCAGTCAGAGGAGAGAGTCAGATCATATCTGGGACTTTCCAAGCTCTACGCTTTTCACGTTAACTCTCATCTCGCTGTCAGCCTGTCAGCTTTGATCTGGAGGGGAACTGACTGATAGATCCAAGCTAATCAAACGCATCAGAAGTCCAGACCACGCTCTCCACTGTGCTCTCCACTGTGCTGTCTTCCCCCATACTCCACTTTCACTCATATTGCCTCCAGACCTGGGTCTATATACTATTTGAAATCATTTCAAATACTTTATCTAAGCTTGATTGAGCTTGCCTGACATAATAAACCTGCTTCTGGCAGGCAAGAGCAAATGCTCAAAGTTTTTGAACGATTTCAAATACTATCTGAACCCAGGATCGCCTCCTCCTGCATGTACTACGCTCTATTCACTATCCCTAACTAATCCATACCAAACTTTAAGATGACAGTGTGACTTTTACTGGAGGACGTAGTTGCATAGTCTGGCACCTCAGGGATAATGGGATATGTAGTCTCTGATCCCATAGACGTGGGAAGGAGGCCAGGTATAGCAGCCCAGATAAGAATCTTTCAGGAGTGAATTACGGAAGGCTGCTTTTTGCCCAGAGGAGGGAGGCTAAATCCCCCTGCTCTAATGCTTCCTTCCTGTCTGCCTCAGGATCTGCATCCTAAATGGCCCCCTTTACCCCATATAATACACTACTATTGACTAGGGCTCATAGGGCTCTGGTCAAAAATATTGCACTATATAGGGAATAGGGTTCCATTTGAGATGCATCCAGTGCGTGTCAGTGTGTGATTGTAGCGCCTGACATTTCTCAGTCCCACTGACATCTGACGGGCTCTGGGAAGGAAATTCATTTGGGAGCCTCTTGCTCAACTGAGCTAGGCTTTTGTGCAGTCTCCTCTATTCACTTGGGCGTGGCCGCTGAGTGAGAATCAGTTTACTTATGAAACCAATTCTCTCATTTAGAAGACTAAATATCACATTACATCATTTACATCAAATAGTTTCATCTTTACTCATTCATTTTATACAAGAATTAGATGCAAGCCTCATAACTGAGGAACCTGTATAAACAGAGTTAGGATAATGTGGCTGTATTGTCTTTCATGAGGTCACAAACATGAAAAAAAAAGGACCGGGTCATAGCTGGCTTCTCCACCGACCATTTCCGCATTCTCCAGAATAGGAATATTGTTCAATTCTCAAATTCTGGGATGTAGTAGAATTTGGCGGGAGAGTTCCTTTGTTCTACTGTGACCCTCTCTCTCCCATATTGCATGGTCAGGGAGTCTCTGCAAGTAATGTACGACGTGGTTGTAAAGTCATAAAACTGCCTTTCCCCTACCTAACAGGGGGGGGGGGGGGGGGTGTTCACATCTCTGCTAGCCAGCTCACTGAAAGGGCTAGCGTCATGACACTGCCTTACAAAGGGCTCATAACCATGCCAATGGCCTCATAAAGAAGAGTCCTACTTTTATTTATTTAGGTTAAGATTTGTATGAAATATACCTATAATTCATAGCCGACAGTATCTGCTGTGTCAACAGTTTTTTATTTTATTTTATTTCACCTTTATTTAACCAGGTAGGCAAGTTGAGAGTTCTCATTTACAACTGCGACCTGGCCAAGATAAAGCAAAGCAGTTCGACACATACAACAACACAGTGTTACACATGGAGTAAAACAAACATACAGTCAATAATACAGTAGAAAAAAGTCTATATACAAAGAGTGCAAATGAGGTAAGATAAGGAAGGTAAGGCAATAAATAGGCCATGGTGGCAAAGTAATTACAATATAGCATTTAAACACTGGAATGGTAGATGTGCAATAGATGAATGTGCAATATAGAAAAACTGGGGTGCAAAGGAGCAAGATAAATAAATAAATATGGTAGGGGATGAGGTAGTTGGTTGGGCTATTTACAGATGGGCTGCATACAGGTGCAGAGGTCTGTGAGCTGCTCTGAAAGCTGGTGCTTAAAGCTGGTGAGGGAGATAAGTGTCTCCAGTTTCAGAGATTTTTGTAGTTCGTTCCAGTCATTGGCAGCAGAGAACTGGAAGGAATGTCGCACAAAGGAGGAATTGGCTTTGGGGGTGACCAGTGCGATATACCTGCTGGAGCGCGTGCTACGGGTGGGTGCTGCTATGGTGACCAGCATGCTGAGATAAGGCGGGGCTTTACCTAGTAGGGACTTGTAGATGACCTGGAGCCAGTGGGTTTGGCGACGAGTATGAAGCGAGGGCCAGCCAACGAGAGAGTACAGGTTGCAGTGGTGGTTAGTATATGGGGCTTTGGTGACAAAACGGATGGCACTGTGATAGACTGCATCCAATTTGTTGAGTAGAGTATTTTGTAAATGACATCACCGAAGTTGAGGATCGGTAGGATGGTCAGTTTTACGAGGGTATGTTTGGCAGCATGAGTGAAGGATGCTTTGTTGCGAAATAGGAAGCCAATTCTAGATTTAATTTTGGATTGGAGATGTTTGATGTGAGTCTGGAAGGAGATTTTACAGTCTAACCAGACACCTAGTTATTTGTAGTTGTCCACATAATCTAATACAGAACCGTCCAGAGTAGTGATGCTGGACGGGCGGGCAGCGATCGGTTGAAGAGCATGCATTTAGTTTTACTTGCATTTAAGAGCAGTTGGAGGCCACGGAAGGAGAGTTGTATGGCATTGAAGCTCGTCTGGAGGGTAGTTAACACAGTGTCCAATGAAGGGCCAGAAGTATACAGAATGGTGTTGTCTGCGTAGAGGTGGATCAGAGACTCACCTGCAGCAAGAGCGACATCATTGATGTATACAGAGAAGAGAGTCGGCCCAAGAATTGAACCCTGTGGCACCCCCATAGAGACTGCCAGAGGCCCGGACAACAGGCCCTCTGATTTGACACACTGAAATCTATCGGAGAAGTAGTTAGTGAACCAGGCGAGGCAATCTTTTGAGAAACCAAGGCTGTCGAGTCTGCCGATAAGATGTGGTGATTGACAGAGTCGAAAGCCTTGGCCAGATCAATGAAAACGGCTGCACAGTACTGTCTCTTATCGATGGCGATTATGATATCGTTTAGGACCTTGAGTTTGGCTAAGGTGCACCCATGACCAGCTCTGAAACCAGATTGCATAGCGGAAAAGGTACGGTGGGATTCGAAATGGTCGGTAATTTGTTTGTTAACTGGACTTTCAAAGACCTTAGAAAGGCAGGGTAGGATAGATATAGGTCTGTAGCAGTTAGGATCAAGAGTGTCTCCCCCTTTGAAGAGGGGGATGACCGCAGCTGCTTTCCAGTCTTTGGGAATCTCAGACGACACGAAAGAGAAGTTGAACAGGCTAGTAATAGGGGTTGCAATAATTCCGGCAGATAATTTTAAAAATAAAGGGACCGAATTGTCTAGCCCGGCTGATTTGTAGGGGTCCAGATTTTGCAGCTCTTTCAGAGCATCAGCTAACTGGATTTGGGAGAAGGAGAAATGGGGGAGGCTTGGGCGAGTTACTGAAGGGGGTGCCGGGCTGTTGACCGGGATAGGGGTAGCCAGGTGGAAAGCATGGCCAGCCGTAGAAAAAGGCTTATTGAAATTCTAAATTATTGTGGATTTATCGGTGGTGACAGCGTTTCCTATCCTTATTCTCCATGGACTTTACAGTGTCCCAGAACTTTTTTGAGTTTGTGTTACAGGAAGCAAATTTCTGCTTGAAAAAGCTAGCCTTGGCTTTCCTAACTGCCTGTGTATATTGGTTCCTGACTTTCCTGAAAAGTTGCATATCACGGGGGCTGTTCGATGCTAATGCAGAACGCCACAGGATGTTTTTGTGCTGGTCAAGGGCAGTCAGGTCTGGAGAGAACCATGGGCTATATCTGTTCCTGGTTATACATTTCTTGAATGGGGCATGCTTATTTAAGATGGTGAGGAAGGCACTTTTAACCACTTATGTATAACTGGGGCGCTAGCGCCCCAATCCCGACACTAGCGCCCCAAATCCAAAATCCAAAAGTTGAATTATTAAACATTCATCAATATACAAGTGTTGCATAGTCATCAAAAGCTCTGATTCTTGGCAATATCACAGCGTTGTGCTTTACGTCGAAAGCACCACATTTGATTGTTTGAGGATAGCACCTCTCATATTTATGCATTAGCATAAATTCATATCCAGCGCGGGTCACACTAAACCCATATAAGAGCTAAAATAAATCACTTACCTTTTGAAGAACTTCTGCTGAGGGCATCCCAAGTGTCCAAACAACCAAACAACAATCCATGGTTCTTTTGTTAGAAAATGTCATTTATTATATCCATAAATCTCCGTTTGGTTGGCGCGTTATGTTCAGAAAATCCACCATTCCTCTGGTTTTTGCCTGCTATATCAGTTCTGTTATACTCACAGACATTATTTTAACAGTTTTAGAAACTTCAGAGTGTTTCCTATCCAATAGTAGTAGTTTCTGGGCCTGAGTGGCAGGCATTTTACTTTGGGCACGCCAGGCTCTCCAAAACCGTCACCACTGCTGATGATGCCTAAAGAGTTCAAGAATAACCAGGCATCCTCTACTGACGTTATGAGGTCAATATCCTTCCAGGATACCTGGGCCAGGTCGATTAGAAAGGCCTGCTCGCTGAAGTGTTTTAGGGAGCGTTTGACAGTAATGAGGGGAGGTCATTTGACCGCAGACCCATTACGGATGCAGGCAATGAGGCAGTGATCGCTGAGATCTTGGTTGAAAACAGCAGAGGTGTATTTAGAGGGCAAGTTAGTTAGGATGACATCTATGAGGGTGCCCATGTTTACGTCTTTGGGGTTGTACCTAGTAGGTTCATTGATGATTTGTGTGAGGTTGAGGGCATCAAGCTTAGATTGTAGGATGGCCGTGGTGTTAAGCATGTCCCAGTTTAGGTCACCTAGCAGCACGAGCTCTGAAGATATATAGGGGGCAATCAGTTCACATATGGTGTCCAGAGCACAGCTGGGGGCAGAGGGTTGTCTATAGCAAGCGGCAACGGTGAGAGACTTGTTTCTAGAAAGGTGGATTTTTTTAAGTAAAAGTTCAAATTGTTTGGGTACAGACCTGGATAGTAAGACAGAACTCTGCAGGCTATCTCTTTGCAACACCGCCCCCTTTGGCCATTCTATCTTGTCTGAAAACGTTGTAATTAGAGATGGAGATTTCAGGGTTTTTGGTGGTCTTCCTAAGCCAGGATTCAGACACGGCTAGGACATCTGGGTTGGCAGAGTGTGCTAAAGCAGTGAATAAAACAAACTTAGGGAGGAGGCTTCTAATGTTAACATGCATGAAACCAAGGCTATTACGGTTGCAGAAGTCAACAAATGAGAGCGTCTGGGGAATAGGAGTGGAGCTAGGCACTGCAGGGCCTGGATTCACCTCCACATCGCCAGAGGAACAGAGGAGGAGTAGGATAAAGGTACGGCTAAAGGCTATGAGGACTGGTCGTCTAGGACGTATTGAACAGAGAGTAAAAAGAACAGGTTTCAGGGGGCGATAAAATAGATTCAAGGCACAATGTACAGACAAAGGTATGGTAGGACGTGAATACAGTGGAGGTAAACCTAGGCAATGAGTGGTGATGAAAGAGATATTGTCTCTAGAAACATTTAAACAAGGTGATGTCATCGCATGTGTGGGTGGCGGAACTGAAGGGTTGGATAAGGTATATTGAGCAGTGCTAGAGGCTCTACAGTGAAATAAGCCAATAAAGACTAAATAGAACAGCAATGGACAAGGCATATTGACATTGAGGAGAGGCATGCTTAGCCGAGTGATCATCAGGGTCCAGTGAGTAGTGAGGCTGGTTGGGGACACGGCGATTCAGACAGCTAGCTGGGAGTAGCAAGCTAGCAGAAGACGGAGGAAGTCTGTTTAGATGGCACAGTAGCACTGCCAGTCAATGGCCTCATCCTCCTGTTTCATCAGTATTGAGATGGCACACTAGCACTGCCAGTCAAGACTCATCCTCCTGTTTCATCAGTATTGAGATGGCACAGTAGCACTGCCAGTCAATGGCCTCATCCTCCTGTTTCATCAGTATTGAGATGGCACAGTAGCACTGCCAGTCAAGACTCATCCTCCTGTTTCATCAGTATTGAGATGGCACAGTAGCACTGCCAGTCAAGACTCATCCTCCTGTTTCATCAGTATTGAGATGGCACAGTAGCACTGCCAGTCAATGACCTCATCCTCCTGTTTCATCAGTATTGAGATGGCACAGTAGCACTGCCAGTCAAGACTCATCCTCCTGTTTCATCAGTATTGAGATGGAACAGTAGCACTGCCAGTCAAGACTCATCCTCCTGTTCCATCAGTATTGAGATGGCACATTAGCACTGCCAGTCAATGGCCTCATCCTCCTGTTTCATCAGTATTGAGATGGCACAGTAGCACTGCCAGTCAAGACTCATCCTCCTGTTTCATCAGTATTGAGATGGCACAGTAGCACTGCCAGTCAATGACCTCATCCTCCTGTTTCATCAGTATTGAGATGGCACATTAGCACTGCCAGTCAAGACTCATCCTCCTGTTTCATCAGTATTGAGATGGAACAGTAGCACTGCCAGTCAAGACTCATCCTCCTGTTCCATCAGTATTGAGATGGCACATTAGCACTGCCAGTCAATGGCCTCATCCTCCTGTTTCATCAGTATTGAGATGGCACAGTAGCACTGCCAGTCAAGACTCATCCTCCTGTTTCATCAGTATTGAGATGGCACAGTAGCACTGCCAGTCAATGACCTCATCCTCCTGTTTCATCAGTATTGAGATGGCACAGTAGCACAGCCAGTCAATGACCTCATTCTCCTGTTTCATCAGTATTGAGATGGCACATTAGCACTGCCAGTCAATGGCCTCATCCTCCTGTTTCATCAGTATTGAGATGGCACAGTAGCACTGCCAGTCAAGACTCATCCTCCTGTTTCATCAGTATTGAGATGGCACAGTAGCACTGCCAGTCAATGACCTCATCCTCCTGTTTCATCAGTATTGAGATGGCACAGTAGCACTGCCAGTCAAGACTCATCCTCCTGTTTCATCAGTATTGAGATGGCACATTAGCACTGCCAGTCAAGACTCATCCTCCTGTTTCATCAGTATTGAGATGGAACAGTAGCACTGCCAGTCAAGACTCATCCTCCTGTTCCATCAGTATTGAGATGGCACATTAGCACTGCCAGTCAATGGCCTCATCCTCCTGTTTCATCAGTATTGAGATGGCACAGTAGCACTGCCAGTCAAGACTCATCCTCCTGTTTCATCAGTATTGAGATGGCACATTAGCACTGCCAGTCAAGACTCATCCTCCTGTTTCATCCGTATTGAGATGGCACAGTAGCACTGCCAGTCAATGGCCTCATCCTCCTGTTTCATCAGTATTGAGATGGCACAGTAGCACTGCCAGTCAAGACTCATCCTCCTGTTTCTTCAGTATTGAGATGGCACATTAGCACTGCCAGTCAAGACTCATCCTCCTGTTTCATCAGTATTGAGATGGCACATTAGCACTGCCAGTCAATGACCTCATCCTCCTGTTTCATCAGTATTGAGATGGCACAGTAGCACTGCCAGTCAATGACCTCATCCTCCTGTTTCATCAGTATTGAGATGGCACAGTAGCACTGCCAGTCAATGACCTCATCCTCCTGTTTCATCAGTATTGAGATGGCACAGTAGCACTGCCAGTCAATGACCTCATCCTCCTGTTTCATCAGTATTGAGATGGCACAGTAGCACTGCCAGTCAAGACTCATCCTCCTGTTTCATCAGTATTGAGATGGCACAGTAGCACTGCCAGTCAAGACTCATCCTCCTGTTTCATCAGTATTGAGATGGCACAGTAGCACTGCCAGTCAAGACTCATCCTCCTGTTTCATCAGTATTGAGATGGCACAGTAGCACTGCCAGTCAATGACCTCATCCTCCTGTTTCATCAGTATTGAGATGGCACAGTAGCACTGCCAGTCAAGACTCATCCTCCTGTTTCATCAGTATTGAGATGGCACAGTAGCACTGCCAGTCAAGACTCATCCTCCTGTTTCATCAGTATTGAGATGGCACAGTAGCACTGCCAGTCAATGACCTCATCCTCCTGTTTCATCAGTATTGAGATGGCACAGTAGCACTGCCAGTCAATGACCTCATCCTCCTGTTTCATCAGTATTGAGATGGCACAGTAGCACTGCCAGTCAAGACTCATCCTCCTGTTTCATCAGTATTGAGATGGAACAGTAGCACTGCCAGTCAATGACCTCATCCTCCTGTTTCATCAGTATTGAGATGGCACATTAGCACTGCCAGTCAATGACCTCATCCTCCTGTTTCATCAGTATTGAGATGGCACAGTAGCACTGCCAGTCAATGACCTCATCCTCCTGTTTCATCAGTTTTGAGATGGCACAGTAGCACTGCCAGTCAATGACCTCATCCTCCTGTTTCATCAGTATTG
Source organism: Brachymystax lenok tsinlingensis (assembly GCA_030435695.1). NCBI lineage: Eukaryota > Metazoa > Chordata > Actinopteri > Salmoniformes > Salmonidae > Brachymystax > Brachymystax lenok. The sequence continues at coordinate 22,885,850 of CM059783.1, read as the reverse complement.
AGATGGCACAGTAGCACTGCCAGTCAAGACTCATCCTCCTGTTTCATCAGTATTGAGATGGCACAGTAGCACTGCCAGTCAATGACCTCATCCTCCTGTTTCATCAGTATTGAGACGTCTTTGTTAGCAGCTAGCTGTGGTTAATGCCCTGAGGCGGCCGTTAAAACAAAGCCTCTATTCACTGTCAAGGTGATTCACATGAAAGACAAGCGTCTTGAGTCAATCCTTGAGCCACAGAGAAGGAGAATCATTCCAAGCCTTTGTTACCTTCTCTGAAGAGAATATTGGATTCTGACAAGGCCGTGTTATGTACTGGCCTTCAGTATTTTTAATGGAAAATGCGATGGAAGAATGCGTGCAAATTTGGTTCTGATGCTGTTACAATCTGAAATTCCACCTTCATGAACAGATGCCTGAGCAAGCGATGCATTTCCCCCTAAACGGTGTTGCCAGTCTGCAGTAGACACAATAACTAATCAAACAATGTGGCTTTTCTACATCCAATCTCATGATCTTGCATTATGAAACAGTTGTGACTTCTGCTCTGGCTAAAAGCCCATCTCTAAAAATACCCCAACTCATGCAACATAAATGAGTGTGTGCTCGTTGCTCTACTGTCAGGCGAGGCCGTCGAGGCACAAGCGGGTGTGTTTTGACACGACAGCCTCCTGATTCTCAGCACATGCATGAATAAGTAAAGCGCTCTGCTTTTAGCGTCTCTGTGTCTCTAAGTCTATCCCTCTGCTGCCTACATGGAGCCAGCTAGGAGAAGACCGGACTGGTGATGGCAGCTGGCTCTGCACTTTTCTGTTTGAAAGGAAGCTTTGGGGGATTGGAGTGTGTGCGTGTGCACCTGTGTGTGTGTGTGTTACGTTGTTAAAAAGCAGACACACACTGATCAGGACAGGAGGGAGCGGTTGTGGTAACACTTCATGGCTCTGCAGTGCTGATGTAAGCAGAATAGGGGATGGTTTTTGCAGAGTCATTGACACAGCCAGGTATTATATAAGGGTTGTGCTTCTGGTACAGTTCATGTGCACTAAGGGCACCACTGAGGGCACCCACTAAGGGCACCACTAAGGGCACCCACTAAGGGCACCCACTACTAAGGGCAACAACCACTAAGGGCAACAACCACTAAGGGCAACAACCACTAAGGGCACCACTAAGGGCACCGCTAAGGGCACCACTTGAAAGGAAAGTGTCCTTGCTCACAACCTGAAGTTGTTATTTGTAGGACTTTCTGTTTTTGCAGTCAGTTCTAAAATACTTTACTGCAATGTCCAAAACAGTACCTGCTGTGTCAGAAAATGTGCTTTCAAGTAATGTTGGAAGGTTCATTGTAGATATAGGTGTCCTGCTGTGTGTGCCGTCTCTTATAAATGGAAAAAGCACTGTTTCCCATTGCATACACTAATTATCTATTTGTTTACCATGGCTCAGAGTGAAACAGTATTTTACTTTGAAGCTCAGTTTTTCTAGCATTTCTTATGCACTGCCATTGGTTCAAGTTTCTCTGACATTCCCCATTCAGCAAACTGTATTCATCATTAACCAGAGTAATATTCTCCTGGGGAGGAAGGGCCTGTCATGAACCCATTGGCCGTACTAATTAAAGTCTAAATCATTTAGTAGTGTCAATGGTGTAAGGAATGGGCACAGATTGTCACATATATATATTCTGGTCCTACTGTAGGAGGGGGATGGGGGTATCATCTCCCATCAGGATGGTGGATCATTTCCCATCAGGATGGTGGATCATCTCCCATCAGGATGGTGGATCATCTCCCATCAGGATGGTGGATCATCTCTCCCATCAGGATGGTGGATCATCTCCCATCAGGATTGTGGATCATCTCCCATCAGGATGGTGGATCATCTCCCATCAGGATGGTGGATCATCTCCCATCAGGATGGTGGATCATCTCCCATCAGGATGGTGGATCATCTCCCATCAGGATTGTGTATCATCTCCCATCAGGATGGGGTATCATCTCCCATCAGGATGGGGTATCATCTCCCATCAGGATGGGGTATCATCTCCCATCAGGATGGGGTATCATCTCCCATCAGGATGGGGCATCCTACTGTATGATGTAGGGGTCTATTAGAAAACCTGTGCAAAATATGAATGTTTAAATTGTTTGTCGGTACAGTGAGGGAAAAAAGTATTTGATCCCCTGCTGATTTTGTACGTTTGCCCACTGACAAAGAAATTATCAGTCTATAATTTTAATGGTAGGTTTATTTGAACAGTGAGAGACAGAATAACAACAAAAAAATCCTGAAAAAAAGTTTTTTTGCAGTCAGTTCTAAAATACTTTACTGCAATGTCCAAAACAGTACCTGCTGTGTCAGAAAATGTGCTTTCAAGTAATGTTGGAAGGTTCATTGTAGATATAGGTGTCCTGCTGTGTGTGTGCCATCTCTTATAAATGGAAAAAGCACTGTTTCCCATTGCATACACTAATTATCTATTTGTTTACCATGGCTCAGAGTGAAACAGTATTTTACTTTGAAGCTCAGTTTTTCTAGCATTTCTTATGCACTGCCATTGGTTCAAGTTTCTCTGACATTCCCCATTCAGCAAACTGTATTCATCATTAACCAGAGTAATATTCTCCTGGGGAGGAAGGGCCTGTCATGAACCCATTGGCCGTACTAATTAAAGTCTAAATCATTTAGTAGTGTCAATGGTGTAAGGGATGGGCACAGATTGTCACATATATATATTCCGGTCCTACTGTAGGAGGGGGATGGGGGTGTCATCTCCAATCAGGATGGTGTATCATTTCCCATCAGGATGGTCTATCATCTCCCATCAGGATGGTGGATCATCTCCCATCAGGATGGTGGATCATCTCCCATCAGGATGGTGGATCATCTCCCATCAGGATGGTGGATCATCTCCCATCAGGATGGTGTGTCATCTCCCATCAGGATGGTGGATCATCTCCCATCAGGATGGTGGATCATCTCCCATCAGGATGGTGGATCATCTCCCATCAGGATGGTGGATCATCTCCCATCAGGATGGTGGATCATCTCCCATCAGGATGGTGTGTCATCTCCCATCAGGATGGTGTGTCATCTCCCATCAGGATGGTGGATCATCTCCCATCAGGATGGTGGATCATCTCCCATCAGGATGGTGGATCATCTCCCATCAGGATGGTGTATCATTTCCCATCAGAATGGGGTATCATCTCCCATCAGGATGGGGTATCATCTCCCATCAGGATGGGGTATCATCTCCCATCAGGATAGGGCATCCTACTGTATGATGTAGGGGTCTATTAGAAAACCTGTGCAAAATATGAATGTTTAAATTGTTTGTCGGTACAGTGAGGGAAAAAAGTATTTGATCCCTTGCTGATTTTGTACGTTTGCCCACTGACAAAGAAATGATCAGTCTATAATTTTAATGGTAGGTTTATTTGAACAGTGAGAGACAGAATAACAACAAAAAAATCAAGAAAAAAGCATGTGAAAAATGTTATAAATTGATTTGCTTTTTAATGAGGGAAATAAGTATTTGACCCCTCTGCAAAACATGACTTAGTACTTGGTGGCAAAACCCTTGTTGGCAATCACAGAGGTCAGACATTTCTTGTAGTTGGCCACCAGGTTTGCACACATCTCAGGAGGGATTTTGTCCCACTCCTCTTTGCAGATCTTCTCCAAGTCATTAAGGTTTCGAGGCTGACGTTTGGCAACTTGAACCTTCAGCTCCCTCCACAGATTTTCTATGGGATTAAGGTCTGGAGACTGGCTAGGCCACTCCAGGACCTTAATGTGCGTCTTCCTGAGCCACTCTTTTGTTGCCTTGGCCGTGTGTTTTGGGTCATTGTCATGCTGGAATACCCATCCACGACCCATTTTCAATGCCCGGGCTGAAAGAAGGAGGTTCTCACCCAAGATTTGACGGTTCATGGCCCCGTCCATCATCCCTTTGATGCTGTGAAGTTGTCCTGTCCCCTTAGCAGAAAAACACCCCCAAAGCATAATGTTTCCACCTCCATGTTTGACGGTGGGGATGGTGTTCTTGGAGTCATAGGCAGCATTCCTCCACCTCCAAACACGGCGAGTGTAGTTGATGCCAAAGAGCTCCATTTTGGTCTCATCTGACCACAACACTTTCACCCAGTTGTCCTCTGAATCATTCAGATGTTCATTGGAAAACTTCAGACGGGCATGTATATGTTCTTTCTTGAGCAGGGGGACCTTGCGTGCGCTGCAGGATTTCAGTCCTTCACGACGTAGTGTGTTACCAATTGTTTTCTTGGTGACTATGGTCCCAGCTGCCTTGAGATCATTGACGAGATCCTCCCGTGTAGTTCTGGGCTGATTCCTCACCGTTCTCATGATCATTGCAACTCCACGAGGTGAGATCTTGCATGGAGCCCCAGTCCGAGGGAGATTGACAGTTCTTTGTGTTTCTTCCATTTGCGAATAATCGCACCAACTGTTGTCACCTTCTCACCAAGCTGCTTGGTGATGGTCTTGTAGCCCATTCCAGCCTTGTGTAGGTCTACAATCTTGTCCCTGACATCCTTGGAGAGCTCTTTGGTCTTGGCCGTGGTGGAGAGTTTGGAATCTGATTGATTGATTGCTTCTGTGGACAGGTGTCTTTTATACAGGTAACAAACTGAGATTAGGAGCACTCCCTTTAAGAGTGTGCTCCTAATCTCAGCTTGTTACCTGTATAAAAGACACCTGGGAGCCAGAAATCTTTCTGATTGAGAGGGGGTCAAATACTTATTTCCCTCATTAAAATGCAAATAAACGTTAAAAAAAATTCACATGCGTTTTTCTGGATTTTTCTGTTGTTATTCTGTCTCTCACTGTTCAAATAAACCTACCATTAAAATTATAGACTGATCATTTCTTTGTCAGTGGGCAAACATACAAAATCAGCAAGGGATCAAATACTTTTTTCCCTCACTGTAAGTGTGGCTCAGTTAGTTGAGCACGGCGCTTGCACTGCCAGGATTGTGGGTTTGATTCCCGCTGGCCCACCCATATATAACATGTTTGCACGCATGACTGTAGATGAAAGCGTCTGCTACAGTAAGTGTCATGTATTACAGCCAGTATGAGGCTCAGTTTAGAAGGTCAAGGATTTGTCCGACCCCACCAAGGTGATTGGACTTAGGGTATGGTAGACGCTAGGTTATTTTGTGTTTATGCCCACTATCTTTCCCCTCACGTTGGCGACGGTGTTTCTGCGATTCATCCACTAGGCAAAACTCTGACAGGTAGCCCCTCTGTGGCCATATGTCCTCTCCTCTCTCCCAGTAGACACATCAGAGGATCAGTGGTGCGGTCAACCCTGTCTGGCAGCAGGGAGGGGTGGGGGGACAGGTAGTGTTCCCCCCCAGAGGGCTTCGTATCCTGGGGATCATCTATCCACCTGCCCCTGTGTCTGGCTGGACCCTGGACCCCTCGGATCAGAGCCTGAGGGTGAAGGTTGTGGTAAAGGCACATGCTAGGAGGGGCAAGACACGGTTGTCTGCTTCCCTGATGGATGACCACAAATGATTGCACTGCTGTGCGTGTGTGTGTGCCCTGTTTCCTGGGGGTGTTGGAGTTACGGGAAGAGGAACATGTGATAGGAGGAATTCATAGTAGGGTGGAATAAGGCTGAGATAAGAGCATCTTGATGTATTTATTTATACATGCCATAAGGTAAATCAGGTCATACGTGAAGACAGATGCATCAATAGGTAGCATCAACAGAGCATCAAAAGAGAGCATCAACAGCGACCATAAGCTATACGACATGGTACCATTGCAGCATCTTGTTATCAGATTCATCCAAACACTACATCGAAGTAGAATATCTTCCATTCCCTGCTTCTGCCCCACAGTGTAGTGGATTCACACGCACAAACACACAAGCACACAAACACACACACAAAACGAGGGGGGGGCGGGGCGACCCCTTGTTTATTTTGGATGCCAGATCTAGTATATCCGATCTACGTCAGAGGAAAGGGGCTCGAAGTAGAAGTCAACAAGGAACAGAAATAGCAATGCATGTGAATTGTGTTCAGTACAGTGAGATAACGTAGCGTAGCATTTTCCCCAATACCAGAAGCAGCTGCTATTTCTCGATTTTCTAATGCTATGGAGACTGGAAAGTTGTAATTAACTGGTGTTTGTTGTTGCTCGATGCAGAGCCTAAAATCTGAAAGGGAGAAAGAGAGAGTCGCAGCTTGCCAGAGTTGTAACGATTGCAGTGCAGGTGTCTGGGAGATGCCCTTGAGAATGCGGTGCAAGCGAGAACCTGAAAAAAAAAAGATTGAAGTGTCTACATCCTGGAAGTTACAGCTGAGAGACACTGCATAAAAAGGCATTGGTTATTTCCAAATGGATAAATGTTGGAGCCAAATCCTCCGGGGTGACAAGGATCAGATTCCCCTCCCCAATGTGAATCTTAATCAAAAGTAGGGAGAAATGCCAAACTGACCCAAGATCAGTGTCTAGTGGCAACTTCACCCTACACCGAGCCAAATACTTGTCAAGGCTGACACAACACCTCAAGAGACGGTCGAAGTTTGAGGACAAACGAGCGCCACTGAAACAAAGTACATTAACACAGACTAGTGCTGTCACGCCTCATTATTTAGAAAGGCAGGGTATTGACAGGAAGGCAGCTACTCTGTGACTATATGCCCCAGCTCAGATCGATGCCGAGTCATGAAGGATGGCTAATATGGCCGCCGCCAAACACAGGGCGGTGACAAAGAATCATCCCTGTGAGTTTGTCTGGCAACGAGGATTGATTTTCTTGCAGGGTAAAGGTGTCCATATTAGGATAGAGTCACACATCCATGGAAGTGACTCAGACACAACTTCCATGGATGTGGGACTGTCCTAATATGGATACCGTACAGGGCTGTGTTTCTCCTCCACAGGGATAAACAAACAGAATGATCATTAGCCCAACGACAGTAAGACTCGTTCTCTATTATAATCAGCTGATGATGTGTTTTGTGTGTTAAGCAGTGGAGGGCCTCCCGAGTTTCTAAAGCTCGAGATTCCTTTTTGTTGATACTATATTGCCGAGTGATTCAGAGAAGTAGGCCAGAGGCAACCACAGAGTTCTGTGTGATATCAAATCATGGATCTAAAAGGAATATTACCTGGCATGATTCAATTTAGTCTTTTTATAAGAATGAATGAAAGTCACATTATTAATAATTCAATTGACTGCCGCGCTGCCCGGCTCTGTTGTGGATTATACAAATGTAATCATATTAAATGATGCATGTTATTGCATAATTACAGCGATAAAAGCTTTATGAGTCTACATGGGCCTCGGTTGTTTCGATCAAAGACGCCAGTCATGAATTCCGTAAACAAGATATCCAGAATTTGCAGAAGACTAGAGATGAAGTTTGAGGATGCTCATGGATAGATTGGTTGCTGTCATATTGTAATGCCTAACCTCTAGCTCATTCACCGTGAATACTGCTGTAGCACAGTTGAATAAAATGCATACATGGTAGACTAGTCCGTATAGACATATTGATCTCTAGTTTACACCTAATTATGACTGATCCAATCCTCACGCATATTTCCTGGGTGGCCACAGTAATTATGGTTTTGAAGGAATGAATGAATGGAGAATTGGATTTGTCACACGCGTAATACACCTAGGGACAATAGAGACACACCTCTTTATTCTGGTGCCCCACATAGAGAGGTGGAATACCATTATCCTAGAGAGGAGAGGATCCAGTTTGTGCTGTGCCAGTACAGGGGATCAGACCCAGCGTGGGGAGCTGGGGCTTGGGAGCTGGGAGCTGGGGCCTGGGAGCTGGGGCCTGGGAGCTGGGAGCTGGGACTTGGTGGTAGGAGCCTGAGGGCTGCATCTGGATTCTCCCGGGGGGAGGAGCTTGCAGTGGTTGCGGCAGTGGTGGCGCCAGCAAGCGTGCCATAGAAGGCAGGGGCAGACAGCTGGGTGACACCGAGGATGCCAGACGGTGCCAGCCACCCCATTTGAGCAAGGCTGGCTGCCAAGCATTGTTTGAAACATAAAGTAGTGTCTTTCTGGCTCTTGGGAAGTGAGACAAAGTGATACAGTAGCTGGTGTCTTGTTTCTCTGGAGATGCAGAGTCATTTTATCTGTACTGTGACTCCGCCATGTTGTAATCTTCAGCCTTGAGGCAGCAGAACACAGAAGAGTCTGTCTGTCTAATCCACACCAGAGAAAGGGTGAGGACTGTGCACGGCATGTTGATGTCATCTGGACTGGCTGTGTTGTACTGTAGTCTGCAGCTTGTGTTGTTGGACTAAGCTCATGTGGTGTTGCTTTGGTTGGCCCCTGACTGGCACTGCTGGCTGGTAAAGCCATCTGCACTGCAGCAGCGACCAAGCCCTGTTTTGTGCAAACCAAGCCAGGCAGAAGAGCAGTGACGTGCCGCTGTCTATTTCCTCAAGGCAAGTCTCATTCCCAGCATCTGCAAAATAACTCTATTTAATTGAGTTGAACACTGTTCAATTGGATTCTACTGACAGTGACATTATGTTTATCAAATACTTGGTTTTCAAGGCCAAATAAAAAAATGACGTATTGAAACAATGTCAATCACATTGCCCTCTAAAGACAATGCTCATAATGACTTCCATTTAGTCTGAATCCCCATCAGACTCATTCTGTGGTTAGGAAACAAGCCTTGTGAATAATGTCTAGAGATGAATCTATATAGACAGCCTGCCTGCCTGCCTCACCTATTATACATGAGCTCATTTCCAGTCAAGGCTTTTTAGACAAACAGCACACAGTTTGCTCACTCTTCTTCCAGGAAGGGGTTCTGTTGTTGTCTCTCATCCTGAGGCTACTAGATTCATCCCCCTTTCTCTCCATCCTGCTGCAATTAACCCCTTGTGGTCCAGCGCTGGCTCTTATTGGTCTGCAGGGCGTCTCTTGGCGATTAAGTGGGTGGCGGGCGGATCCTGACGGGAGGGAGGGAAATAGGGGGGAGGAGGGTTGTGCGGAGCGATGGGGTAGGTGTCCCTCCACTCTCTGTCACTATCCGAGTGCAGTCGTGTCACAGCTAGCTGTACAGCCAGCCAGGGCAGGTGGGCTGGGCTCCTGACTAGTTAGGGCGCCATAGTCAGTCAGCCAACCAGGGAAGGAGCCAGGCAGGGAAGGAGAGCCACAGCCAGCCAGCCAGCCGGTCCCTGCAACAACAGACAGCCATAATCCATCCTTCCCAGAGAGGTGAGTGGGAGTCAGCTGGCTCCAACGCTTTACCCCCTCCCCCCCCTTTCACACACAAACACACACATTATTGATTGCTGTTCGTTTGGTGCGTTCTCTCAGATCAGTAGGGAATGACTTATACTGACGGGACAGTTTACAGTTTGGCTTTGGCTAAGCTGGATGAGCCTGCTGGTTAAGAGAGAGGGAAAACATTGATTAAGGTCATTTAGCAGGGTGGGGCATGTTTTCTGACGTGTAATTGCGAGAGCCTCGGGGCTCAATAGCATTAGGCTAGGATTATAGGACGGACTAACACGGCTAGAGCACTTTGAAAGCAGTTTCTTTGAAAGCGTCCCCATTATGGCGTTGACGTGTGTCTCACAATTCACTTCACCCTACGCTGCTCTAAACCGTGTTCAGTGTTTTCTTCTCTTTGTTTTGAGGTGGAATGGGTGTCACAGATTGATGCTGAGTGTATTTCTTGGTATTAAGTGAATGGGTGTCACAGATTGATCCTGAGTGTATTTCTTGGTATTAAGTGAATGGGTGTCACAGATTGATCCTGAGTGTATTTCATGGTATTAAGTGAATGGGTGTCACAGATTGATCCTGAGTGTATTTCATGGTATTAAGTGAATGGGTGTCACAGATTGATCCTGAGTGTATTTTGTGGTATTAAGTGAATGGGTGTCACAGATTGATCCTGAGTGTATTTCTTGGTATTAAGTGAATGGGTGTCACAGATTGATCCTGAGTGTATTTCATGGTATTAAGTGAATGGGTGTCACAGATTGATCCTGAGTGTATTTTGTGGTATTAAGTGAATGGGTGTGTCAGATTGATCCTGAGTGTATTTCATGGTATTAAGTGAATGGGTGTCACAGATTGATCCTGAGTGTATTTCGTGGTATTAAGTGAATGGGTGTCACAGATTGATCCTAAGTGTATTTCATGGTATTAAGTGAATGGGTGTCACAGATTGATCCTGAGTGTATTTCGTGGTATTAAGTGAATGGGTGTCACAGATTGATCCTGAGTGTATTTCGTGGTATTAAGTGAATGGGTGTCACAGATTGATCCTGAGTGTATTTCGTGGTATTAAGTGAATGGGTGTCACAGATTGATCCTGAGTGTATTTCGTGGTATTAAGTGAATGGGTGTCACAGATTGATCCTGAGTGTATTTCGTGGTATTAAGTGAATGGGTGTCACAGATTGATCCTGAGTGTATTTCGTGGTATTAAGTGAATGGGTGTCACAGATTGATCCTGAGTGTATTTAGTGGTATTAAGTGAATGGGTGTCACAGATTGATCCTGAGTGTATTTCGTGGTATTAAGTGAATGGGTGTCACAGATTGATCCTGAGTGTATTTCGTGGTATTAAGTGAATGGGTGTCACAGATTGATCCTGAGTGTATTTCGTGGTATTAAGTGAATGGGTGTCACAGATTGATCCTGAGTGTATTTCGTGGTATTAAGTGAATGGGTGTCACAGATTGATCCTGAGTGTATTTCGTGGTATTAAGTGAATGGGTGTCACAGATTGATCCTGAGTGTATTTCGTGGTATTAAGTGAATGGGTGTCACAGATTGATCCTGAGTGTATTTCGTGGTATTAAGTGAATGGGTGTCACAGATTGATCCTGAGTGTATTTCGTGGTATTAAGTGAATGGGTGTCACAGATTGATCCTGAGTGTTTTTCGTGGTATTAAGTGAATGGGTGTCACAGATTGATCCTGAGTGTATTTCGTGGTATTAAGTGAATGGGTGTCACAGATTGATCCTGAGTGTATTTCATGGTATTAAGTGAATGGGTGTCACAGATTGATCCTGAGTGTTTTTCGTGGTATTAAGTGAATGGGTGTCATCTTGAAAATGACTGTTTAGCTCTTTGGTGTTATCCTTTAACATTTTCCTGATTCTTCTGGAGGAATGGTGATGTCCTTGAATTATACATACAGTCACTTTCAATTTAGTATTAAAGACAAACCGTTTATGAAAACACCTCAGGGCGTACTCCACCTCCCAACAGATACTCTGTGCCTGCATTTAGAACATAAACAGTTCTTTACAAAAGACGCCAAATGAAAGAGCTGTATGGATGAATGTGCTTGTCATTGTGTTGAGAAATGCGGAGGGAACACATCACTGTAGCTTCTTATTGTGAGATTCTGGGTGATGTGTGGGAGTTTGGGTCGCTGTTACACAAGAAGTCTTCAGAGAAAGGGTCACATGCTACTGTCAATGCCAGTCACACATACACAACACCACAAGGTACTCTTCTGAAAAGACATCTCTTCTTCCATTCCTCTGTCTCTGTATTACAGAGTCTTTACAGTCATCCGTTCTACATGCTGCAAATATCATTGAAATCGTCCGTTTTTTTCTCCCTTCGCCGAGCAACACTTACAGTACTGAATATTGCATGAGACGCTGTTTGCATGGATGAGAGGAGCCATTTCATTGCACTCTATGTTTGGAAATTACGTGCCACAATGCATAGTAGGAAACACTAGCATCAATACTAGACACTGCCATTGTTTTTAAACCTGAGGGAAATCTAGCACGTCAAGAGAAAAGGCTTCTGGGTTTACAGGAAGTTGAACAGAGTCTTCAGTGTGTATTGTGACTTCCCTAAAGTTTATTTTCTGGATGTTATATATTGTATAACAGTACCATTCAAGGGTTTTTCTTAATTTGTTCTATTTTCTACATTGTAGAATAATAATGAATACATTAAAACTATGAAATAACACATATGGAATCATGTAGTAACCAAAAAACGTGTTAAACAAATCAACATTTCCAAAATGTCTAATGTCCATTGCTCGTGTTTCTTGGCCCAAGCAAGTCTCTTCTTATTATTGGTGTCCTTTAGTCGTGGTTTCTTTGCAGCAATTCGACCATGAAGGCCTGATCCACACAGTCTCGTCTGAACATTTGATGTTGAGATGTATCTGTTACTTGAACTCTGTGAAGCATTTATTTGGGCTGCAATCTGAGGTGCAGTTAACTCTAATGAACTTTTCCTCTGCAGCAGAGGTAACTCTGGGTCTCCCTTTCCTGTGGCGGTCCTCATGGGAGCCAGTTTCATCATAGCACTTGATGGTTTTTGAGATTGCACTTGAGGAAAGTTTTTGACATTTTCCGTATTGACTGACCTTCATGTGTTAAAGGAATGATGGACTGTCATTTCTCTTTGATTATTTGAGCTGTTCTTGACATAATATGGACTTGGACCAAATAGTCCATAATAATATCTTCTGTATACCACCCCTACCTTGTCACAATACAACTGATTGGCTCAAACGCGTTAAGAAGGAAAGAAATTCCACAAATTAACTTTTAACAAGGCACACCTGTTTATTGAAATGCATTCCAGGTGACTACCTCATAAAGCTGATTGAGAGAATGCCAAGAGTGTGCAAGGCAAAGGGTGGCTTCTTTGAAGAATCTCAAATATAAAATATTTTTTGCTTACTATAATTGTAACGCTAACTAACTCTATTGATTTCTCTGCCATCCTCTTTGTGGTGGTAAGTCACTTTTTTGGTTACTACATGATTCCATATGTGTTATTTCATAGTTTTGATGTCTTAACTAGTATTCTACAATGTAGAAAATAGTAAAAATAAAGAAAAACCCTTGAAAGAGTAGGTGTGTCCAAACGTTTGACTGGTACTGTACATGATCTACAGAAGGGGGAATCAACATGCTCTACATCTAGCAACATATCGAGACGCACAGCGGGACTAACACGTTGTTGTTTATTGAAGAGCTTGTGACTCAAACACCTATACTGTTAGTGTTGACACAGCTTCAGGGCTGTGAATGGGTTATTGGTCATAGCTGTGAGCTCTGTCGCAGGACCCCTAGAGATATGGAGAGGCCCCTAGCGTGTGTCGCCCATCCGCAGCTCTGAAGGACTCGCTGCCTGTCAGAGACATCACCGATGATTCCGTCAGGGGCTGGTGTCTAGGGATGCACCGCTATTAAATATTCAGCCAATACAGGCCTGCTCTCAGGACAGCCCTCAGGGGTCCTCCTGTAAACTGGCCTTGGCTGCACTAAGCTAGGCACTAAGCTAGGCTACCTATAGGTAGTACTGTAGGGTTACTTTACCTATACTGTATATTAGTTATTACTACATTCGCACACACTGTATGTAGATTTTTCTATTGTGTTATCGACTGTACGTTTGTTTATCTCATGTGTAACTCTGTGGGGCGGCAGGTAGCCTTGTGGTTAGAGCGTTGGACTTGTAACCGGAGGGTTGCAAGTTCGAATCCCCCGAGCTGACAAGGTGAAAATCTGTCGTTCTGCCCCTGAACAAGGCAGTTAACCCACTGTTCCCCGGGCGCCGAAGACGTGGATGTCGATTAAGGCAGCCCCCCGCACCTCTCTAATTCAGAGGGGTTGGGTTAAATGCGGAAGACACATTTCAGTTGAAGGCATTCGGTTGTACAACTGACTAATAATGGTGACTTTGACTTTTGACTTTGACTTTGTGTTGTTTGTGTCGCACTGCTTTGCTTTATCTTGGCCAGGTCGCAGTTGTAAATGAGAACTTGTTTTCAAATAAATAAAGTTATTACTACAGTATATCTATAGTGCATGTTGTCGAATAATATAATCAAGGAATTAATTCGCCCCTGTCCTCCAGTGCTTCATAACAATGTATTGACAATGTAATCATACTCGGTTTGAGTAACACGCTTTTTATTCTGAGATGTGTTATCAAGAAATGTCCCTTCTAACATTAATCTTGATTTATAGGTCACTTTTTGTAAAGCATTATTTGTCTTCCTAACTACTCATTCTTCTAGCCAAATACAATCATTCTGAATTGCACATTAGAGACAGTCACTTAATTAAAGCAATTGACTTACCATCACAAAAGAGGATGGCAGAGAAATCAAAAGAGTTAGTTAGCGTTACGATTATAGGCTTATTTTTTCGAGAACAATCCAGATCGCCCCAAGTCTGTGATAGTCAACACGTTCTAACTGGGACAATTTGGGGTGGAAAATAGCAGAGAATTATAATCTTATTGTAGACTAATTAATATTACTTTGGAGGGGAGGATTGTCAGCATTGTGTTAAGAAGACCACCGCAGGAGGGAAGAGGGAATTGTACCCAATGTGTCACAGCCGAGAATGAGAGAGAGACAATTTACTCACTTTTAGAAAATTATTTGAAGACAGTGGAGTTTTTAAACAGCCATCTGTTTTAGTTCTGCTCATTAGTGTGGCAGCCAATAATAACACAGGCTATGAATCAGGAAGTAGCTATTTGGATATCCAAACAGTATCATATGGATAGATAGTCATCACTTGTTAGCTGTTAGTCAAGGCTGACTATCTCACAACATTTTCATACCATTTCCTTGGAAACCATCCCTGTAATTTTGTGATTTAGACTCAAATTGGGATACGGTATATAAAAGCAATCCCTTTTTCACAGGAAATTTGCCTCCCCTCTCTACTCAATCATCCCAAATGGATAGTGCAACCGTCGATGTTATCAAAAGTGATGGATTTGGTGGGGGGAATTGAAAGTATATCAGATAAGAGTCTCTTTCCTTTATGTCTGGCATTCTCTCACAGAAGACTCACCTTATAGGTTGATCAGGAGTTTGATGTGTAAGATTGGGCATAAAGGACGATTGACGCTTCGCTGTCTGTTTATAGCAAAAGCTATATCTCATGAAATGTTTGGAAGTTTAGGAGCGCTATTTTGTCTTAGTATTCTGGCCCGGTTGCCTACGCAGTACGCAGTAATCCAAAGGTATTGAGAGACACAAGTCATCTAAGAGCCGGTCTCTCATCACTTCCCAAAACTGGGATTTTGGTATGCTACCAATTCCCCTGAGACGGTGATGGATCCGTTCCAAATGGCACCCTATCCCCTTGTACTGCACTACTATGATAAAAGTTGTTTGGACGCAGTCTTAAACGTGTCTCTGTCTGCCCTCTTCTTGTCTGTTACCCAAGGATGTCTGGTCTCTGGAGACGTTTAGGAAAGGGACATCACATTCCCCCTTGTTGTGGTTGTGAAGAACACAGAACCGGCTCTAGCCTTTTAGGGTCCCTAAGTGAGATTTTTTTCAGTTTTAAAGCAGATTTTCTACAGTTCTAAACATTTTGCCATGACTTATACCATGTTAATGGTATCTGAGTGAGAGTGACTAACAAAATCAATGGGAGCCCCCTGGAAGTCAGGGCTTCTGGGCACGTGCCCTGCGTGACCGGTCGGTATTCGGCCATGATTATTAGTTTAGATAGCTGGCTAGGCTAATTTACCAGTCTAAAAATTGTTAGCTAACATGGCTTATTGTGTGGCTGAGATAACAAGATGCTCAACCAAATTTCTAACTTGCAACTTGTGTATTTTTCTATTCTAACTCTCAACAGTAAGTTGAGACCCCGACTGAGTTTATGAATGGGTTGGGGGCCCCTTAGCAGCCTGGGGCCGGCCCTGGAAGAACAGGACAGGTTTCTTTATTTTCAGAGGGGCACATCTAAGTAGAAAGACGATGTGACCTAACAAAAGCTGCTGTCACTATGAAACTCAAGCGTTAGCCCCAGGTGCATTCTTTATCCTGAGTGCCATCATCATCGAGTCAGAAGTTTAGCGCTCCATGTTGCATTCTGGGAGTGGAAAGTCACTGTCAGCCACCACAAGTGCTTTGGATGCTGAAGCTCGTCGTAACAACTTCCAGGGCAAAGTTGTGGCGTCGCCATCGGCCACTTAAGATAAGAATAAGTAATTATAGCAAACAAGCCAGCTTTTTTCGAGGCTATCGATTTCTGTGTCTTTGAAGAATCCTATTGGGGAAAAGATGCATAGTGCCTTTCACTTTAATAAGCACCATCTGACTTTGTTTGAGATTAGGTCAGTGCAGCTCTTGCGGTGAAACGACAATTACACGTTTGATGTTAGAGTAGCTGTTGATCTTTGAAATGGCTTGTTCACAAAGTAACCACTCTGATTGATTCGATGTAAATACATCCAGCCTTTTAATGTGTAAAAGCAATGGGATACAAACTATCTTGATAGCTTAGCTACACAGAAGCCCCATATATTTCTGTCCCAGACAATGGGTATGTTTACATGCACACAATACTATGATTATTGTGAATACTCAGATTGTGAATACCTAATCAGTCGAAAGATTGCAAAAAAAATCTAGGTGTTTTAATCGGAGTACATGGTTAAGATAATCAGAGTAAGTTTTTTATGCCATACTCGACCTATTGCCATAATCAGTTTGTTATTGAATTATTAGTGTGCATATAAACATACTCAATGGAAAGTCTCAGCTCAACTGATGCCATTTAACCAATGCCACTAAGCACCTGTCCTGAATCAGGACTTTTTTTCTTTTTTTACCCTTATTTAATTAACTAGGCAAGTTAGTTTAGAGCAAATTCTTATTTTCCATTTATTTCATGGAATTGAGATGTTCAGACACCTATATTCCAAAAAGATGGAGGAGCTTTAAATGTCAGGGATTCCATTTGTACAGTTCAAACTTTTGCTCTAATTGAAATAGTTTCCAACTCTACATACGTACAGTGTAGTAAGTAAATAGTGCAATGAACAATTTCCAACTCCGTCTTCTTAACACGCTCACCCTGTTAGCATTGCAAAGGGAATGATTTTATTATTGTATAACCAACAGTGAACTTGATATTTAAATGCTTGGTGTTATCCAATGCTGATATGAATACCTTCCAATCCCCTTGAAAAGCACGAAAGAGGCTGTAAAAATCAATAAGCAGGGAGAACGCACCCGTGCATGTCCACACTGTTATATCTTTCAGAGGAACACCCACACATCTCTCCCAACACCCATTGTGGGCCTTTCATACAACTCATTATTTTCTCCTTTTGAGCCTGTCTTTGGGTTTCAGCTTTGTCTTGGATGAATTATAGATGTCAGGGGAGAAGTAATGTTCACTTGACTAAAATGTAATTAGCAAACTATCCTAGCAATGACAACGGATTCACTTTTATAAGGGATTGGAAGTCATCTCTGATCTGTCATCTCTGATCTGTCATCTCTGATCTCTGATCTGTCATCTCTGGTATGTCATCTCTTGTATGTCATCTCTGATCTGTCATCTCTGATCTGTCATCTGTGATCTGCCACCTCTAATCTGTCATCTCTGATCTGTCATCTGTGATCTGTCATCTCTGGTATGTCATCTCCCTACAATACTTCAGGGTTAAAAGTTGAATGTCCTTGAGCAGGTTAAATCCTCTCTCTCCACCCTTAGACAGTCGATGAAGTTCCTATACGTTGTTGGTTCATTTGTCGCATTTCTTTAGTTCCCTGTATGTATGACTGTAGCTATGGTGGATCAAATTGGCTGAGACTCAATTTCTAGCTTTAGTGGGATGATCAGATACCGAATGTTAATTCATGCTAGAGATACATACACCCAGATTGTCATGGCAACCTGTGTGTGTGTGTGTGTGTGTGTGTGTGTGTGTGTGTGTGTGTGTGTGTGTGTGTGTGTGTGTGTGTGTGTGTGTGTGTGTGTGTGTGTGTGTGTGTGTGTGAACTAATGCATTATTATTGAGGGTGATTTATTAGGTGTGATAAGAGAAAATGGAATTGGACATGACTGAAACATATTTCTGGAGATCCCCAATCTCTAGAGCTGCGGTAATTAAACAGCGTGTGCAGAAATGATCACTGGTGTAAGGGTTGCGTAACTGGTGGCAGAGAAGTCAGGCGCAGGAGAGCAAAACTTGGTAATGTTCGTAGTCATGTCCAATTCTTGGAGAAAGCGAGAGCCAAATCGGCATATTCAGGGGGAATGCGCACGGAGGAGACCTGGTCTGGACTTTCCACCGTAGTAGCACCCACGGAAACCCCTAAACACCTCGATCCCCAGAGGAACCGACCCGGCACCGACCGGCTGTGTGACTTCTGCGGCCTCCAGTCTCCCTATGCACAGCACCTCCCAGCACTATGGGTCCCGGAGCGGTAGTGCTGGGGGATGGAACCAACAGACCCTCATCTGAACGTCCGCGGGTAGCGAGCAGGTTATCCAACTGAATGGACAGGTCCACCAGCTGGTCAAAGGTGAGGGTGGTGTCCCTGCAGGCCAACTCCCGACAGACGTCCTCGCGCAAACTGCAGCGATAATGGTCAATCAGGGCCCTGTCGTTCCAGGGTCCGAAAATCCATGGCGAACTCCTGAGCGCTCCTCGTCCCCTGCCTCAGATGGAAGAGACGTTCACCCGCCACTCTGCCCTCGGGTGGGTGGTCGAAGACTGCCCGGAAACGGCGGGTGAAATCCTCTAAGTGGTCCAGCGCCGCATCTCCTTCCTCCCACACGGCGTTGGCCCACTCCAAGGCTTTCCCTGAGAGGCATGAGACGAGGGCGGATACCCTCTCACGGCCCGAAGGAGCCGGGTGAACGGTTGCCAGGTAGAGGTCCAATTGCAGCAAGAACCCCTGGCAGCGTGCAGCCGTCCCGTCGTACTCCCGGGGAAGGGCGAGACGAATTCCACTGGGACCGGGTAAAAGAGAGGCGCTAGGTGGAACCCCTGGTTGTACGGGTAGAAGCGCTGGAGGAACTCCCTGTCTCTCCCAACGGTCCATGGTCTGAACAACGCGGTCCATGGCGGCGCAGAGATGTTGAAGCATCGCTGCTCCCGGACGAGCTCCTCCACTCCTACTCCTGAGGCACCTGCTCTTGCTGACTCCATAAGTGGTGTGGGATTCTGTAAGGGTTGCATAACTGGTGGCAGAAAAGTCAGGCGCAGGCGAGCAAAACTTGGTAATGTTCGTAGTCAAATAATATATGTATCACCCAACGGTTAAACAACACGAGAGTACATGGGCACAAAATAACCCGAAACGCACCAGTCCAAAATAATGTGCACAAGCACTAAACCAACAATCCCACACAAAGACATGGGGGGGAACAGAGGGTTAAATACAAAACATGTAATGAGGGAATTGAAACCAGGTGTGGAAAACACAGACAAAACAAATAGAAAATGAAATGTGGATCGACGATGGCTAGAAGACCGGCGACGCTGAACGCCACCCGAACAAGGAGAGGAGCCAACTTCGGCGGAAGTCGTGACAATTGGTTGAACCATATGGCCTTTGTTATGTTTCTGGGTACATCACCTGCATAATAACCAGACCAGTGTTCAGATACTATTTGAAATCATTTCAAATACTTGATCTGGGCTTGATTTCGCTTGCCTGAATCAATGGAACCAATAGAATAGTTTCAAAACTGAAAAACCCACCCACCCATACTCCAGACAGGCTCAAACAAACACTCAAATTATTGGAAAGATTTTAAATAGTATTTGAACCCAGGCCTGATAAGAAAATCAAAACCATCCAATGATGTAATGCTAACATCACATCTACAGTCCTGATCCATACATCCCATATACAGTCTTGACCCATACATCCCATATACATTCCTGATCCATACATCCCATATACAGTCCTGATCCATACATCCCATATACAGTCCTGATCCATACATCACATATACAGTCCTGATCCATACATCACATATACAGTCCTGATCCATACATCCCATATACAGTCCTGATCCATACATCACATATACAGTCCTGATCCATACATTCCCAATACAGTCCTGATCCATACATCACATATACAGTCCTAATCCATTCATCACATGTACAGTCCTAATCCATTCATCACATGTACAGTCCTAATCCATTCATCACATGTACAGTCCTAATCCATTCATCACATATACAGTCCTGATCCATACATCCCATATACAGTCCTGATCCATACATCCCATATACAGTCCTGATCCATACATTCCCAATACAGTCCTGATCCATACATCACATATACAGTCCTGATCCATACATCACATATACAGTCCTAATCCATTCATCACATGTACAGTCCTGACCCATACATCCCATATACAGTCCTGACCCATACATCCCATATACAGTCCTGATCCATACATCCCATATACATTCCTGATCCATACATCCCATATACAGTCCTGATCC
The DNA here is from genome assembly GCA_030435695.1 of Brachymystax lenok tsinlingensis. Taxonomy (NCBI): domain Eukaryota; kingdom Metazoa; phylum Chordata; class Actinopteri; order Salmoniformes; family Salmonidae; genus Brachymystax; species Brachymystax lenok. Next base: position 22,865,591 of record CM059783.1, on the reverse strand, counting down.
ATACATCCCATATACAGTCCTGTTCCATTACATCCCATACACAGTTCTGATCCATGCATCACATATACAGTCCTGACCCATACATCACATATACAGTTCTGTTTTGACCCTGCTGGTCATCTATGAATGTTTGAACATCTTGAAGACCTTCATGGTGTGAGAGCAAAATTGCAAGATTATGTTATAATACTTTTTTTGCAATAAATGGTTTTATTTCAACAGAATAGAGGATTCTTATAACTATTGTGTGTGTGTTCTACTGAGGATGGGCCTCTGGGAGATAACACTGACAGGAGATTTACGATGTCTTTTGGGTGATAAAACCTAAAGAGTATTCCAGAGCATGAGTTAATGTTTCTGTTCTATACCGTACCAGGAAGAGATGGTTCCAGTTTGGAGTCAGAGGGACAGACACTGGTCTATGCAATGACCTTTGCTAGCCTTTGCTAGCTTGATACCCCCGGCTAGCTATCTGAATCGCCGTGTCCCCAACCAGCCTCACTACTAACTGAACCCTTATGATCACTCGGCTCAGCATGCCTCTTCTCAATGTCAATATGCCTTGTCCATTGCTGTTCTGGTTAGTGTTTATTGTCTTATTTCACTGTAGAGCCTCTAGCCCTGCTCAATATACCATATCCAACCCTTCAGTTCCACCACCCACACATGCGATGACATCACCTGGTTTAAATGTTTCTAGAGACAATATCTCTTTCATCACCACTCAATGCCTAGGTTTACCTCCACTGTACGTCCTACCATACCTTTGTCTGTACATTGTGCCTTGAATCTATTTTATCGCCCCCTGAAACCTGTTCTTTTTACTCTCTGTTCAGAACGTCCTAGACGACCAGTCATTATAGCCTTTAGCCGTACCCTTATCCTACTCCTCCTCTGTTCCTCTGGTGATATAGAGGTTAATCCAGGCCCTGCAGTGCCTAGCTCCACTCCTATTCCCCAGGCGCTCTCATTTGTTGACTTCTGCAACCGTAAAAGCCTTGGTTTCATGCATGTTAACATTAGAAGCCTCCTCACTCAGTTTGTTTTATTCACTGCCCTAGCACACTCTGCCAACCCGGATGTCCTAGCCGTGTCTGAATCCTGGCTCAGGAAGACCACCAATAACGCTGAAATTTCCATCCCTAACTACAATATTTTCAGACAAGATAGAACGGCCAAAGTGTTGCAATCTACTGCAGAGATAGCCTGCAGAGTTCTGTCTTACTATCCAGGTCTGTACCCAAACAATTTGAACTTTTACTTCTAAAAATGCACCTTTCCAGAAACAAGTCTCTCACCGTTGCCGCTTGCTATAGACCACCCTCTGCCCCCAGCTGTGCTCTGGACACCATATGTGAACTGATTGCCCCCTATATATCTTCAGAGCTCGTGCTGCTAGGTGACCTAAACTGGGACATGCTTAACACCCCGGCCATCCTACAATCTAAGATTGATGCCCTAAACCTCACACAAATCATTATTGAACCTACTAGGTACAACCCCAAAGCCGTAAACACGGGCACCCTCATAGATGTCTTCCTAACTAACTTGCCCTCCAAATACACCCCTGCTGTTTTCAACCAAGATCTCAGCGGTCACTGCCTCATTGCCTGCATCTGTAATGGGTTTGCGGTCAAACGATCTCCCCTCATTACTGTCAAACGTTCCCTAAAACACTTCAGCGAGCAGGCCTTTCTAATCGACCTGGCCCGGGTATCCTGGAAGGATATTGACCTCATCCCGTCAGTAGAGGATGCCTGGTTATTCTTTAAAAGTGCCTTCCTCACCATCTTAAATAAGCATGCCCCATTCAAGAAATGTAGAACCAGGAACAGATATAGCCCTTGGTTCTCTCCAGACCTGACTGCCCTTGACCAGCACAACAACATCCTGTGGCGTTCTGCATTAGCATCGAACAGCCCCCGTGATATGCAACTTTTCAGGGAAGTCAGGAACCAATATACACTGGCAGTTAGGAAAGCCAAGGCTAGCTTTTTCAAGCAGAAATTTGCTTCCTGTAACACAAACTCAAAAAAGTTCTGGGACACTGTAAAGTCTATGGAGAATAAGAGCACCTCCTCCCAGCTGCCCATTGCACTGAGTATAGGAAACGCTGTCACCACCGATAAACCCACAATAATTGAGAATTTCAATAAGCATTTTTCTACGGCTGGCCATGCTTGCCACCTGGCTAAATTGTTGCAACCCCTATTACTAGCCTGTTCAACCTCTTGTTTCCTGTCGTCTGAGATTCCCAAAGACTGGAAAGCAGCTGCGGTCATCCCCCTCTTCAAATGGGGAGACACTCCAAACTGCTACAGACCTATATCTATCCTACCCTGCCTTTCTAAGGTCTTTGAAAGCCAAGTTAACAAACAGATTACCGACCATTTCGAATCCCACTGTACCTTCTCCGCTATGCAATCTGGTTTCAGAGCTGGTCATGGGTGCACCTCAGCTAAGCTCAAGGTCCTAAACGATATCATAACCGCCATCGATAAGAGACATTACTGTGCAGCCGTATTCATTGATCTGGCCAAGGCTTTTGACTCTGTCAATCACCACATCCTTATCGGCAGACTTGACAGCCTTGGATTCTCAAATGATTGCCTCTCATGGTTCACCAACTACTTTTCCGTTAGAGTTCAGTGTGTCAAATCAGAGGGCCTGTTGTCCGGGCCTCTGGCAGTCTCTATGGGGGTGCCACAGGGTTCAATTCTTAGGCCGACTCTCTTCTCTGTATACATCAATGATGTCGCTCTTGCTGCAGGTGAGTCTCTGATCCACCTCTACGCAGACAACACCATTCTGTATACTTCTGGCCCCTCTGTGTTAACTACCCTCCAGACGAGCTTCAATGCCATACAACTCTCCTTCCGTGGCCTCCAACTGCTCTTAAACGAAAGTAAAACTAAATGCATGCTCTTCAACCGATCGCTGCCCGCACCTGTCCGCCCGTCCAGCATCTCTACTCTGGACGGTTCTGTCTTAGATTATGTGGACAACTACAAATATCTAGGTGTCTGGTTAGTCTGTAAACTCTCCTTCCAGACTCACATCAAACATCTCCAATCTAAAATTAAATCTAGAATTGGCTTCCTATTTTGCAACAAAGCATCCTTCACTCATGCTGCCAAACACTCGTCGCCATACCCACTGGCTCCAGGTCATCAACAAGTCCCTGCTAGGTAAAGTCCCGCCTTATCTCAGCTCGCTGGTCACCATAGCAGCACCAACCCGTAGCACGCGCTCCAGCAGGTATATCTCACTGGTCACCCTCAAAGCCAATTTCTCCTTTGGCCGACTCTCCTTCCAGTTCTCTGCTGCCAATGACTGGAACGAACTGCAAAAATCTCTGAAACTGGAGACACTTATCTCTCTCACCAACTTTAAGCTCCAGATGTCAGAGCAGTTCACAGAGCCCTGCACCTGTATATAGCCCATCTGTAAATAGCCCAACCAACTACCTCATCCCCTACCGTATTTATTTATTTATCTTGTTCCTTTGCACCTCAGTTTTTCTACATTGCACATTCATCTACTGCACATCTACCATTCCAGTGTTTAAATGCTATATTGTAATTACTTTGCCACCATGGCCTATTTTTTGCCTTACCTTCCTTATCCAACCTCATTTGCACTCTTTGTATATAGATTTGTTTTATTGACTGTATGTTTGTTTATTCCATGTGTAACTCTGTGTTGTTGTATGTGTTGACCTGCTTTGCTGTATCTTGGCCAGGTCGCAGTTGTAAATGAGAACTTGTTCTCAACTTGCCTACCTGGTTAAATAAAGGTGAAATAAAAATAAAATAAAAAATAAAAACTGTTGACACAGCAGATACTGTCAGCTATGAATTATAGGTATCTTTCATACAAATCTTAACCTTGTGACCCATTCTATACATCTGTTGTTCGTCATGTAGGTTGAAAGGGGTGTATCTTGGCTATAAAAGACCTTTGTACTTTTGTCTTGGCGCTCTCAACGAATCATCAAAGAGACGGTGATTCGTTGACCAGTCATCGCTATTGCGAAGCTCTCACTATTAACGATTTAGTTTAAGTATAACTCTGACTTGTGTGATAAGTTTGTCTCTCCTCATTTGATAGTAAAGAAATGAACCACCACAATGGCCATGTACTTATAATGGCCATGTACTTATAATCAATGGCCATATACTTATAATCTCCACTCTGCAAAGCCAGAAGAGGACTGGCCACCCCTCAGAGCCTGGTTCCTCTCTAGGTTTTTTCCTAGGTTCCTCACTTTCTAGGGAGTTTTTCCTTGCCAGTTGGATTCCTTCCTTCTACATCTGCATTGCTTGCCGTTTGGGGTTTTAGCCTGGGTTTCTGTATAAGCACTTTGACATCTTCTGATGTAAAAAGGGCTTCATAAATACATTTGATTTGTTGAGAAATGATCCCAGGATACACAATACCCAGAAGTCAATAGCCTAATGAAGATTTAAAGAGGGCCACCGCCACTCAATGTACTAATTAGAGAGGATGAATGATCAACAACAGGGGTGGATGGAGGAGGTGATTGAGCGAAAATTGAGCGAATCCCCCCCCACCACGACAGAGATTGCTTGTTTCCGGCATATCTCCTGGGTAGGTTTCATTTAGGCATCGTGATTGGAAGCCAGATGCAGGTACAATGCATAGTGCACCTCGGGGTGAAGTTTCCCCTAGGTTCAGACCTAGGATCACCCTCCCCTCCACCAATCATAAAGTTAACCATTAGTCAGAGAAATGCAAAACTGACTCAAGATCAGTGTCTAGAGGCAACTTCACCCTACACAGAGTGCATTACCTGCAGGTTGGAAAGGGTTTCTCTTTTATACGGTGCAGAGATGCACGTTTCTGAGTTTACCTGAAGGGTTACTGAAAGGGTGGAGGAGAGGATTGTTGGTATTTGTGGAGGGATGACAAAATGGAATGAAATATTGATATGGTGGGAAGATAGGTGGCTTCTGTCACTCATCTCTGACACCCCATCTCTCTCTGTCTCTGTCTCTCTGTCTCTCTCTCTCTCTGTCTCTGTCTCTGTCTCTCTCTCTCTCTGTCTCTCTCTCTGTCTCTCTGTCTCTCTCTCTCTGTCTCTGTCTCTCTGTCTCTCTGTCTCTGTCTCTCTGTCTCTGTCTCTCTGTCTCTGTCTCTCTGTCTCTGTCTCTCTGTCTCTCTCTCTCTGTCTCTCTGTCTCTCTCTCTCTGTCTCTGTCTCTCTGTCTCTCTCTCTCTGTCTCTGTCTCTCTGTCTCTCTCTCTCTGTCTCTGTCTCTCTGTCTCTCTCTCTCTCTCTGTCTCTGTCTCTCTCTCTCTCTGTCTCTGTCTCTCTGTCTCTCTCTCTCTCTCTCTCTCTCTGGTAGTTGGGATGACAGCAGTTCGGTCAGCAGCGGTCTCAGTGATACTGTAGACAACATCAGCACAGATGATCTGAACACGCCCACCTACCCCGCCGTCACATCGTCACCACACAAGAACAAGGCAGCCCAGGTACAGTACATCATGGAGTGTAAATGAATGAAGTAGGCTTGTCCGAGCCAGAACGACCCATATAGCCTATCTCCTGTTTATTCTGTTATAAATGAACAAGAATAGAGCATATCCGTGCTTCCAGACATTGAACTAACTGTGAGTAATGATACTGAAGCATCACTGTCTTTGCACTTGCTTCAATTAAAACAGGGACATGTCTGTCATACCTTTTCTCTGAGTATGCGTAATAATGAGGTATATCACTGTAGTCTGGAAATGAAGCTATTTACTTTGTTTTCCTTGGCTTTCAAGAGAGAAAGCCAAGGAAATGTACAGCGGAACCCACTCCTTGTGCAGTGTTCAGGGAATAGCCAAGTATGTGTGTTCAGGGAATAGCCAAGTATTTTTCAGGGTAAAAATAGCCAAGTATGTGTGCCTTGTGGAAACCTCAACAGATTGATATCTTAAGAGACTGTTGGTGTGGTTAGTGAGGGAGGGTTCACCATCTGTTAGGTGGCTTAGTCATACTGTATTTTGTGTGTGTGTGTGTGTGTGTGTGGTTTTGTTTTACTATACTATTACTATTTACTAAGGATAGTAAAACAAGGAAAAAGTATATTTTAGTGTTAGGGGTTAAGTTTAGGGTTATAATTAGGGGTTAGGGAAAATAGGATTCTGAATGGGAATAAATGTTTTGGTCACCACAAGGATAGTAAAATAAAGGTGTGTGGGTTACTGACTGTCCCAGGCGGACACACACCAGCATGTGGAGCAGGAGGTCAGCAGCAGCTGGGCCGGAGCTGAAGATCTGAAGAAGGTGGACGAGGAGCTGGATGTCAGCATGGAGCCCTGCTCAAAGTGGAAGCCTTCCTCTTCCTCCTCTGCCTCCTCACCAGCGGGGCAGTGCGGCGAGGATCCTGGGCAGAAGACGGGCTTACCCATGTCCCAGACTGGCTCCTGGAGGAGGGGTATGACTGCCCAGGTGGGCATCACGCCCCCCCGGACCAAAGGCACCAGCGCCACCCTCAAAACCACTGGTAGGACCCGCCCTCCTTCTTCAACCTACTTCAGACCTTGCTTATTTCTTTCTACCGTGGCCCTGTTGGAATACTGTAGAAATGCTTCCTTCATTCCTTGTTGTCTTGAGGTGAGCACAGATCTACAGTATAAGTGATTGTATCGGTGTATCCAAGGTTACCGCCGTATTACGTTCACCAATTCAGATCTGTGATTACTTCAAGGAAGGTAGGAAGGATGTATTTTTGACCTATTTGAACAGGGCCCATGTCTAACTGTGGATGGATGGTGGTGTAGATTATTCTCTGACTGGTCATTCATTCATTCAATCAAACTGCCTGTCTAGGTATTAGGACCAGGAAATGTGCATCCTAGCTTAATTTCTAAGTGAATTTCATTTGTTGATGTGTTCCAGTTTGACATTGATTAGATAACAGGGTCAAAGATTTTGGCCAATCAGATTATTCATTAGGACACCAGTGCCGTTGCCCTTTGAGGCCCTCGGTAATGTTTGGCGTTTCTCCGTTTCACTTTATCTTTTTCTCCATTGTGTTTTGGTTTGCTCAGCAAGTCTCCTCATGTTTGGATTAGTATAGCTTTCTATTTTAGCTGAGCTTTGTGAAAAGAGTTGTCAAATGTTAGCAAAGTGTAAAGTCATTTGGCGCACCTGCCCTGTAGCCCTGCAGGTGATGACGAAGATGAGTCCCGTTATTTACCAATAAGCTGCGAGGTCCGTCTCCCCTCTGCTCGATCCTAGCTACAATATTCAGTACCCCAGCAGTTTGCAGAGGGGAAGATGTTTGCCAGCTTGTTAATGACTGGCCTTTGTATCGACAGGTAAAACTGATGACGCCAAGGCCTCAGAGAAGTGCAAGGCCCCCTCCAAGACCGCTGGCATCCAGCGCTCGCCCTCTGATGCCGGCAAGAGCAGTGGCGACGAGGGCAAGAAACCCCCCTCGGGCATCGCCCGCCCCCCCACCACTGGGTCGTTCGGCTATAAAAAGATGGCCAGCCCCCCCTCCGGTGCCCTCATCACGTCCAGCGGTGCCACCCTGGCCAGTGGCTCCGCCACCCTGGGGAAGGTGCCCAAGTCTTCGGCTATCGGCAAGGGGACAGGGATCAGCGGAGGCCGTAAGACCAGCCTGGACGGCTCCCAGCCCCAGGACGATGGGGTGCTGATGGGCTGCGCAGGCTCCAAGATGCCCCTCCAGTACCGATCTCTGCCCCGACCGGCCAAGTCCTCCAGCGGGGGGGTGGTGGGGCGCAGCGGCCACCGCTCCAGTTCCAGCAGCATCGATTCCAACGTCAGCGGCAAGTCGGCCGGAGGAGGGGGGGCCAAGCGGAGGGATGCTGGGAAGGTGGGCTCAGGGCGCTCGAGCCCCATCCCCATCACCATCAACCAGACGGACAAGGAAAAAGTGGCCGTGTCGGACCAGGACCCAGCAGGTTTATCCACCTCCCCCAAGTCCAGCCCCACCTCCACGGGCCAGTCTGGCCTCAGGCAACCAGGGTCCAAGTACCCGGACATCGCCTCGCCTACCTTCCGCAGGTCAGTCAACACTGCTCACTTGGTTTCCCCTGCACTCATAAAAGAGCTTGGTAACCTAGCCAAGCAGCTGACATTTTTCATCTCTGTTATAAAGGTGGAGGGTAGCTTGTTGTTACCTAGGCGCTCTCACCGACTTCGTGCTTGAGGACACCACAGAATAATAATGAAATGTTGTTTGTGAGGTGCAATGTTGTTTCTCAGCTCCAAGATGCTACTGATAGATAGGGGTGTTCATTGGTGCTGTCAGAATTACAGGCAGAGGTTCACTTCTTCTCTGAAGCGGCACAGAATTAGCATTCCAAAGTCTCATATATATATATATATATGTACTTTTTCTTTAGGTAATAAGATCTATAAAATGAACATCAGACACTAAATCATATCCCAGCACAGAAACGTTGGTCTGAGTTTGTTCGTTGGGCTTTAAAGCCGGGGAGGCAAAGGTTTCCCCCTGCTGTTCGGTAGATGTCATCACAGAAACTGACGGTAGATGATTTGCCATTCAGATTCACTGGACTTGGTTATAGCTGACATTGAGAAAGCTATTTTGTTTGCGAACCCCTGTCTCATTAGTTAGGTGACACGGCCGCGCCGTCCAACCTGTCGAGGCGCAGAGTGCATTTTTTATTTGTGCGTATACCCTTTAGAGAGAGGTACCTATTAATTGGGAGCCTGTTTGAAGGACCTGTGAACAACATATGGGGAGCCTGTGTTGCTGAGTGACCAGATTGACTGATTACATGCATAGAATGAAATGGGGCAATGCTATTTATTTATTTTTACCTGTTTAACTAGGCCAGTCAGTTAAGAACAAATTCTTATTTTCAATGACGACCTAGGAACAGTGGGTTAACTGCCTTGTTCAGGGGCAGAACAACAGATGTTTACCTTGTCAGCTCGGGGATTCAACGCTCTAACCACTAGGCTACCTGCCGCCCCAGAAAGCTATGACCACAGCTGTCTGAACCACAGCTGTCTGAACCACAGCTGTCTGAATTAAAATCACTGAGAGCTCAACTGGAACCCTATTCCCATAGGGCTCTGGTCCAAAGTAATGTACTAAGTAGTGCACTATATAGTGTCATTTGGGATGCACACAAAGTGTAACAGAGGCAGTAGGGAAGGTGTACTTCTTCATAGCGTCTATGAAGAAGAATATGGTAGGCTTATGAGATATTTGCTAGAGGTGATGAAGATAGGGAAGGGGCAGTGTTGAGTGGAATTCAAACTTTTCCCAAGATCCTATTTCCTTGGTGTAATCAAATCAATGTAATACTGTTCTATATCAAACAACCTAGTTCTGAACCTAGAGACTGATCAGTTTTTGAGGGGATCATGATTGCCATAGATAGTCTGTGAGTGAATGGAACCATCTCTTTCTCTCTCTCCCAGGTTGTTTGGCACCAAAGCCAGCAGCAAGGCCAGTACCCCAGGCACACCCGACTCAGGCAAGTGCCCCTCTGCGTTGGGCAGCCCTCATGGCACATTGGCGCGCCAGGCCAGCCTGGACTCTCCCTCCTCGGGCACGGGGAGCCTGGGCAGCGCGGGCGGGCAGAGCGGGGCTAGCAGCCCACTTTATGGCAAGGCCCCTGACCTGGGCACTGATTCGCCTGCCTCCAGCCCTGCGTCAGGCCTCTCGCTGCCCTCCAACGCCCGCCCCTGGCCCACCAACCTCAGCAGCTCCTCGGCATGCTCTGGCAGTAAGGACACACTGAGCTGCCAGAGCATGACCAGTCTGCACACCAGCTCCGAGTCCATCGACCTGCTGCTGGGGCACCACCACGGCCCCAAAGTCACCCGCACGGCCAGCGTCAAGTCCACGCTTTCTGAGGGGTGAGTCCCAATGTGGAACAACGTAACTCCATTAGGTTCCTGTGGGTAGTTTGTTTCAGACCAGCGGGTGTAACATGCACATCAGTGGTGGCTGATGGGAAAAGATATTGTAATGGTTGGAATGAAGGGAACGATATCAAACACAACAAACACAGGGAAGCTACGTGTTTCTCTCTGTTCCATTTATTCCATTCCAGCCATTACAATGAGCCCGTCCTCCTATATCTTATCACACCAGCCATCGCTGACACACAGCCATCAATGTACAGACACTTTGAAAATGGACTTGTAGACTGTATGTATGGAATACAACGTCATGCTCATCTTATCCTTTCAGTATAGCTCACTGTTGTCATAGTGGTTTGTAATATTTCCTTCATTCACAGATTGTTGTCTAAATGGAGAGTATCAAACTAACCCAAATGTTCAGTTTAATGTGTGTTTTCCGTGTGTCTGTTTCTTGGGTAACGTTGCCCATTGTAGTGATTGTCTTTTAGCATTCTCACTTTAGAAAATACAGTGGGGCAAAAAAGTATTTAGTCAGCCACCAATTGTGCAAGTTCTCTCACTTAAAAAGATGAGAGAGGCCTGTAATTTTCATCATAGGTACACTTCAACTATGACAGACAAAATGAGGAAAAAAAATCCAGAAAATCACATTGTAGGATTTATAATGAATTTATTTGCAAATTATGGTGGAAAATAAGTATTTGGTCACATACAAACAAGCAAGATTTCTGGCTCTCACAGACCTGTAACTTCTTCTTTAAGAGGCTCCTCTGTCCTCCACTCATTACCTGTATTAATGGCACCTGTTTGAACTTGTTATCAGTATAAAAGACACCTGTCCACAACCTCAAACAGTCACACTCCAAACTCCACTATGGCCAAGACCAAAGAGCTGTCAAAGGACACCAGAAACAAAATTGTAGACCTGCACCAGGTTGGGAAGACTGAATCTGCAATAGGTAAGCAGCTTGGTTTGAAGAAATCAACTGTGGGAGCAATTATTAGGAAATGGAAGACATACAAGACCACTGATAATCTTCCTCGATCTGGGGCTCCACGCAAGATCTCACCCGTGGGGTCAAAATGATCACAAGAACGGGAGCAAAAATCCCAGAACCACACGGGGACCTAGTGAATGACCTGCAGAGAGCTGGGACCAAAGTAACAAAGCCTACCATCAGTAACACACTACGCCGCCAGGGACTCAAATCCTGCAGTGCCAGACGTGTCCCCCTGCTTAAGCCAGTACATGTTCAGGCAAGTCTAAAGTTTGCTAGAGAGCATTTGGATGATCCAGATGAGGATTGGGAGAATGTCAGATGAAACCAAAATATAACTTTTTGGTAAAAACTCAACTCGTCGTGTTTGGAGGACAAAGAATGCTGAGTTGCATTCAAAGAACACCATACCTACTGTGAAGCATGGGGGTGGAAACATCATGCTTTGGGGCTGTTTTCTGCAAAGGGACCAGGACGACTGATCCGTGTAAAGGAAAGAATGAATGGGGCCATGTATCGTGAGATTTTGAGTGAAAACCTCCTTCCATCAGCAAGGGCATTGAAGATGAAACGTGGCTGGGTCTTTCAGCATGACAATGATCCCAAACACACCGCCCGGCAACGAAGGAGTGGCTTAAGAAGCATTTCAAGGTCCTGGAGTGGCCTAGCCAGTCTCCAGATCTCAACCCCATAGAAAATCTTTGGAGGGAGTTGAAAGTCCGTGTTGCCCAGCGACAGCCCCAAAACATCACTGCTCTAGAGGAGATCTGCATGGAGGAATGGGCCAAAATACCAGCAACAGTGTGTGAAAACCTTGTGAAGACTTACAGAAAACGTTTGACCTCTGTCATTGCCAACAAAGGGTATATAACAAAGTATTGAGATAAACTTTTGTTATTGACCAAATACTTATTTTCCACCATAATTTGCAAATAAATTCATAAAAAATCCTACAATGTGATTTTCTGGATTTTCTTTCCTCATTTTGTCTGTCATAGTTGAAGTGTACCTATGATGAAAATTACAGGCCTCTCTCATCTTTTTAAGTGAGAGAACTTGCACTGACTAAATACTTTTTTTCCCCACTGTATGTGTGTTCTATCAATCAATAGATGTGAATTGAATCCATCGCATCATGATATTTTAGATGTAGGATCTTAATTTGACCAGTTTCTCACAGCAGGAAAATAATCCTCCAACAAAGTGGAAATTACAGACTTTAGAAGCCTTTTTAAACCTCAAATACACTACAAGATTGCATTTCCTGCTTTGCAACAACAGGGTGATCAAATTAAGATCCTACACCTGTAGGTAATTCTAATGTTTTTCGTTCTGTGTCTTAACAGCATGCCTCTTGACAGAAACACACTCCCCAAAAAGGGACTGAGGTAACTCATCACTTATGCGTTGTCCTTTTGGTGTTTCCTTGTTTTGTCTTTTCATTCATTCTCACAAGTTATCCATACATGTCTTTCTAACTGACAAAATCACCTTTTGTGTCTAATGTCATGTTGGTGTAGAAAAGCAGTGTTACATAATGACGTTAGTATTTTGCTAGACATTTGTCTCAGGAGATTTAGCCAATGAGGGTTTGAGGGTTTGGCACATTGATAATGGAAAATATTAATGGGAGTGACAATTTAGTTTCACCTCATGAAAGGCTTCAATTGCTGTACAAATCCTGTTGAAGAATTCTCTTCTAGAGGTAGACTATTAGTAACTGTTGTTCTTCTGGACACTCCACAGTTCCTCACAGATTACAGGTGCCTGAAGTCAATGATCCCATGTAGTCTAGTGGTTTCTGAATAACTATATCCAGGCTCTTTTTGTACTTTTTTTCCTCTTTGTGGACTGTAGGGCAAGGCAGGGCATCCATTTTAAATCAAGTTTCCACTACTCCTGTCCTATCTAATGACTGAAATCGTGTCCAGACCCTCAACACTAGAAAGTGTGGCACCTTATTGGCACCCTATTCCCTATGTATAGTGCCCTACTTTTGACCTGGGTTCATAGGGCTCTGCTCAAAAGAAGTGGTTCCATTTTGGGATTCAGCCCCTATCACACCACCATGCAACAAATTGCTTTTTCTACCCAATTACTCTGTCTGCAAAAAGCTCTGCAACAAATCCAGGTTCCTACCCAGGGTCTGATATTTATATTTATTAGACTGCAACAGAGAGTGAATCTCTACGTTGAGTAGGAGTTCTGCAACCTTTTACAATTCACTGCATGTAATGCTAAGGGGATGTTAGACAACACAGAAAGAACACGTATTTCCTTTTAACTGTACTTTCACAGCAGGCGTGGAGGCATTTTCCCTTTAGAAGTTTATTTCTATTGATCTCAGAAGTCACTCAGCAGTTTAGGAGTGGGTTGTATTTCTTGTCCCTGCCTTTTTTTCGAGCCCAGAGGGATTCAAAGCAACACATTTCCTTTTTTTCAAGCCAGATAATAGCTAAATGGCCATAAATGGCCAAGGCTCAGTTTTAAATGCACATTAAGCAGACTTCAAAACATACTCTGATTGAACGTTCTCTCCTCTGAACTCCAAGTGGAATTCAAAATCAATGGACAATTATGTGAAAAATAGACAATTTGATTTGAAGTTGAACATGCAGACATCTGCACATGATATATCTTTCAATACCTTTTACTGGCATTAGATGTCAATCAGTGTACCTTTCTTTGTCATAAAGAATTCAGAGTGGGGTATTAGTATGACAGACAGTCTTATGAGCTTCAGTGTTGAAAGGATGAGCTTGAACTCAATTATCTTCCTTTAAGGGTTAAACATGGCTGCCTATCAATCATTTAGACCGCTAGGAACCGCTAGAGATGAGGAGAGCAAAGACTGTCAGTGTCTTTGACCTTGTGTAAACCGAGTGTCTTTGATCGTGTGTGTGTGTGTGTGTGTGCATGCTTGCACATAGGTGGGATGGGTGGCCGTGCCTGTGTGTGGGTGGATGCATGTGTGTGCGTGTCTGTGTCCACAGTGCTTGACTTTGGCCGGAACACTCCAGAACTCTTCCACCTCCCTCCAATGTTATACTGCTTGAGGTCCAACACCTCTTTTAGAATATTGACACTATATATATATATATATATAAACAGAGTACTGGCACTTATCTATAAACAGAGTACTGGCACTTATATATAAACAGAGTACTGGCACTTATATATAAACAGAGTACTGGCACTTATATATAAACAGAGTACTGGCACTTATATATAAACAGAGTACTGGCACTTATCTATAAACAGAGTACTGGCACTTATATATAAACAGAGTACTGGCACTTATCTATAAACAGAGTACTGGCACTTATCTATAAACAGAGTACTGGCACTTATCTATAAACAGAGTACTGGCACTTATCTATAAACAGAGTACTGGCACTTATATATAAACAGAGTACTGGCACTTATCTATAAACAGAGTACTGGCACTTATATATAAACAGAGTACTGGCACTTATCTATAAACAGAGTACTGGCACTTATCTATAAACAGAGTACTGGCACTTATCTATAAACAGAGTACTGGCACTTATATATAAACAGAGTACTGGCACTTATATATAAACAGAGTACTGGCACTTATATATAAACAGAGTACTGGCACTTATATATATAAACAGAGTCTTGGCACTTATATATAAACAGAGTACCGGCACTTATACATAAACAGAGTACCAGCACCTATTTTAGCCAAAGTCAAGCACTGTGTATACGTACATAACTATGCATGAGTTAGTGAATATATTTGTCACCACACTCCAGTCATGTGATATGTGGATAATGGTTCAAAAGATGCCATGTTGAATCAGTGGTGCCACTAGTTGACGTATACCATGTCCTCTCTAGGTACCCTCCCTCGTCCAGACAGACGTCCCATGAGGAGGGGAAGGAGTGGCTGCGCTCTCACTCCACTGGAGGGTTACAGGACACGGGGAGTCAGTCCCCTCTCTCCCCCCCTGGAGTTGCATGCACAAGCACCGGCAAATACCACTACTCCAACCTGCGTAAGCACTACTCCAAATACCACTACTCCAACCTGCGTAAGCACTACTCCAAATACCACTACTCCAACATGCATCAGCACTACTCCAAATATCACTACTCCAACCTGCGTAAGCACTACTCCAAATATCACTACTCCAACCTGCGTAAGCACTACTCCAAATACCACTACTCCAACATGCATAAGCACTACTCCAAATAGCACTACTGCAACCTGCGTAAGCACTACTCCAAATATCGCTATTCCAACATGCGTAAGCACTACTCCAAATATCACTACTCCAACCTGCGTAAGCACTACTCCAAATATCACTACTCCAACCTGCGTAAGCACTACTCCAAATAGCAGTACTCCAACATGCGTAAGCACTACTCCAAATATCACTACTCCAACATGCGTAAGCACTACTCCAAATACCACCTTCGAAATACCATTATTCCAACCTGCATAAGCACTACTCCAAATACCACTACTCCAAATACCCCTATTCCAACCTGCATAAGCACTACTCCAAATACCACTACTCCAAATACCCCTACTCCAACCTGCATAAGCACTACTCCAAATGCCACAACTTTAAATACCACTACTCGAAATACCACTACTCAAACCTGCGTAAGCACTACTCCAAATACCGCTACTCCAAATACCACTACTCCAACCTGCGTAAGCACTACTCCAAATACCACTTCTCCGAATTCCCCTACTCCAAATACCACTACTCCAACCTGCGTAAGCCCTACTTCAAATACCACTACTCCAACCTGCATGAGCCCTACTTCAAATACCACTACTCCAACCTGCGTAAGCTTTACTCCAAATACCACTACTCCAAATACCACTACTCCAACCTGTTTGTGCGTGTGTGTGTTTTCTCCCCCAGTGAGCCCTACCAACCTGTCACCCTACAACCTGCCAGGACCCAGCAGTATGAGTCGCTCCAACAGCATCCCTGCCCAGGACTCCTTTGACCTGTATGGAGAAGCCCACCTCGGGGGCAGCGCCACGTCTCTGGAGGACAGACCCCGGGGCATGAGCCGTTCTGGCTCCTTCAGGGACAGCACCGACGAAGGTAGGCCCAGACTGTGGTCCTGTGTGGTTCAGTTGGTAGAGCAGGGCGCTAGCAACGCCCGGATTGTGGGTTTTCCGATTCCCGCTGCTGCTGCCCATACAAAAATGTATGCAAGTACTACTTTGGTGTTTGGTGTTTCAGTTAACATTTTGGTAACGTGACAGTGCCAGTTGAAAGTAATGTTACTAGTCAATGACTAGGCCCTTTGAATTATTCAAACGAGTATTTCATTAGTACACAGCCACACACATGCCATTAGAATATGGTACTTTTACATGCAGATGAGATGGTGCTATTTACAGGACCACAGGTTATGTTCTCTTAATTCCTCTCTCGATCTCTTGCTCTCACGCTCTCTCACTCTCTCTCGCTCTCACTCTTGTTCTCTCTCTCTCTCTCTCTCTCTCTCTGTCTCTCTCTAGTCCATGGATCATCACTGTCGCTGGTCTCCAGCACCTCCTCCCTGTACTCTGCGGTAAGTTGCATTGTTTTCTCCCAACACACACAAACAAACATTTAGACAATCATGCTTATGGCAGCCATGGGTGCTGTGTGTGATCCCGGTTAATTGGTGTCATTAGCCTATAATTATTTTAGGAGACAATATGTAATACATTTTTCAGCAAAACGACAGCCCTGCCACTGGAGAAATGGAGAAATGTAACCACTCTCAAATTCAAAGATTGTGTTATGGTATGCAAGGACAGAGTCCATGAAATCAGAGTAATATTTTGAAACATATTTGGGGTTATGATGGGGTAGAACAGTTGTACTTTATAAGTTACATCCTTCAATAATAAATAGGTATACAAATGGCTTTATAAACTGGGTGGTTCAAGCCCTGAATGCTGATTGGCTGACATCCGTGGCATATGAGACCGTATACCACGGGTATGACGAAACATGTATTTTTTACTGCTCTAATTATGTTGGAAACCAGTTTATAATAGCAATAAGGCACCTCTGGGGGTTGTCGTACATTGCCAATATACCATGGCTAAGGGCTGTGTCCAGGCACTCTGCGTTGTGTTGTGCATATGAACAGTCCTTAGCCTCCTCGGGCCTTAATACTTAAATATATCATACATTTTTATATTTTATCAGTGCATCCAAGGTGATTTAGGCAAATTCAAGCTTGGTGAAGGTGTGGAGTTTTTTGGGGGCAACAGGCAACACTCCAGCTGCAGTCAAACTCAATGAGAAGACAGATCAGTTGAGGAAGATCATCAATTACTGGCTCTCTCCACCTCTTTCCTCCCCAGCAGAAAGTTCTAGAAAGGCCTCGAGACGAGTTTAGACTTTCACTGATTTCAGAGACTTGTTCTGAAAGTATTCCTATTGGGGCAGAAAGACAGCAAGCAGTTATTGTTTATTCTTCATTTCATTGTGTTGATGTTTGGTTGTGTTCATATTTAAATATTTGAATTGTAATTTCATGTTTATTTGTTTCCATTACTATAATAGTTATGTCAGTTATGATTTGAATTTCATCATACTTTTCTGTTTGCTATTTTATCATTTCTTCTCATCTTTGGCATTATCTGGTCATCAGTTTTGTTTAATCTCATCTGTTATCTCTCAACACCTGGGGCGTGTTCAGTAGGCACAAAACGTTGTGAAACGGGGAGGTACTATTTCAACCTGTCCTATGAGAAACGCTTGTTTTCGTTTTCCGTTGCAAATCGTTTTGCTGCGATGCGCCCTAATGAGCACGACCCTGATAAACACGACTGACAAAGAGCAATTTTTACAAAAATCTCCTACGAAGAACACTATGATAAAAGTATCATGACACATTTTCCCAAAGTCATTACAACGCCAATCATTCAGCCCAACAATATAAAGATAGACAAAACATATAGATGTCAATCCAAAGGCCATAGATGATAACCAATGAGAATGCTTGGCTTACACAAAAGTTTGGCACCCTGTTTTCAGGGCAGTGCAAAGTGTTGAGTTGCCATGGTTTCCCATTGCAGCAGCTTGAACCCACGTTTCCTTCTTCCAGGTTCTTTCCTTTCTGGCCAAGGTAAAGACTATGATGCTGTCAGCTATGATCTCTCCACACCACACAGACAACGTGTTTGTATGCCCACCACATGGTCTGATGCTGGTTGAATGTGGCAGATGTTCACACAGGTTTTTGGTTGGTGTGAAAAGAAACAACCAATGTTACTTGTGTGCAATGTTACCAGTGTATATATTGCAATACATACATACAATGCATTATGTTAATTATCCCTGCCACATCGATTACATATGACTTGATTGGCCAAAATCAAACGTTGTGTAAGTTCTTAGTACAGTCTGACCTCACTTGAAATGACACCACAGTCAGCGATTTCGCCACACGCAATAACATCTGCTAAATATGTGTATGTGACCAATAACATTTGATTTGATTTAATTTGATGCATCAAGAGCTGCCTTAGCATTTGCTTTCACTTACGGGCGTCATCTATGGCCTTTTGGCTCCTGCATCATTCTCCATCAAAAGCTAAACCCCAATGAGCTACTCATTATGACAGTGGGCATTCTTTGCATCCATAAAGAAGCTGTCAGAAGTGAATCATTGTTCATACAACGTGGCTTATTCCTGCACATCTTAATGACATGTCTTCTCTCCCAAACAGACAGAGGAAAAGGCCCATTCTGAGGTAAGAGGCTTGGCTTTGTGAGGGACGAAATGTCTCCTGTCTCTCTGGTCTGTCTGTCTGGGCAACTGTCTGGTCGTCTCTGATTTGTCTGGTCTGGTCTGTCTGTCTGTCTGTCTATCTCTCTGGTCTGGTCTGTCTGTCTGTCTGTCTGTCTGGTCTGGTTTGGTCTCTGTCTGGTCTGTCTGTCTCTCTGGTTTGGTCTCTGTCTGATCTGTCTGTCTGGTCTGTCTGGTCTGTCTGTCTGCCTGCCTGTCTGTCTGGTTTGGTCTCTGTCTGTCTGTCTGGTCTGGTTTGGTCTCTGTCTGGTCTGTCTGGTCTGTCTGTCTCTCTGGTTTGTCTGGTCTGGTCTGTCTCTCTGGTCTGGTCTATCTCTCTGGTCTGGTCTGTCTGTCTGGGCAACTGCCTGGTCGTCTCTGGTCTGGTCTGGTCTGTCTGTCTGTCTGTCTGTCTATCTCTCTGGTCTGGTCTGTCTGTCTGTCTGTCTGTCTGGTCTGGTTTGGTCTCTGTCTGGTCTGTCTGTCTGGTCTGTCTGTCTCTCTGGTTTGGTCTCTGTCTGATCTGTCTGTCTGGTCTGTCTGGTCTGTCTGTCTGCCTGCCTGTCTGTCTGGTTTGGTCTCTGTCTGTCTGTCTGGTCTGGTTTGGTCTCTGTCTATCTCTCTGGTCTGGTTTGGTCTCTGTCTATCTATCTGGTCTGTCTGGTCTGGTTTGGTCAGATCTCCATAATGAAAGATAACAATCAAAGCACGAGCAGTGATATATACAGCTCTTAGACATGATCTTTACCACACGTCATACTGACAGTCATGGACAAACATCATTAATACACCCTACTCTTTATCCTTCTCTGTGGTTTCACTTCACACCCTATTCAGTTATCACTGGCTTTTCTTTCATTACAATGACTTTCTGTTTCTGTTTGCACCCTACATTAACACGTTAGTTAAAGCCCAGAGGTATAATGCTTTATTACTTGTTAGAACCATGGTTGAGTCTTTTTAAAATGCATTATACCAGTCAGGTTTAATGAAAGCATTACCAAAGTCACAACTACCCTGATGTGTTGAGATGCTTGTGCACTTTCTTTTTTACTTTTATTGGCTAATTTGTCCAAGACTGTACTGTTGTTTATGTGTGAGAGATTGCCTTATGCCTTATTGGCTAATGGTTTAAACTGCTTTGTCATCATCATAACAGATATCTCTCTCACCATATCTTCTGTTTGGACTAAGCATGCATCATAGAGTTAATTGTATTCTTCTCTTTTCAATCAAGGGTCAAACAGGCCAAAATACCACGGTAATCCCCCACTCACCTTCACACTTACATTCACCCCATACTGTGGCAATGAGACAGACTTTACATCAATGTTTTCAAATTGATGTTTACTAGGCAGCTGGTACACCAGATTTGGATTTGCTTTTAAAGGGATGGAATCGGAAGATAGGCATGCTCTGTTGTATTTTCAATCAGTCCTGTTCTTTTAGGACAGACGTGATCGTCATGGTAATCTGTTATTTTTCCCCCACCCAAACAGCAAATCAGGAAGCTGCGACGAGAGCTGGACGCCTCTCAGGAAAAGGTTGCAACCCTCACATCTCAGCTGTCTGCCAATGTAAGTGCCTCTTACTTCAACAAACACCGAGCAGTCAAAACGTCTGCCTCGTGGTTCATTTGCATCCTAGCCTGTCAGAGAGGTTCGGGGGAAACTCTGCCTTTGCCAAACCCTTGAATGTAAATCAGTCTAGACACCCACTAATTCCCTTTCTCTCTCTGACTCAAAGGTTTCTTAAGCTTCTGATGGAATGTTTTGAAGTCTGGGTTGTTGTTTTTTTTTAGAACACGGCTCGAATAGGTGGTTTGTTTACCGGGAATTGTCCTGTGAAGCGGGCCTCATCCAGTGGGGTAGCAATATAGGGCGGCCTAGCAAGAACATGCAGATTCAACAAAACAGAGAGAGGGAGGAAAGAGGGGGCTTGTGAGCCCAGTTTGAAGGGAGGAAGTGTATTACACAGAGTGAGAGAGAACCCTGAGAATCCAAAGCCTGTCAGGTCTCTGTGGAGAGATGGGCGCTCTTGTCTCTCTCTGTGCTGGGCCCTGCGTGAAGCATCTGATCAAGTGCGAGGCTGACATGGTCTTCACCAGGGTCTCTGACTTTGATCGAGGAGTTATACATCTCCAGGCACTAAGGCAACACACTGCCAAGAAACTTCCAACTAGCTTTTGAGTTCACTGTGTGACTCATACCGACCCTAGATGTCTTTGTAGAAAAGTTTCATTGTTTAATTTATGAGAAAGCTTTTTTTTAAATGCCTTTGTGTATATATACTGAACAAAAATATAAATGCATTGGTGTTGGTCCCATGTTTCATGAGCTGAAATAAAACATCCCAGACATTTTCCACATGCACAAATAGCTTATTTCTCTCGAATTTAGTGCACAAATCTGTTTACATCCCTGTTAGTGGGCACTTTTCCTTTGCCAAGATAATACATCCACCTGACAGGTGTGGCATATCAAGAAGTTGATTAAACAGCATAATCATTACACAGGTGCACCTTGTGCTGGGGACAATAAAAGGCCCCTCTAAAATGAGCAGTTTTGTCACACAACACAAGGTCAGTTTTATTGCTTCTTTAATCAGCACACAGTTTTCAGCTGTGCTAACATAATTGCAAAAGGGTTTTCTAATGACCAATTAGCCTTTTAAAATGATAAACTTGGATTAGCTAACACAAAGTGCCATTGGAACACAGGAGTGGTGGTTGCTGATAATGTACGCCTATATAGATGTTACATTAAAAATCTGCCGTTTCCAGCTACAATAGTCATTTACAACATTAACAATGTCTACACTGTATTTCTTATCAATTTGATGTTATTTTAATGGACAAAAAATGACCATCGTTATGTTTGGAGGAAAAAGGGTGAGGCTTGCAAGCCAAAGAACACCATCCCAAACGTGAAGCACGGGGGTGGCAGCATCATGTTGTGGGGTTGCTTTGCTGCAGGAGGGACTGGTGCACTTCACAAAACAGATGGCATCATGAGGAAGGAAAATTATGTGGATATATTGAAGCAACATCTCAAGACATCAGTTAGGAAGTTTAAGCTTGGTCGCAAATGGGTCTTCCAAATTAACAATGACCCCAAGTATACTTACAAAGTTGTGGCAAAATGGCTTAAGGACAACAAAGTCAAGGTATTGCAGTGGCCATCACAAAGCCCTGACCTCAATCCTAAAGAACATTTGTGGGCAGAACTGAAAAAGCGTGTGCGAGCAAAGAGGCCTACAAACCTGACTCAGTTACACCAGCTCTGTCAGGAGGAATGGGCCAAAATTCACCAAACTTATTGTGGGAAGCTTGTGGAAGGGTACCCGAAATTTGACCCAAGTTAAACAATTTCAAGGCAATGCTACCAAATACTAATTGAGTGTATGCAAACTTCTGACCCGCTGGGAATGTGAT
Organism: Brachymystax lenok tsinlingensis; assembly: GCA_030435695.1. NCBI lineage: Eukaryota > Metazoa > Chordata > Actinopteri > Salmoniformes > Salmonidae > Brachymystax > Brachymystax lenok. The sequence goes on along the minus strand of CM059783.1, from coordinate 22,843,491 downwards.
GAAAGAAATAAAAGCTGAAATAAATAATTATCTTTACTATTATTCTGACATTTCACATTCTTAAAATAAAGTGGTGATCCTAACTGACCTAAGACAGGGAATTTTTACTAGGATTAAATGTCAGGAATAGTGAAAAACTGAGTTTAAATGTATTTGGCTGAGGTGTATGTAAACATCCGACTTCAAGTTGATGTATATACAGTGGTGCAAAAAAAGTATTTAGTCAGCCACCAATTGTGCAAGTTCTCTCACTTAAAAAGATGAGAGAGGCCTGTAATTTTCATCATAGGTACACTTCAACTATGACAGACAAAAGGAGGAAAAAAAATCCAGAAAATCACATTGTAGGATTTTTTTATGAATTTATTTGCAAATTATGGTGGAAAATAAGTATTTGGTCACATACAAACAAGATTTCTGGCTCTCACAGACCTGTAACTTCTTCTTTAAGAGGCTCCTCTGTCCTCCACTCGTTACCTGTATTAATGGCACCTGTTTGAACTTGTTATCAGTATAAAAGACACCTGTCCACAACCTCAAACAGTCACACTCCAAACTCCACTATGGCCAAGACCAAAGAGCTGTCAAAGGACACCAGAAACAAAATTGTAGACCTGCACCAGGTTGGGAAGACTGAATCTGCAATAGGTAAGCAGCTTGGTTTGAAGAAATCAACTGTGGGAGCAATTATTAGGAAATGGAAGACATACAAGACCACTGATAATCTTCCTCGATCTGGGGCTCCATGCAAGATCTCACCCTGGGGTCAAAATGATCACAAGAACGGTGAGCAAAAATCCCAGAACCACACGGGGACCTAGTGAATGACCTGCAGAGAGCTGGGACCAAAGTAACAAAGCCTATCATCAGTAACACACTACGCCGCCAGGGACTCAAATCCTGCAGTGCCAGACGTGTCCCCCTGCTTAAGCCAGTACATGTTCAGGCCCGTCTGAAGTTTGCTAGAGAGCATTTGGATGATCCAGATGAGGATTGGGAGAATGTCATATGGTCAGATGAAACCAAAATAGAACTTTTTGGTAAAAACTCAACTCGTCGTGTTTGGAGGACAAAGAATGCTGAGTTGCATCCAAAGAACACCATACCTACTGTGAAGCATGGGGGTGGAAACATCATGCTTTGGGGCTGTTTTTCTGCAAAGGGACCAGGACGACTGATCCGTGTAAAGGAAAGAATGAATGGGGCCATGTATCGTGAGATTTTGAGTAAAACCTCCTTCCATCAGCAAGGGCATTGAAGATGAAACGTGGCTGGGTCTTTCAGCATGACAATGATCCCAAACACACCGCCTGGCAACGAAGGAGTGGCCGTGAAGAAGCATTTCAAGGTCCTGGAGTGGCCTAGCCAGTCTCCAGATCTCAACCCCATAGAAAATCTTTGGAGGGAGTTGAAAGTCCGTGTTGCCCAGCGACAGCCCCAAAACATCACTGCTCTAGAGGAGATCTGCATGGAGGAATGGGCCAAAATACCAGCAACAGTGTGTGAAAACCTTGTGAAGACTTACAGAAAACATTTGACCTCTGTCATTGCCAACAAAGGGTATATAACAAAGTATTGAGATAAACTTTTGTTATTGACCAAATACTTATTATTTCCACCATAATTTGCAAATAAATAAATTAAAAATCCTACAATGTGATTTTCTGGATTTCTTTTTCTCATTTCGTCTGTCATAGTTGAAGTGTACCTATGATGAAAATTACAGGCCTCTCTCATCTTTTTAAGTTGGAGAACTTGCACAATTGGTGGCTGACTAAATACTTTTTTTGCCCCACTGTATATATATTACCTCATGCATTTCCTGGGCTCCTGATTCCAATCTGTTCCAGTAGTGGGTGTCACAGTCGAAATGTCATCCCCCGCAGACCCATACACTCTCTCTGGTACCGGATGGTGTCTGGTACCCAAGCTTCATGGCCCATGCTGTGCATTGGGACAACATTTCTCTCCCGGGACTCCAGTAGTTGAAACATGCACTGCAGCATTGGTTAAGGCAGCGTTTTACATGCTGTAAGCTGATTTGTCTGGGAGAGATACTGCATCTTCAGCAGGTGCATACTGTATGTTTGCAGTCATGTTCTCTTGAATGGCTGATTAAATATAAATCCCACTTAGTGCGAGGAACTGTTTTGTCATTGAACGAGTGAGCTGTGAGTGTGGTGTCTGCTGATTGGCGTCATCGTAGATTGACCCTAATCACATTTACATTTCAGTCATTTAGCAGACGCTCTTATCCAGAGCGAATAACAGAAATGTGCATACATTTTCATACATTTTCATTTTCAACCCTGGCGTTGCAAGCGCCATGCTCTAATGTACTGTATGTAAGACATTCATTACTGTATCTGCTCACTGTCTTTGTAATATGTTAACATGGAAATTAATATTTTTACCTTTTTGGAATAAGGAATATTTTTAATAAAGGACTATTCGTTGTGTCACCTTCGACATAGTCCTAGCAGGTCAGTCTGGCCTGATTTGTAGCTAAAATGGTCGCCACATCAGGCACACAGTTGTATGTGTGTAGTCACATATGGTTAGAGAAGCTCTCCCACGTCCATGTCAATCTATTTCATGTTTGTTTGGGTTTTCTTTGATTAGAACAAAGCCGAATGAGAAAAAACAGAATCCTGGAAAAAGGATTAAAAAGAACAAGCGTTGTAGAAGCGTCTTGGTATTGTCCTGTGAGGTTTATATTTTCTCCTCAGAAGAGATTCCATTCCTTGCCTTGGCTGTCATTAAAGTGGGTTTAAGAGGTGGTCTTATACCTCTGCGCTCTACTTACCTACCTACCTTACCCTAATTCTCCTTCCTTCACCTTCCGTCACTCTGTTTCCTTTCCCTCTCTGTTTCCTTTCCCTCTCTGTTTCCTTTCCCTCTCTCATTCCTTTCCCATTCTCACTCCTTTCTCTCCCCTCTAGATTGCCCTCCCTCTCTTTCTTATCCCCTCCCCTCTACCTCTCTTCTTCCCCTTTCTCTTTGGGGATTTGGGAATTAGTATCTAGCCGTCTGTGCTGGCTTGTTCTACAGTAGTCATGCTGCTGTGTGTGTGAGTGAGTGTGGATGGGTAGAGCAGAGAGGGCTCTGAGGATGGCGTCGACACTGGGCAGCAGCAGCAGTAGTAGTAGGGGCAGCTCTCTGGCCGGTTCGCTGGTCTGGCCACCCCTCAACCACTACCCCGGCTCCCAGCAGAGGCCCCAGGGCAGGGGTCACAAGGCCAAAGGCCGGCCGCGGGATGCGTGGGAAGCCTCACAGCCCTACCCACAGGGCGGACAGGTGGGCAGCCGCGGTGGGTGTATGTCACATGATGGAGGGGGCTGATAGGATTGGACAGATTACATTTTGCAAAGGTCATATGCAATTCAGCCAGAGAGGAGAGAAGAGGACCAATATGGTGGTGTTGGCTTATTGTTGTAGGACTGGGATTACTGTGTTGCTACTCCTCCGCCCTGTTGAGCTGAGATGTTCTTATCTGTGGGCACGCTGCCTGGCTCTGTGTGACTCACTGGTCCTGACAGGTGTCTGAGGCTCCATGCTGTGGAGGTGCGTGGGTGTGAGCTCACACTGTTCTGTCTGTTTCTCTCTCTGTTACACACATGCACACACACACACAATTACTATTCTTGTATTTTCTAGGTGAGGACTTATCACACACACACACACACACACACACACACACACACACACACACACACACACACTATCCCTCACTGTGCTATCCCATTTTCATGGAGCTTTACTTCCATCAGGCTCAGTGCAGCAGATGGTGTCATGGTGCTAAACATTTGGCACCCTTCTGTTTGTCGCCGGTGTTTCTTCAGGTGAAAACATCATTCAGGCGCATTGCTAAACCTTCCCTGACCTGTGTACAAGAAGATATGCCCACCGTTCACTTCGCTTTAGGTCTGGGTTCAGCTGTGTTTTTGTGCATGTTCAAATCACCAGTTGTCTGTGAAAATCGGTCCTAATCATGGATGTTGTTGCTGCTGCTTCTGTTCTCTTCAGAGAAAGTGAAGGTTCACAGCTTTCAGAAGAGCAGACGTGGTGTAGCTACCACTTCTCCTGTAGCACAAGTTCTGTACGGCATGTTTTCTTTGGACCTCCTCATGTTAACTTCCAGTTCATAACCCACTTCAAAGCTATCACCCTGGACCAGTGGGGCAGTGGTTAGCTGTAGCATGCAGCAGGCTCAGCGTTGCCGTGGTAAAGTGCAAGCTGTGACTAGGGGGAATGTTCCTAGTGTTTTGGTTCAGTTACAGAAATAAACATGATGGTCCAGCCAGTCAGTCAGTGCTGGTGGTTCAACTGAGGGATGACTTGACTCAGTCTATCAGAGCTGAGGGTCCCTGGGGAGAGTGATGACTCATGAGAAGACGGCGAGAGAAAAAATAGCCTACACCCTCAGGTCGTGTCGATTCATCTTCTACATGTTTAAGCGGCTATCTAACGATGGATTTTCCACACTGTGTGCTCAATGTGTGTGTGTGTGGATCATCTTAAATCCACCTGGTTAGAGGTTGTTCCACCTACAGAGAATGGTATATTTATAGGACTTCAGGAAAAATGTGACAGAAAATGTGCCAACTTAACGTTGTCCCTTTATGCCTGCTTTAATGACACGTCCAGTGCTTGTGTTGTCTGTGCTGCTGTGTTGAACTCTGACCTCTGTGTTGGCAGGCTCACCTGGTGGCAGCCTTTGAGAAGAGCCTGGGGAACATGACCTGTCGCCTGACGAGCCTCACCATGACAGCTGAGCAAAAGGTACGTGCCTTTTTCTGTTGCTGCGGCCCACTGCTTCCAGATACGTTCTCATGTATAAGTTCCTATCAGGCTTTAGTGTTTCATTGTCTCTGAGAAGTCTGCCTGTCTGTGCATATCACTGTTAATCCATGGTCCTTTACACTTTACAATAACAGTAACTTATAGAAGCGTTATAGAGCATTTATAAGGTCTTCATAAGCACTACATAACATACCCAAATCATTAATAATCATCCTGTGTCGTGCCCGTGGCACATTTGCCACGCTTTATACAGCATGACATTTGCTTATGAATGATTTCTGTATAGACCTTTTGATGAAGGCTTCATTAAGTTAGAAGCTATTTTAAAGGAAAATTCCACCCCAAAACTGTCTTTTGGCATTTGTTTCATTAGTCCATTGTCATATGATGCAGGACCCATGATGCGGGGATGATTTCTGTATTTTTAAAGTTAACTATCTTCACAACTTGATTGCTGACAAGCAAAACATCTTTGGGACTATGTCAACAATGGACTAATGAAACAAATACCAAAATATAGTTTTCCTTTAAGGTTAGTGTGGGACCTTTTCCCCTCTTACTTTAAGATATGAATGATTTTGATGTAACTTGTCACATATGTATCCTAATCCAGGACATCGTTTTTTCTCCATACTCTGCAGAGTTATTTCTTCAGGGGCGTGTACTGAATGATGCTATACTCATAGACAGATGTCAGACCACATTAGAGATGACAGAAGCGTTTCTTACGGTCCATAATTGGCAGCGTTTGAGTGGGATTAGGGTCTGGGAGAAAAACCCAGATAGGGTAACGTTGTCGAGCTCTAAACCAGGACCAGTCAAAGAATGGTGCGTGTGTTGTAAATGTAAAGCCGTCCTTGTGATGAAACTTGAGCGTTTCCGCCTGTCCGCCCGTTCCTGGAAACCCTACTCATAACATTGACGAGCTGTGGCAGTCCTAATCCTGGATGAATTAAACGAGAGATTCTAGAGGGACGTCTTTGTTAAGCAAGCCGCCTGCGCCCTCCCAACTTTTAATTAAGACTGAAACCCTATCACAAGCCCACAGTGGTTTTGGGGGAATTGGAGAGCTGTTGCCTTATATCTAATCATGTAGATTTAATAGAGAGGAGCGGCGCCGTGTAGGTTTTATCCAAGCAGGTGGGGCGGAGGGTAAAACTCTATTGCCAAACCTTATCTTCTTAAACCTGCTTATGGCCTATCTCTGTGTGCTTTTGAGGCTGGAATATTTGACTGAGTTATCGTACGACTGTCATTGAGTTTTGGATTGAGAATTGAGAGAATGGTGCCCTCGGCCAAAATGAAGGGTAGACCGTTAGAGATTTAGAGGCAGAAAACAAGATGTTTCTCTTTCAACAGGGTTAGTGATCAAAAAGGTCTATTCAAGATCCACCTAAAGCACATTTGTTATTTTTTGGGGACTCCAAATGATGTTTCTACAGTATATCTATAATCAAGCACAGTCTGCCATTGTTTTCAATTGTGCAGGTTGGTTTTGTCTGTGGTGTGGTGGTGCTGTGGAAGTTGATCTGTGGTGCTGCTTCTCTTCCCTCAGGAATCGGAGCTGGCTGAGCTGAGAGAGACCATCGAGGCGCTGAAAGCCCAGAACACAGACGCCCAGACAGCCATCCAAGTGGCCCTCAACGGCCCCGACCACCTACACAAAGGTAGCGCCGCCAGAGGAGAACCCTCCATATGCGCTTTAGTGTGGGCAAGAACCTCACCTCTTCCTCCTGATCGACCCACACATTTCAAACTCTGTCCCTCTTTACTCATGAGAGCAGCCATACACCACTCTAGAATGTTCAGAGCATCCATACACCACTCTAGAATGTTCAGAGCATCCATACACCACTCTAGAATGTTCAGAGCATCCATACACCACTCTAGAATTTTCACCCTCTTTGAAAGTTGATCTCAAACACCTGGCGCTCGGGAGTTAGACTGGGTAGGCACTAAAAAAGCGGGTTGTCTTGTGCTTCCAGACCTGCGGATTAGGCGGCAACACTCGTCGGAGAGCATGTCCAGCATCAACAGTGCAGCCAGTCACTCGTCCCTGGGCAGCGCCAAAGACCTAGAGGACAAGAAGAAGAAGAAGAAGAGCTGGGTAAGTTAGTGAGTGAAGAAATCCCACGGGAGAAGGAGAGGAGGGTTTCTTGGCTCGTATAGACGTCTCCATGCAGTGCACTTCACTCTAACCTCTGAACCATCTGAACCATGCCAGTCTCACACTCGTTTCTACTGAGAAGTCATACATTGCCATAACTGTGACTTGTAATTCCACTCCCTTTTCTCACGCTCTCCCTAACCCTCTGCCAGGGAAAGGAGAGAGGCAACAAGGTGAATATGAAACCCCCCATCCTCCCGCATGTCTATGACAGAGTGAATGACTTTGAGATAGAGATAAAGAGGGGTAACACTTTTGTACAAGGATAACATATTGGGCACTCATTTCCTAAGTGTATAATTGTGTATATAAGTAGATAAATAGGACCTTTATTCTATAGTATTAGCCAGTCGTTAGTCCTTCATTCAGAGTTTCCTGTACTCATTAATGTGTAAAGAAGAAAACACAAAATACAGGCCTAATAAAATGTGTTAATAATACAAAATAAAGGCTTAATTCACTATTTCAAATAGTGCTTAATGTGGTCCATATACCCGAAAGGGACGGATACTTATTTGAGCATGAATCAGTGCTGTCCCGCTTAGTTGCCTTAAGTCCCCCAGTCAGTGTACCTCTTGATTAAGCGTACAGTCCATCTCTCCTAGTAATATGAAGCGTATTTCCCCTCTCCTTCTGTGTGTAGTTACGCTTCTGCCTCCCATGGAGAAAATATGGCACACCCTATTTGAGAAACGCATTCATTCAAAATCCAGGTTTTTGTAAATCCTCCCTCTACCCTGTGTTTTTCTGCCGGTAATACAGTTTCCTGCTGGTTAATGACTACTATTTGTGACGACCCTCTGAATAATGTTTCATTACATTCAATAATAACTCATACATTCTTATAATAAGATTCAGTACAGAAGACAACCGCACTTCAAGAGTATACAATCTGACCTTCATACTATCTCTTCTGGGAAACAGACCATGATGAACTGCTAAATGTTGGTCAAGGAGTACGACCAGCATCTTTACAACTGCTCAATTGTCTTTCCCAATCCTTCCCAGACTCTGCGCCAGAGAAAAGCTCAAGCCACGCTCATAAATAAAAATCTGGTTCTTATTATGCGGCTATTCATATTAATTTGCATATAAATTCTGCCTCTGTGCCCCTGTGGCCCGAAACACTGGGAGTATGTGGCTCAGAGGTTAATGAAGAGCCTGTGATCTGGCTGAAGAGGGCATCGCTAACAGCAGGGAGCGGGACATGGGCACACACACACAAACAAACACACACACACACCAAGTGCAGTTTCCCCTCCCTGGATCCATTCTTCAACTTGTACAGGAAACAAAATGTCTCCTACTGCCGGCTCCATTGTGGCTCCAGATGTTTTTTAACATGGAGGGGGGGGGCTCCAGTCGCACTGAAAAGGATGTGATTATGCTAGGGCTCCTCCAAACAAGGGAACCTAGAGATATGAGGCAGCTCAGCTCTGAGTGCCAAAATGCAAATGCCTCAGACCTCCGGAACTAATTGCCAGTTAAATGGAGTTTTAAAGGGCAAGGGAAGTATTTTGGGGTATGACAGTTGAACAAAGCTCATTAGGTATTTATAAGCTATATTCTTCAAAAATCTATATATAGAATTCAATCTCAGATTGCCCTTTAAAGACAATGGTGGCCCTTGCGGTAATACAGTAGTGATGATGTGTGGGTCAGTGGAGCGGCGTGTCCTTGTGGTAACAGTAGTGATTGTTCTATCCTCAGGTGGCTGATTCCATCCCAGCACAGGTTAGTTGTACTAAAGCGTCTACCGTCCGTATGCTGTGGTGACTTCCTCCTCTTCCTCCTCTCCTTTCCTCCTCAGTTCCTCAACGTTTTCCCCTTCTACAACTGTTCGGCATGGAAACTGCCCCCCTCTCCTCTTCCTACATTTTGACTGCCTGTTTGTTTCTAGTTCCAGGAACTTAAAAAGTCTGGCTCCTCCCCTGCATTCCTCATTCCTCCTCCATACAGTCTGGCTCCTCCCTGCATTCCTCATTCCTCCAGTCTGGCTCCTCCCTGCATTCCTCATTCCTCTAGTCTGGCTCCTCCCTGCATTCCTCATTCCTCCTCCATACAGTCGCCCTTGATTGGATCCCTCTCTCGCCCTTGATTGAGTTGCCTTGCGTTCCCTCTCTCTCAGATGGTGACTGTTGCCTAAGAACAGCACTGACTTGGCCCGACAGGAAATGATGTCCGTTAAGTTGGAGAGATGGGTGATGTTGACATTTTGGTGTTTCTCTTGCAGTTGCGGAGCTCGTTCAAGCAGGCATTCAGTAAGAAGAAGGGCAACAAGCCTCAGTCTCCCCACGATGACATCGAAGAGATGACGGACTCATCGCTGCCGTCCTCGCCCAAGCTACAGCATGCTAACAGACAGGACAGCTTCCCAACACTTCTCTCCTCAGCCTCTACCACAGAGTGAGTAATATACACACACGGCAGGTAGCCTAGCGGTTAGAGCGTTGGGCCAGTAACCGAAAGAATCTGTCGATTTTCCCTTATGCAAATCACCCTAATTGCTCCACGGTCACCGTTGATAATGGCGGACCCTGGCCGTGACCGAGGATGTCTCAGGGGGAGTTGGGATATGCAAAAAAACACATTTCTAATTAACACATGTATGAATACACACTGGTACGTGTGTGAAACAGGACAAATATAATCACCCACCTCATTATTATTATTACACACAGGCTACAACCCAATCTACATTAAAAACATACTATAGCATCTTCAATTTCTTGGCAGAAATGTTGTGGTTTTTCTTCTGAATTTTGTTGTCTCTTCTTGTTTACCTTGTTTCTCCATTTCATGTGTCTATCTGTACAGTAACAAGTGCTTTTGTGATAGCAAGCCCCTCCCCATTTGGATGTCAAAGAGAAGGCTAAACGGCCATGTGGTCTACAAGCACAGATCTCGGTAACAGGCAGTGTGTGGCTGGCACGCTGTTGGGGGGTGTGAAGTCCTTTCATCATCTTAACTCAGCCTGCTTTTATCTTTGGGTGGCTCCCAAGTGGCACCTTAGTCCCTATATTGTGCACTCTAGGACCCATAGGGCTCTGGTCAAAAGTAGTGCACTATGTAGGGAATAGGGTGCCCTTTGGGTCGTAACCTTTCTCACACAAAGGGCCTCAATCAGGCCACGACACAAAAATATAATGCACCAGAATGTGAGCCGCGGACACAAATATTAAAATCACTTGTAGCAGTCATGGGAGATTAGATTAGATTTCCGTGCTTACTGATACTGCTGGTGAATTGGCCATGTACAGAAGGCTCCTCCATCTTGCTAATATCCTCGGCTGGCCATGCATTTGCCAGAAGCATGCTAGTTTCTTTCACATCTTCTATGTGTGGGCCAGCTGGCTAGTTGGTTTGCCCTCACTTCCTTGGAGGACCCCTGACAGTCTTTCCTAGCCGTGGAGGGTGATGCTCATGGTGTGGGTTTTGAAGTCAATTTCCCCATTTCAGATCGTAAACTCAGCTGTGACCTGCAGAGTTTGATAGTAGTGAATAACTTACATGGTAGCAGTAGTAGCAACACTGGAACCGTAGACAGACACCATCTTTGTCTTTGCTTGGCATGCCAGATGGACAATTCCTATGATGGAGGATTCACTCATCCCCTATGCTCTCCTGATCCCTGTGTGACCCAATACCACCTATGTGTATGTGCATTTGTGTGTTTTCTAAGTATGTCTGTCATAACGGTTTTCTACTGACTCCAATGGATCCTCTTTGGTTTGACTGTTCAGCCGAGTTCCCTCCCTCTCCCTCGGGGGTTGAGGTTCCCTCGGGGGACGCTCCCCATGCCTGTACTGTACTGTATGTGTAACTATCCCTGTTTGTAGTATTTCTAGCCTGTATGTGTAACAATCCTTGATTGTAGTATTTCTAGCCTGTATATGTAACTACCCATGTGTAGTATTTCTAGCCTGTATGTGTAACTACACCTGTGTGTAGTATTTCTAGCCTGTATGTGTAACTACCCCTGTGTGTAGTATTTGTAGCCTGTATGTGTAACTACCCCTGTGTGTAGTATTTCTATCCCTGTGACCCCTGTGCGACCCCTTGCAGGCTGTGTGAGTGCACGGAGGCGGAGGCGGAGATCATCCTGCAGCTGAAGAACGAGCTGAGGGAGAAGGAACTGAAGCTGACAGACATCCGCCTGGAGGCTCTTAGCTCCGCCCACCACCTGGACCAGATCCGAGAGGCCATGAACCGTATGCAGGTGAGGAACCAGGTAGCCTGCTAAACGAATGCACAACCCAAACCATGGGGGACCACCAATGTGAATTAGCACTGACTTCTATATCAAATCTCTAATTGTACATATAGCCTAATATTGTTGTTTGTTTAACACTAATCCAGTACATTTCTTATCTGTATGTATATTGTTTGTGCTGTAAAAAAAATACTTCAGGAAGGAGACATTATTGGGTCGCACCCAGAGAGACCTGTTTCCCAGGGGCCAGTGAGCCGTGAAACTGCAGTTAGGGAACTAATGCAGTGTTTGGGGATTGTTCTGGCTCTTTGATGCCATGCCACGGGTGACTGGGGTGGTCAGGGGGTTCAGGGGGAGGCTTGTGTCCGTCTCTTGCTCTCACCAGGGACTACGGAAGCCAACAAGCCGCGATGGCACCGTGGTCAACTTACAATTTAACCACTCAGACCACTAATTAGGTTTAGCTGTCAGTGGGGCTGGCCGTGCCATATACCCAATCACCTTTCTGGTAGAGCACTGACAATGCATCAAGTGACAAAGACCGGGGGGACAGTGGCTTGACCGTTGATGTCAACTCCCATGACAAAACGGCAACAACTGGAGAAGTCAGCGCTCTCTCCTCAGCTGTGTAGATAATCTCCCCAGGCCCTTAATCTTGGATTTAGATTTGTGAACAGCCCAGTACAAAGAGCTCTGCTGAGATTAAAGGGGCTCTCACAGCCAACAATGACGGTAATACTGATCCACAATGATAACTATGGCCAGTCTTAATGCAAGGACATTTCCATATTCTCCTAATCGGCTTACCTCTCAGTAGAATGACTTTATTTTACATCGGGTTGGGCTGAGTTTCTGGATTGCTCTCTAAAAGCGTCCATTTGTGGTGACGTCTCCCAACAGGTGGCATAGGCCAACATGATGAGTTATAACCATAGAAATATGAATTACTAGACAGGACACTCAATACGTGTCACGTCCAGGCCTGAGAAGACAGGCTGGCGTGTTTAGTTTTTGTTTTGGTGTAGGGTTTTTTCTGTTCTAGGTTATCTGTTTCTAAGTTGGGGTAATGGTTCCCAATTAGAGGCAGCTGAGTGTCGTTACCTCTAATTGGGAACCATATATATGTTTGTAGTTTTCATTAGGGGTTTGTGGGTTATTGTTTGAGCATAGCTTTGTTGTGTGTTTAGTTATGGTCTGCATCACGATCTTCGTTTTCGTTCGTTTTGTTGTTTTGTCCCAGTAACGTGTATTAAATAAAGCATGTATACTGGATACCTCACTGCGCCTTGGTCTGTCCGTCACGAAGATCGTGACAGAATAACCCACCACAAAAGGACCAAGCAGCGAGAGAACCGGGAGTCCTGGACTTGGGAGGAGATATTGGCTGGGAAGGGACCTTGGAGGAAAAGCGGCGAACATCGCCACCCCAAGAAGGAGATGGAAGCGGCGAAGACTAAGCGAGGAGTAATGAGGATGTATACGGAGCGTGGAATCCGGAGAGAGAGATATGTTGGGACTCGCCTGGCGCGAAACCGAGAGGCACCCCCAAAACATTTTTGGGGGGCACCTGAGGAGTTTGGCCGGTTCAGGAAGGACTCCTGAGCTAACTCCTCGTGCTCTTTGGAGGAGCGTTGGGGAGAGCGTCGCACTGAGCAGACACCGTGCTATGCAGTTTTGTGCACGGTGTCTCCAGTCTGTGAAATTCCAGCGCCACTCATCTGTCGGGCTAGGGTGAGTGTGCAGCCTGGAAGAGTGGTGCCCGGCTTTGCGAGCGAGGTCTCCAGTACACCTTCTGGGACCGAGATATCCTGCACGGTTCTGCGTGTGGGGTCTCGGTTCGCATCCACAGCCCAGTGCGTGACATTCCAGCTCCCATCATCCATGAGGCAAGGGTGAGTGAACAGCCGGGGAGAGAAGTACCGGCTCCACGCACCAGGTCCCCTGTACGCTTAGATAGCCCAGTACCTCCAGTCCCTGCTCCGCGCACCAGGGACCCTGTGCGCTTAGAGAGTCCAGCACGTCCTGTTCCGGCTCCGTGCACCAGGCCCCCTGTGCGCTTAGAGAGTCCAGCACGTCCTGTTCCGGCTCCCGCACCAGGCCTGTGCGCAGAGAGTCCAGCACGTCCTGTTCGGCTCCGCGCACCAGGCCCCCTGTACGCTTAGAGAGTCCAGCACGTCCTGTTCCGGCTCCGCGCACCAGGCCCCCTGTGCCCGTCGTGGACCCAGCATGTCCTGTCCCTGTTCCACGCTCCAGGATCCCTGTGCCCGTCGTGGACCCAGCACGTCCTGTCCCTGTTCCACGCTCCAGGATCCCTGTGCCCGTCGTGGACCCAGCACGTCCTGTCCCTGTTCCACGCTCCAGGATCCCTGTGCCCGTGGTGGACTCAGCACGTCCTGTTCCTGCTCCCCGCACCAGAGTCCCAGTGCGCGTCATAAGTCCAGTACGGCCCGTTCCTGCTCCCCGCACCAGAGTCCCAGTGCGCGTCATGAGTCCAGTACGGCCCGTCCCTGCTCCCCACACCAGAGTCCCAGTGCGCGTTGACAGTCCGGAACCTCCAGAGAAGGTTCCCAGTCCGGAGGCTCCAGAGAAGGTTCCCAGTCCGGAGGCTCCAGAGAAGGTTCCCAGTCCGGAGGCTCCAGAGAAGGTTCCCAGTCCGGAGCCTCCAGAGAAGGTCCCCAGTCCGGAGCCTGCAGAGAAGGTCCCCAGTCCGGAGCCTCCAGAGAAGGTCCCCAGTCCAAATCTAACTGTTCCGGCAAATAGCCCAGGGCCTCCGGTGTGGAATCCCGAGCCAGCACTGCCGGCACCGGAGCTGCCACCTGGGACAGGAAGGCCCACCGAGACCCCCAATGGACTTTTGGCGGTCGAGTCCGGCGCTTTGGGGTACTGTCACGTCCGGGCCTGAGAAGACAGGCTGGCGTGTTTAGTTTTTGTTTTGGTGTAGGGTTTTTTCTGTTCTAGGTTATCTGTTTCTATGTTGGGGTAATGGTTCCCAATTAGAGGCAGCTGAGTGTCGTTACCTCTAATTGGGAACCATATATATGTTTGTAGTTTTCATTAGGGGTTTGTGGGTTATTGTTTGAGCATAGCTTTGTTGTGTGTTTAGTTATGTTCTGCATCACGATCTTCGTTTGTTTTGTCCCAGTGACGTGTATTAAATAAAGCATGTATACTGGATACCTCGCTGCGCCTTGGTCTGTCCGTCACGGAGATCTTGACAATACGGTTGCTGGTCCACCCATCACAGAACATTGACTTGAATGGGAATGTCCGTTTTGGTAATTCTGTTTCTATGGTTTAGAAAAGCATCTGTCAGGAAACGCCGACAGTGACATTTAGAGTATCCTCCTGATGTTTATTCTCTGTCATTGGGCAGAATGAGATCGAGCTGCTGAAAGCGGAAAATGACCGGCTCAAGACGGGAGGCACCACGCCAGCCGCTACGCCCGCCAAGACAGGCCGGCCGCCCTCTGAGACCTCTAGCACATCCTCGTCCTCCTCGCGCCAATCTCTGGGCCTGTCCCTCAACAACCTCAATATCACAGACACCATCATGTCAGGTGAGCCACAGCTCTGGTTCAGTCCATCAACAACCTCAACATCAACTGTGGTGATCCACCATAACCCCATGACTCTACAACATGACAGACACCATCATGTCAGGTGATCCACCACAGCCCCATGACTCTACAACATGACAGACACCATCATGTCTGGTGATCCACCACAGCCCCATGACTCTACAACATGACAGACACCATCATGTCTGGTGATCCACCACAGCCCCATGACTCTACAACATGACAGACACCATCATGTCAGGTGATCCACCACAGCCCCATGACTCTACAACATGACAGACACCATCATGTCTGGTGATCCACCACAGCCCCATGACTCTACAACATGACAGACACCATCATGTCAGGTGATCCACCACAGCCCCATGACTCTACAACATGACAGACACCATCATGTCTGGTGATCCACCACAGCCCCATGACTCTACAACATGACAGACACCATCATGGCTGGTGATCCACCACAGCCCCATGACTCTACAACATGACAGACACCATCATGTCAGGTGATCCACCACAGCCCCATGACTCTACAACATGACAGACACCATCATGTCTGGTGATCCACCACAGCCCCATGACTCTACAACATGACAGACACCATCATGTCAGGTGATTCACCACAGCCCCATGACTCTACAACATGACAGACACCATCATGGCTGGTGATCCACCACAGCCCCATGACTCTACAACATGACAGACACCATCATGTCAGGTGATCCACCACAGCCCCATGACTCTACAACATGACAGACACCATCATGTCAGGTGATCCACCACAGCCCCATGACTCTACAACATGACAGACACCATCATGTCAGGTGATCCACCACAGCCCCATGACTCTACAACATGACAGACACCATCATGTCTGGTGATCCACCACAGCCCCATGACTCTACAACATGACAGACACCATCATGTCTGGTGATCCACCACAGCCCCATGACTCTACAACATGACAGACACCATCATGTCAGGTGATCTACCACCGCCCCATGACTCTACAACATGACAGACACCATCATGTCAGGTGATCCACCACAGCCCCATGACTCTACAACATGACAGACACCATCATGTCTGGTGATCCACCACAGCCCCATGACTCTACAACATGACAGACACCATCATGTCTGGTGATCCACCACAGCCCCATGACTCTACAACATGACAGACACCATCATGTCAGGTGATCCACCACAGCACCATGACTCTACAACTATATTCTACTGGATGATGATTTAGTGGAGCAGTTTACATTATATTCTCCTGGATGATGATTTAGTAGAACAGTTTACATTATATTCTACTGGATGATGATTTAGTGGAACAGTTTACATTATATTCTCCTGGATGATGATTTAGTAGAACAGTTTACATTATATTCTACTGGATGATGATTTAGTGGAACAGTTTACATTATATTCTCCTGGATGATGATTTAGTAGAACAGTTTACATTATATTCTCCTGGATGATGATTTAGTGGAACAGTTTACATTATATTCTCCTGGATGATGATTTAGTGGAACAGTTTACATTATATTCTACTGGATGATGATTTAGTGGAACAGTTTACATTATATTCTCCTGGATGATGATTTAGTAGAACAGTTTACATTATATTCTCCTGGATGATGATTTAGTAGAACAGTTTACATTATATTCTACTGGATGATGATTTAGTGGAACAGTTTACATTATATTCTACTGGATGATGATTTAGTGGAACAGTTTACATTATATTCTACTGGATGATGATTTAGTGCGTTGTCCTGTCTTTACTGTTACCCAACACGCTGTGTTGTCCTATCTTTACTGTTACCCAACCTGCTGCGTTGTCCTATCTTTACTGTTACCCAACACGCTGTGTTGTCCTATCTTTACTGTTACCCAACCTGCTGCCTGCTGTGTTGCTCTATATTTATTGTTTCCCAACCCCTGCGTTGTCCTATCTTTACTGTTACCCAACACGCTGCGTTGTCCTATCTTTACTGTTACCCAACACGCTGCGTTGCTCTATCTTTACTGTTACCCAACCTGCTGCGTTGTTCTATCTTTACTGTTACCCAACCTGCTGCGTTGCTCTATCTTTACTGTTACCCAACCTGCTGCGTTGTTCTATCTTTACTGTTACCCAACACGCTGTGTTGTCCTATCTTTACTGTTACCCAACCTGCTGCGTTGTTCTATCTTTACTGTTACCCAACACGCTGCGTTGTTCTATCTTTACTGTTACCCAACACGCTGCGTTGTCCTATCTTTACTGTTACCCAACCTGCTGCGTTGTTCTATCTTTACTGTTACCCAACACGCTGCGTTGTTCTATCTTTACTGTTACCCAACACGCTGCGTTGTTCTATCTTTACTGTTACCCAACACGCTGCGTTGCTCTATCTTTACTGTTACCCAACCTGCTGCGTTGTTCTATCTTTACTGTTACCCAACACGCTGCGTTGTTCTATCTTTACTGTTACCCAACACGCTGCGTTGTTCTATCTTTACTGTTACCCAACACGCTGCGTTGTTCTATCTTTACTGTTACCCAACACGCTGCGTTGCTCTATCTTTACTGTTACCCAACACGCTGCGTTGCTCTATCTTTACTGTTACCCAAAACGCTGTTCGGCCAGTTTGAAGATAATGTGCTAATCCTTTCGGATGAAGTTGAGTCACCACAGCACGTTTGTCCAAGTAGAGTTCCTCAAGTTTTAAGTAACATCTGCATCAATCAAGCAGACGTCAGAACAGAACTCATTGGAGAGCTGTGTGTGTGTGTGTGTGTGTGTGTGTGTGTGTGTGTGTGTGTGTGTGTGTGTGAGAGAGAGACTAATTAAACCTTGTATGCTCCTCTTCTCCGAATCCGGCCTTGTCCTCGTTGATGAGTGGAGCGCTGTTCGGTCCTCCTTTAGTCTCCTCGTCTGTCCTGTAATTAAAATAGAACACTCTCGACGGACTTTGGGTCTGTTTAATTGATGGGGGGATGAGTTGGGAGCAGCAGCGCGTGGGAAGACGAGTGACAGAGGGCCCTTATCACCCCTGCACAGAGCCTGCGTGCCAGCAAACCAGCCGAATACAAAGTAGTTCCCCTTCCTCCCCAGTTCAATGTAAATAAAGCAGAGAGAGAGGAAAATAGCATGTTTATAATTAATATCTGGAGCTCCTAGCAAAGCCACTTTTTTAGCCTGACAACCGTGTCTTTCAAACAGGCAGAAGGACCGCTCTAATATTAAATTTAGTATCTGTCGTTTTTACATCTCTATTTTTCAGACACTTTTATTACAGAGCTGTTTTTCCCTAAGATTGTTTCCTCCCTTGATAGATAGTTGTGTTTGTGCCCACAGATATTCTCCTGGACGATGGTTATGAGGGCAATCTACGTAAAGAGGGGCGCAGTGTCCGCATTGTGGTCACAATCAACAGTGGCTCCAATAAGACCAAGGTAACTAATGATATATAAGTGCCTAGAATTAACAGTGGCTCCAATAAGACCAAGGTAGCTAATGAGATATAGGTGCCTAGAATAACAATGTGAGAATCTTATGCTGTCGTATAATCAGATGTTTCCGGTACCAGCGCTTGACTTGGGCAGGAGCTCACCGGAGCCGAGTACCGGCACCTTCGTTTTTCTGTTCCTCTTATAAAATATTCACTTAAAAGTATTGTAGAGCTCCTGCACCTTAATGTAAACAGTACCGGCAACCAAAATAAACACTGGCACCTATTTCTGTCCAAGTCATTGTTCGGTACAACAATTTTGTCACTTATTTTCATTCAAGTCTCTGACATCCTACATTTTCGGATTCCCTATCGTACACTCAGGGTATGCAAAGCCAGGAGTACCTCATTGGTTCCATCGGTGTGAGCGGAAAGACCAAGTGGGATGTGCTAGATGGAGTAATCAGACGATTATTCAAGGTAAAACCTCCTTCCCCCTGCTCACCATATGATCGGTCACTGACTGAACCCTACAGACGAAAAACCAAATATGAAGCACTCCGTTTTTTTGTGTCAGAAAAATCTCATGATACATGGTTCTTCATCTGTATGATCGACAGACTATTTCTTTGTTGCGGAAACATATATGGATACACACTGAGATATTAGATAGAATGTGTCTTTATCTTAAAATTCTATTTGGCCATTTCCCCTCCAGGAGTACGTGTTCCGGGTGGACCCACTGACCAGTCTGGGGCTGAACTCAGACAGTATAGTCAGCTATAGGATGGGGGATGTTGTGCGGGCCCACGCCTCTGAACTGCCTGAAATGCTGCCCTGTGGCTACCTGGTGGGGGACAACAACGTCATTAGCGTCAACCTCAAAGGTACTAGGATGACCCAGACTAAATGCATGATGCATTTTACTGTTTCTATTATTGTGTGTTATATGTATTACTGTACGTCCTACATCCTTTTAAGGACATGACCAAACACATTTCTCCCCTGGTGGTATAATAAAGTTAATTAAATCAAAATAGCACAGATATAGAGGAAGGGCCTTGAGTCTTGACGATGAGACCTGACCAGGAACAACCCACGGCCCCACCTATAGGATGGCACATTTCCAAACATGACAAAATGGAGCCCCAGAAGGTATAAATAGAAGGTCCAAAAGCTTCTAAATCCTGACATGACAATACCCTCATGCTCTTTGAAAAGCACTTCGGACACTTCAGTACATTTTCTGCTCCTGAATGGGCACCGGAGGTGTTTTAAATGGACTAATATCAGCTCCCATTTTTATTCACCGGAGCAAAACACGTAAACAACACGTCCTTTATTTCACTCGCATGCTGGCTGCTATATTCCTGTGGTTGTAATGGCTGCTTCTCTGCCATAGTCACAATGGTGGCTATCAGCAGGAAAATGTAGTGGGCCAGGCCTGAACTGGGTGCCATTGAATCTGGTGTCAGTACTCTGCATTACAGTTGTGTTTTCACTGGAGGAGTAGTGTCCAAGCTCCCATCCACAGTCAATTATAGTTACTCAGCAGTTATTTAAGCTGAATTATAGTTACTCAGCAGTTATTGAAGCTGAATTATAGTTACTCTGCAGTTATTGAAGCTGAATTATAGTTACTCAGCAGTTATTGAAGCTGAATTATAGTTACTCTGCAGTTATTGAAGCTGAATTATAGTTACTCTGCAGTTATTGAAGCTGAATTATAGTTACTCTGCAGTTATTGAAGCTGAATTATAGTTACTCTGCAGTTATTGAAGCTGAATTATAGTTACTCTGCAGTTATTGAAGCTGAATTATAGTTACTCTGCAGTCATTAAAGCTGAATTACAGTTACTCTGCAGTCATTGAAGCTGAATTATAGTTACTCTGCGGTTATTGAAGCTGAATTATAGTTACTCTGCAGTTATTGAAGCTGAATTATAGTTACTCTGCAGTTATTGAAGCTGAATTATAGTTACTCTGCTGATCCTAAATCAGCGCTCCTACTCTGAGACGCTTGACACATACGCCACCTGACGTCCCAAAGAGTTGCACCATAAACAATAATGAACT
Organism: Brachymystax lenok tsinlingensis; assembly: GCA_030435695.1. Taxonomy (NCBI): domain Eukaryota; kingdom Metazoa; phylum Chordata; class Actinopteri; order Salmoniformes; family Salmonidae; genus Brachymystax; species Brachymystax lenok. The sequence goes on along the minus strand of CM059783.1, from coordinate 22,823,211 downwards.
CTTCCCATTTATCATGATTTATTTTATGTTAACATCATTTATTAGCCATCACACAGTCGCACTGCATTTAATTATGCTATTTTATGGGCTATTACCTGAGTGAATTAACTCAATTAATTCCATTCGTTTTAGAATGGCATGAATTCTATTCAGTCTAACACAGGTTGTGAGAGGCTATGTACTGTTATATACCGTTAACATGATAATATCCTGTATTATTAGCACCTAGTATCATCAGACAGTCACGTCTCTCCTCCTGCAGGTGTGAAGGAGAACAGCATAGACAGCCTGGTATTTGACACCCTCATCCCCAAGCCCATCATCCAGAGATACCTCAACCTGCTCATGGAGCATCGCCGCATCATCCTCTCTGGCCCCAGCGGCACCGGGAAGTCCTTCCTGGCCAGCAAGCTGGCAGAGTTCATTGTCACCAAGTCTGGTCGAAAGGTCACGGAGAGCAACTTGGCTAGCTTCAACGTGGACCAGAAATCCAGCAAGGTAAGAAAACGCTCAGCCAAGAGTATTAAGGAGCTAGTCCCTAAGGAGTTGGCATATTTGTCTATAATCGCCTCGTTTGGCACTGTACAGTATATCAAGGACAGTCATATTTCAAAGACAAAGTAACAATCACTTTATGAATAATGGCCACATCTTTAAGCTCACTGTGTGTTGTTTCTGTGCAGGACCTGCGTCAGTACCTATCCAGCCTGGCAGAGCAGTGCAACTCTGAGGAGAGCGAGACGGAGCTGCCCACCGTGGTCCTACTGGACAACCTCCACCACATCGGCTCACTCAGCGACATCTTCAACGGATTCCTCAACTACAAGTACCACAAATGGTGAGTGTAGCTCCACCGGCACAGGAAGTAAGTCTAGCCGCTATAGGATGGTTTTGGTGGTGAGGATGATGATGGTGGTGGTGAGGATGATGATGGTGGTGGTGAGGATGATGATGGTGGTAGTGGTGCTGATGATGATGATGGGGGTGGTGATGATGATGATGGGGGTGGTAGTGATAACGGTGGTGGTGATGGGGTGGTTATGGTGTTGGTAGTAATGGTGGTGGTGATGATGGTGGTGGGGATGATGATGATGGTGGTGGTGGTAATGATGATGGTGGTGGGGATGATGATGGTGGTGGTAATGATGATGGTGATGGTGGTGGGATGATGATGGTGATGGGATGATGATGGTGGTGGGATGATGATGGTGGTGGTGAGGATGATGATGGTGGTAGTGACGATGATGATGGTGGTAGTGGTGCTGATGATGGGGGTGGTAGTGATAACGGTGGTGGTGATGGGGTGGTTATGGTGTTGGTAGTAATGGTGGTGGTGGTGATTGTCGTGGTGGTGGTGGGGATGATGGTGGTGGGGATGGTGATGGTGGTGGTGGTGCTGATGATGGGGGTGGTGATGATAATGGGGGTGGTAGTGATAACGGTGGTGGTGATGGGGTGGTTATGGTGTTGGTAGTAATGGTGGTGGTGGTGGTGGTGGTAATGATTGTCGTGGTGGTGGGGATGATGATGGTGATGGTGGTGGGATGATGGTGGTGGTGGGGATGGTGGTGAGGAGGATGATGGTGGTAGTGGTGGTGACGATGATGATGGTGGTAGTGGTGCTGACGATGATGATGGTGGTAGTGGTGCTGATGATGATGATGATGATGATGGGGGTGGTAGTGATAACGGTGGTGGTGATGGGGTGGTTATGGTGTTGGTAGTAATGGTGGTGGTGATGATGGTGGTGGGGATGATGATGATGATGGTGGTGGTGGGGATGATGATGGTGGTGGGGATGATGGTGGTGGTGATGATGATGATGGTGGTAGTGGTGGTGATGATGATGGTGGTGGTGGGGATGATGATGGTGGTGGTAATGATGGTGATAGGGATGATGTTGATGGTGGTAGGGATGATGTTGGTGATGATGGTGGTGGTGGGGATGGTGGTGGTGGTGGTGATGATGATGGTGGGGATGGTGATGATGATGGTGGTGGTGGTGATGGTGGTTGTGTTTAACTCAAATGCAACAGCTAGAGTTAATGTGAACACTGGGATTCTATACCAACAACCATTTCTAGCTTTACTCATTACAAGATAATGCAATTCGTATTCTATTCAAGATAGTTTACCTACTGTTCCCTGATAAGCACTGTTGTGAAAGGAAAGGTAAATATCCTTATTGCCTGGCCCTGGTACGTAACTGCACTGTCCTCAGTATAATTGTTCTGTCTTGTCTGCAGCCCGTATGTGATTGGAACCATGAACCAGGGAGTGTCTTCCTCTCCCAACCTTGAGCTTCACCACAATTTCAGGTATGTGTACCCTCACCTGCACTCAAACCAGGATTCAAAAGCTTCATTTGCTCTTTGCTTTGAACACATTGTTTTCCCTGTGCAGACAACGTATTCAAGTAGATTTTTGCTAACTAACATTATTTTGGGGCGTTTTTCAACAATAAGATGTGCTGTATTATTTTAAAAAGGCTTACTTAAAAAAATAAAAATTAATTGTAACTCAATTAAATGAATCAATAGTCAATAGTAAAACTACCAATAAGAGCATTGTGATTATGTACAGTATTTCATCAGCATTTCATTCCTGCTTCCACTAGTAGAAATAATAATACCACCACCAGGCCTACTGCCACAAAATAGTGTCAGTCTGTCAGTCAACTTCAGTTATTACAGATTAGAACGTAGAATAATAAAAAATTCTGGGAGCACAGTAATTAAGCTGCAATATGTAACTTTTTGGGCAACCTGACAAAATCCACATAGAAATATGTATTATAGATCTGTCATTCATTCTAATTGAAAGTAAGTCTAAGAAGCGGTAGATCTGTTCTATAGGAGCTATTTCTATGCTTCCCGTTCTTAAGTTTAGTTTTTGCGTCTTTAACTTTGGTTTTGTAAACCAGCTTCAAACAGCTGACAATACAATATTTTTGGCTATGGAAAATATATTTCACAGTGGTTTAGATGGTACAATGATTCTCTACACTATAGTTGCTTGTTTTGTTACATAAACTGAAATTAGGTTAACTATTAGAATTTTTCTAAACAGGAAATGGCGGAGTGATTTATGCATAGTGCATCTTAAACTTGGCTAATTAGCTTTGCTAATTTGGCCTAATCAAATTTTAGGCCTTACACACCTGGTCATTTTTTATGTGACATATTTGAGAAGATACTTACATGACTAATGTGGCGAAAGATATATTTGTCATTGGGTGCATGCAAAGTCACTCTGACATTCATTGATTAACATTTTTATCACACTGTCAAACAGCCCAGCATTTCATAAAATGCCATGAGGCCAAATGTAACACAACCTCATTTTCCCTGGGCACACTGATCTTAAAGAATTGTATCTAGGTATAAGAAACGTGATGCTTGATTCTTTCCATAGGCTGATTGGAATAACCACCACATCGAATAATTGCAGGTCTACTGGAATCATGTAGCGGTGTAGCCTTCAATTCCATCACAGCTGCTCCATAGAGTGTGATGTCTTACATGTCCCCTGTCTCCAGGTGGGTGCTGTGTGCCAACCACACAGAGCCGGTCAAGGGTTTCCTGGGCCGATTTCTGCGCAGGAAGTTGATTGAGACGGAGATCAACAGGAACATGCGCAGCAATGACCTCATCAAGATCATCGACTGGATCCCCAAGACGTGGCAGCACCTCAACGGCTTCCTGGAGGCCCACAGCTCCTCAGACGTCACCATCGGTTAGACAACACCTCCACACACACACACACACACACACTTTGAGTTCACATATTTCTATTGATAGTTTGAACATTGCACACATGACACTTAATAAGTGTATTTTGGTGTTGTGACTTTGGCTATGTGAGGTAATGCCTTGCTCAAACTGAAAGGTGCTACAGTGTGGGGAAAAAGTATGTGATCCCCTGCTGATTTTGTATGTTTGCCCACTGACAAAGAAATGATCAGTCTATAATTTTAATGGTAGGTTTATTTGAACAGTGAGAGACAGAATAACAACAACAAAAATCCAGAAAAATGCATGTGAAAAATGTTATAAATTGATTTGCATTTTAATGAGGGAAATAAGTATTTGACCCCTCTGCAAAACATGACTTAGTACTTGTTGACAATCACAGAGGCCAGATGTTTCTTGTAGTTGGCCACCAGGTTTGCACACATCTCAGGAAGGATTTTGTCCCACTCCTCTTTGCAGATCTTCTCCAAGTCATTAAGGTTTCGAGACTGACGTTTGGCAACTCGAACCTTCAGCTCCCTCCACAGATTTTCTATGGGATTAAGGTCTGGAGACTGGCTAGGCCACTCCAGGACCTTAATGTGCTTTTTCTTGAGCCACTTTGTTGCCTTGGCCATGTGTTTTGGGTCATTGTCATGCTGGAATACCCATCCACGACCCATTTTCAATGCCCTGGCTGAGAGAAGGAGGTTCTCACCCAAGATTTGACGGTACATGGCCCCGTCCATTGTCCCTTTGATGCGGTGAAGTTGTCCTGTCCCCTTAGCAGAAAAACACCCCCAAAGCATAATCTTTCCACCTCCATGTTTGACAGTGGGGATGGTGTTCTTGGGGTCATAGGCAGCATTCCTCTTCCTCCAAACACGGCGAGTTGAGTTGATGCCAAAGAGCTCCATTTTGGTCTCATCTGACCACAACACTTTCACCCAGTTGTCCTCTGAATCATTCAGATGTTCATTGGCAAACTTCAGACGGGCATGTATATGTGCTTTCTTGAGCACATATACCTTGCAGGCGCTGCAGGATTTCAGTCCTTCACGGCGTAGTGTGTTACCAATTGTTTTCTTGGTGACTATGGTCCCAGCTGCCTCGAGATCATTGACAAGATCCTCTCGTGTAGTTCTGGGCTGATTCCAGGCCGAGGGAGATTGACAGTTCTTTTGTGTTTCTTCCATTTGCGAATAATCGCACCAACTGTTGTCACCTTCTCACCAAGCTGCTTGGCGATGGTCTTGTAGCCCATTCCAGCCTTGTGTAGGTCTACAATCTTGTCCCTGACATCCTTGGAGAGCTCTTTGGTCTTGGCCATGGTGGAGAGTTTGGAATCTGATTGATTGATTGCTTCTATGGACAGGTGTCTTTTATACAGGTAACAAACTGAGATTAGGAGTACTCCCTTTAAGAGTGTGCTCCTAATCTCAGCTCGTTACCTGTATAAAAGACACCTGGGAGCCAGAAATCTTTCTGATTGAGAGGGGGTCAAATACTTATTTCCCTCATTAAAATGCAAATCATTTTATAAAATTCTTCACGTGTTTTTCTGGATTTTTTTGTTGTTATTCTGTCTCTCACTGTTCAAATAAACCTACCATTAAAATTATAGACTGATCATTTCTTTGTCAGTGGGAAAACATGCAAAATCAGCAGGGGATCAAATAAATTTTTCCCTCACTGTATATGGTCAATCAGACGTCTGCATTGGCCGTGCAGCATTTACGGTGATAGGGGCTCTGCAGAAGTCAGGGCATACATACTTCTTGCTCTTCGCTGAGCAGCGCAGAGCTGTTGTCTAAGAAGTGAGTATGTGTTTATGCAGGACCTCCCGCCCCCACCTACCGTCAAACAATCATGTCAATGCGGAGCTATACAGAGCCCTCCGCATTTTTACAACATTTGAGAGGCGCACGGCGATGCGGTACAGAGCTCAATTTGGCCTCTGCGTCACACTATCTGTACTGCGCCTCCGACCACATTTTCCAATCAAGCATGAATTGTCTCTGATCCAACAAAACACACTGAATGTGTTGTGTTCTGCCTACAGGTCCCAGGCTCTTCCTGTCCTGCCCCATGGATGCAGATGGCTCGCGGGTGTGGTTCACTGACCTATGGAACTACTCCCTGGTGCCTTACCTACTGGAAGCCGTTAGAGAAGGGCTCCAGGTGGGTACAGACGGAAGTCAAAGGACACAAAGTAGAGGGGTACCAGTGTAGGGTGAAGTTACCCCAGTCATCAGCGTCTTTGATGTCTCATTTCTCTTAACTAATTTCTCGATTTGTGGCCACCATTACAGCTGTATGCGGCAAGAGGGCGGCGTGGGAGGACCCGTCCAAGTGGGTGAAGGACACCTACCCTGGAGATCTGCCTCCTTGCAGCATGACAGCCAGGCCCTGCTCCAGTTGGCCAGAGGACGTGGGCTATGATGGCTACAGCTCCTCCAAAGAGGGCGCCTCCTCCAAACATGTGTCCCAGAGTGACACGGAAGGAGACCCACTGGTAAGGAGAAATTAAAACAAAGCCCTGAAATGCCGAAAGAAGGTCCAGTACAGGAATTTCTCATTTCTGAAGAAGGGTATTGAAAGCCGAAATGTCAGTCTTTTAAACTTGTCTAATAAAACTACGTATCTTTAATGGTGAGCGAGCGTTGCGCCTTTTCCTGTCCAATTATTTAATTTCCTTCAATCATGTTTCGGAGCACCGTTAAACATTATTGAACATTGTTGAATTAAGTTTCCGCCCTGAACCCTTCTTTCAGCACTTCAGTTTTACAGTCCTAGGACTGAGCACCACAACAGTGGTCCAGAAAATATAGACATATTGGTTAGAGAGCCAGCACAACACAATGATTCGGGGCGGCAGGTAGCCTAGTGGTTAGAGTGTTGGGCCAGTAACCAAAAGGTTGCTAGATCGAAACCAAAAGGTTGCTAGATCGAATCCCCAAGCTGACAAGGTAAAAATCTGTCGTTCTACCCCTGAACAAGGCAGTTAACCCACGGTTCCTAGGCCGTCATTGTTCTTAACTGACTTGCCTAGTTAAATAAAGGTCAAATAAAAAAAAATGTAAACATGAAGACTGAAATCACAGTCTTAACTCTGTTAGCTGATTCTAACTCTAAATGCAGATTTTAGTGACCGTTTTATTTGTACAGTGAAATGTAAAATAGAGTAATATGAAAAGAGTTTGCTAAGAGAGTTTGACGTTTACTGAAGATAAGTGAAGTAACATGAAGGAGACCATGTTGGTGGACATAATAATAATAATAATAATAATAATAATAATAATAATAATAATAATAAACAATAAAAAAAGAGACATCAGTGAGTAAATGTGGAAGCTAGTTTCCAAGGATACCAATAACAAATGTGACAGCAGATGACCTTGTCTTTTGAAAGAAGAAAAGACAAAGGGGGATTTAAACACACAACCAACCCACACCATACACACACACACACACACACACACACCATACACACACACACACACCATACACACACACACACACACACACCATACACACACACACCATACACACACACACCATACACACCATACACACACACACACACCATACACACACACACACACCATACACACACACACACACACACACCATACACACACACACACCCCATTTAGCTCTGAAATTTGAGCAGCTCGTTATTCGGATGACTACACTTTAATTCCACTTTGTGCGTGATAAACCGTGTGGCGGGCGATTCCTGGGGAGTTGAATAGGAATGGGCTTTCTCTGTTGGCCACTTAATCCTCAACACATTACTGTGTAATGCACAGAGCTGCCCAGCCCTGGCCGCTCGCCTCCCTATAGGCCCACCAGGACCATTACAGGGAAAATGAAGACCGCTGTGCCAGGTGCTTTCCATATATGGTAGGAATGGGCCACTCCGTTCCTCAGGGGTTCGAGGATCAGCTGGTTTTTCATCTTTCTTTTAAAACCACGTCTGATGTAGACCTGAGGAACCAGGTGTGTGCACTTGTGTGCAATTAAGCACGATGCAGGTGGAAAAATCAGCTGACACTCGGGCCCCCTGGTGGCTATCTCTGATAAAGGACCACTGCAATGTCACCTTAATGATAATACCCAGTCTAAGACCTCGTAGTTGTGATAGTGGACTCTGAATAGCAATGTGGTGTTGGCTCTCTTTTTGTTTACCAGACTTTTTATTGGTTGTTTGTTTTCTGTGTTTTCCAGATGAACATGCTAATGAGGCTGCAGGAGGCGGCCAACTACTCCAGCGCGCAGAGCTGCGACAGCGACAGCGCCAGTCACCATGACGACCAGCTGGACTCGTCGCTGGAGTCGGCGCTCTAGACGAGAGCTCAGAGAGGAGACCTCAGATGGAGTGACGGAGCGGAGCGCTTTTCAGCGTGGCGTCAGCGAGACGTGGTGGCTCGAACACTTCCAGACACCCCACACATAAGACAGAGATGTGTGTAGTCAAGAGATGTCTGTTAGGGGGTCGGGGGGAGTAAGCCCTCTGACAAAATGGAGTAGATTTTTGTGTATGGTGGTTGAGACACAGTCCTCCATTTCTCCACTGGATGTGGCATCCCAAAATGCAGACAGTGAGAGACAATTATGTCTGTAGTTCTACACCATAAAACTGGAATTGACATTATGGTTTTATTTATGTTGATTCACAGTTGTATTAACTACGGATGTTTACAAGGGCCAAATTCTAGTTTTGTTTACTAAGGTGCTGAACAAAAAAAGGCACGTATCCCTCCCGTCAAACCCTGACCTCAGACGAGCCATATGGTGCTGGTCCCGTGCTTAAACATGTCCCTGGTTTACAGGCAACGCCAAGACCCTCCATACACCACTCGCCAACAAGCACAAAAAGAGCATTGTGTGTCGTCCAACCAACTGCTACTGTGAAACAATGGGCAAGTGCCAATGTTACCGTTTGATTTACTGCCAAGTCCACCGCGACGTGTCCGTCCACATCCACAAACAGAGTCCTTTTAGGCTTTTCACACTAGCAGACCAGTTGTTCACCCTTTCCTTAAAGGATCGACAGCACTATACCAACAGATGGGTGCTAAAGGGAGTGATGGCTCCTTCAATCCAAGGGCCAGGTCAAGAACAGTACAAGCCTGATATTGGTGCTTTCTCAATGCAAAGCTCTGAGACAGGGGGTGTATTACTTCAGCCTTTGGCTCCCTGCTGACCATCCTGAGTGGATAGGAGATTGACAGGAACACACACTTCCTGACACACAACCATTCAAATGAAGTGGTCCCATATCATCTCAGTGGGTGCTTTAATCTTAGTACAGTAAAGGAGAGTTTTATAACTACTTTTAGGCCAAAATCTCTCACAAATCCTGTCAAAAAGTATGTTGCCCAAAACCATCCACTTTTGTTTCTGACAGTAATATTGTACAAGCATAATGGCTGTTATACTGTATTTGCAAGTAGAACTGACCAATTGTATAAAAGTTCAAAGGGGTGGGCATTTTTTAGTTGTTGCTTTTACCCAGTTGAGCTGGGTTCACTTGAACTGTCATGAGCACAACCCGACCCTTTTGATTTTATAGCCTAAGGAGCATGTTTTAAGCTTTCTAGGGGGGAACATTTGAAGGAGACTTTTACTTTTACATAACAGCGTGTGGTAGGGACAGAAGCCATTTTGGATTTTGATTGTCCTTGGGTTGGTTTTGCACAGTTAAAGTGGGGGTGTAAATAATAAAGTATTGCACAGTGAATCAGAGATGCATTCTTCCCTGTTGATGTTATATTACGCTTAACTCGCTGTGAATTATTGTACGTTGCAAAAAAATACAAAATAGAAAAAGCAAAAACCAACAAGCTGTCAGAAACAGGTGTCTGTCTTGTGATGATTGGTTGTCTTGCCTATGCAGGAGGCATACGATGTACAGTATGATATTATTATTTTTTAACGCCGTATATTAATGTTCACTAAATCACTGATTTGAGGAGCAAACCATTCAGTTTATCAACAAAAAGCAAGTCTGGTCATTGTCACAGCTTTCCCTTGTGTATTCTCTGGAACTAGTATTTGGTTACTCATCCCCCTATTCAACAGGCGAAAATTCACTTCACAGAGTGTTACAGTGTAACATGTATTCACTTCCAAAGCATTACACTGTAACATTTCTGAATATACTTTCATTCAGTCTTGTATTCACCGGTTTTAGTAGAATCCAGGTTTTTTTTGTCATCCCATTCTGAGGTACTGTTTGCTTGCTGTTGTGCTATTTACAAATCCAAATAACAGGTGCTACTGGTCAACTAAATCTATCAGATTCCATTTTCTGCAGAAAATGTTGTCACAACCTCAGGACAAGCTCTTGTTGTCATCACTTGGCTGTGACAAATACATTTTTTATTTTTGTTTTTGCATACATCATTGTTGGTCTACGACATCAGCCTGACACCCCACACACACACACACACACACACTCATGCACGAACTCACACACACACACACACACACACACACACACACACACACTCATGCACGGATTGTCAGTAAGACATAGCTCCCCTCCAACACAGCAGAAATCTATTCACTCCTCCCTGCTCCCCTAGGACACCATCAGTTGCCTAGTTAACCAAATGTTTTCACAACCCGAATAGTGTACCATTATGTCGTGGTGACACCAGAAAATTGCAATTACATCTTAGTTGAAAACATTGCAATTACTGCTTTGAGAGAAGAGTTTCTTTTTTGTTGAAACATTTGTCCTTAAATGTTTTATATTTTGTACATTTGTATGTAACATATCGTGTAAATAGACAGAGACAGCGATTTAAATCATCTGGAGGGATTTTGTAGTCTTTGTAAAGCCCTAATAAATGGTATTTGGTGTCACATGAGCTAACAATGCGTCCTGTTCTATCTCATGTCTCTGTTCATTTTTTTCTCCACCATATCTTTCCTCTAGTACAGACTTGGAGATATCCCAAACAAATGCTAAGACACACAACTGGTCTTGACTTTATTTACGGTCGCTCTTTGCTAGTGTGCAGTTTTATTTGAACATACATTTGTTTGGGATTTAACTTTGTTCCTGCCAGAACCAGCACCTGTATCTAGACATACAGCTGTGGACAGGGTTTCCACTTAGTTCTACAGTTATCAGATAATAATTACTGTCAGTGTGTAAAAGTGTATATCCAACCGTGTATATCTTACCTCACTGAAACTATGCCCAAACTTAACATGAACCTATCCCTCATAGAGGATCATGTTGGGGATTGAAGGTGCTGGCTGGGTAACACTATTGTGCCCAATAGATGATGCCACAATAACCGATTACTGTGCCACTCCAGGGCTTTGCCAACAAGTGTTTGTCTATCATTCAGCTTTGGCTTACCTATCCATTACAAATTCACATTTGTGCCCATGTCAGTGAGCTACTGGATGAGTAATGGCCAACCCTGTGAGCCACTCCAGAACTCTGACCACAAGTGCTCTTGATGAAATACACCACTGTTTAATATTTGAAATTCTAAAAAGCTCACTTGTAAAAGAGTGTACGTTCACATTATGTTGCTCGTCCAACAAAAGCTGGCCTCAATGTTCGCTAAGAAAGATGTCAGCAACTCCACTTCCAGTTCTGTTAAATGGCCAATTGTTATTAACAGCGGTTCCTTCAAATGTGCTTTAATTGATTTTTTAAAATAATAATTAAAAAACAAAAACGTTTTTAAACGTAGTTTCTGAAAGTACAGAATAAAGAGGAATGATGAATAATTATAATACAATATTACAATAAATGTATATTATGAGCTGCTATAATAGTAAGCCGTTACATTGACAATTGTATCCTTCTCGCGTCCTCAAAACCCATTGGATGAGAAAGCCAGAGGTCCCGCCCCTCTGACCATTTCTTCCAATGGGTTTTGAGAAGGGGGCGATGAGAGAGGACACGAGGAGAATGCAATTGAGAAAAGACCCTTGAGTTATAACTGCCAGTAGTTACATGGGGAAACCGGACGAATCATTGGAACCTGATTGGGGTCTGGGGAAGAAGGGGAGTGTGAGTGAGGGTTGGAAGTCGGAAATGGCGGTGAGTAGTGTGGACGAAATGGAGAAAAAGTTGGTGAAACAACAGCTGTGCTGGAATGACGATAATATGGGTGTCAGATCTGATGCTATGGAGCAGGAGAATGAGGGTCAAGGACCAGAATGGTCAGTAGTGGAAAGACAGGAAGAAGAGAGATCATGATACAGAAAGTAGTGGATCGTCTAGTAAAGAAAGCATAAAGAGGGCCAAGGTAGGAAGCAAGAGTAATGATGTGTTGGAGTGGAAGTGGTGATGGTGTTTGATGAGACCACAGGGCCTCACTTACACCCTATCTGACTAACTAATGCCGTAGAGAAAGAGGAAGGTGAAGTGAAATTAGCTCGGTTCATTGGAAATGGTAGATTATTAATATTGTGTGGTAGCCAGGCTCAGCAAGAGAAGATACTGAAAATGGAAAAGCTTAATGGGAAGAAGATCATAAGCCATGTCCCTGGTGTTATTGCTAGATTGAGGGGAGTCATCACTGGGGTCCCAATATCTATATCCACAGATGATATTAAAGAAAATGTGAATGCAGGCAGAGTGATTGAGGCCAAAAGGTTGTTCAGTAGGAAAGAGGGTCAAAGAAGTGAAAGCTTATCAATGATGTCTTGCCGGGAAAAATACAGATAGGATTCCTTAGTTTCAATGTTAGAGAATTTCTCCCATATGCACTGCAGTGTTTTAAATGCCAAAGAATGGGACATGTAGCTGCTCAGTGTAAAGGAAAGAAAATATGTGCCAAGCGTGGAGGGGAACATGATTACCGTGAAAAACAATGTGAAGGTTAAGTACTGTAATTGTGGGGGAGAACACAGTGCAGCATTTGGTGGATGCCAGTTACAGAGAAAGGAGGATCAGTCATGATGTATCATATGCAGAGGCCGGACTGATGGATCGTACATGGATGTACCAGTAGTGAGTGGACCTACTGTCTGACTGATGGATCTTACATGGATGTATCTGTAGTGAGTGGACCTACTGTCTGACTGATGGATCTTACATGGATGTACCAGTAGTGAGTGGACCTACTGTCTGACTGATGGATCTTACATGGATGTACCAGTAGTGAGTGGACCTACTGTCTGACTGATGGATCTTACATGGATGTACCAGTAGTGAGTGGACCTACTGTCTGACTGATGGATCTTACATGGATGTACCAGTAGTGAGTGGACCTACTGTCTGACTGATGGATCTTACATGGATGTACCAGTAGTGAGTGGACCTACTGTCTGACTGATGGATCTTACATGGATGTATCTGTAGTAAGTGGACCTACTGTCTGACTGATCGATCTTACATGGATGTACCAGTAGTGAGTGGACCTACTGTCTGACTGATGGATCTTACATGGATGTACCAGTAGTAAGTGGACCTACTGTCTGACTGATGGATCTTACATGGATGTATCTGTAGTGAGTGGACCTACTGTCTGACTGATGGATCTTACATGGATGTACCAGTAGTGAGTGGCCATACTGTCTGGGCTGGTGTTTCTGATGGTCCTGGTGTAGCAGTGTTATGTTGTTCCCCTAGATTATGCACCAAGTTGCACACAAGGACCAGTTCAAATAGGCCAGGTCAAGAGGGGATGTTAATAGTTTGATAATAATAATTCAGTGTGCTTATTATTTCATTACAGCTGCATACAGTGAGGGAAAAAAGTATTTGATCCCCTGCTGATTTTCTATGTTTGCCCACTGACAAAGAAATGATCAGTCTATAATTTTAGTGGTAGGTTTATTTGAACAGTGAGAGACAGAATAACAACAAAAGAATCCAGAAAAACGCATGTGAAAAATGTTATAAATGGAATTGCATTTTAATGAGGGAAATAAGTATTTGACCCCTCTGCAAAACATGACTTAGTACTTGGTGGCAAAACCCTTGTTGACAATCACAGAGGTCAGATGTTTCTTGTAGTTGGCCCCCAGGTTAGTACACATCTCAGGAGGGATTTTGTCCCACTGCTCTTTGCAGATCTTCTCCAAGTCATTAAGGTTTCGAGGCTGACGTTTGGCAACTCGCTCCCTCCACAGATTTTTTTTCTATGAGATTACGGTCTGGAGACTGGCTAGGCTACTCCAGGACCTTAATGTGCTTCTTCTTGAGCCACTCCTTTGTTGCCTTGGCCGTGTGTTTTGGGTCATTGTCATGCTGGAATACCCATCCACAACCCATTTTCAATGCCCTAGCTGAGGGAAGAAGGTTCTCACCCAAGATTTGACGGTACATGGCCCCGTCCATCGTCCCTTTGATGCGGTGAAGTTGTCCTGTCCCCTTAGCAGAAAAACACCCCCAAAGCATAATGTTTCCACCTCCATCTTTGACAGTGGGGATGTCAGAGGCAGCATTCCTCCTCCTCCAAACACGGCGAGTTGAGTTGATGCCAAAGAGCTCCATTTTGGTCTCATCTGACCACAACACTTTCACCCAGTTGTCCTCTGAATCATTCAGATGTTCATTGGCAAACTTCAGACGGGCATGTATATGTGCTTTCTTGAGCAGGGGGACCTTGCGGGCGCTGCAGGATTTCAGTCCTTCACGGCGTAGTGTGTTACCAATTGTTTTCTTGGTGACTATGGTCCCAACTGCCTTGAGATCATTGACAAGATCCTCCCGTGTGGTTCTGGGCTGATTCCTCACAGTTCTCATGATGATTGCAACTCCACGAGGTGAGATCTTGCATGGAGCCCCAGGCTGAGGGAGATTGACAGTTCTTTTGTGTTTCTTCCATTTGCGAATAATCACACCAACTGTTGTCACCTTCTCACCAAGCTGCTTGGCGATGGTCTTGTAGCCCATACCAGCCTTGTGTAGGTCTACAATCTTGTCCCTGACATCCTTGGAGAGCTCTTTGGTCTTGGCCATGGTGGAGAGTTTGGAATCTGATTGATTGATTGCTTCTGTGGACAGGTGTCTTTTATACAGGTAACAAACTGAGATTAGGAGTACTCCCTTTAAGAGTGTGCTCCTAATCTCAGTTTGTTGCCTTTATAAAAGACACCTGGGAGCCAGAAATCTTTCTGATTGAGAGGGGGTCAAATACTTATTTCCCTCATTAAAATGCAATTCCATTTATAACATTTTTCACATGCGTTTTTCTGGATTTTTCTGTTGTTATTCTGTCTCTCACTGTTCAAATAAACCTACCATTAAAATTATAGACTGATCATTTCTTTGTCAGTGGGCAAACATACAAAATCAGCAGGGGATCAAATACTTTTTTCCCTCACTGTAACTAATGTTATTTTTGTGTACAAACACTTTTTCAGATCTATATTGTAAATACACTTGATTGTAAAAGTTTTGCATATTTTGGTTTGGTCCATCGTGGGTTGTCTGTATTTCTGTACCCTCCCATTGTTCACTCTTGCCTGGCCTTCAGCTAGCAAGGTATGTTGTCCTTGGCTCTGCAATGTTTCGATGTAAAACCGTGGTAATGTTACACAATGTGCTGTTATGCAACCATAAGTTTTGTTACAATGTGGACAATATAAATATTTGTTGACAAGTTTTACCGAGCTCGCTAATTAGGGTACCAATTGTAACTTGTGGGTACTTGGGACAATGTTTGAGTGAGTTTCCTTGTGCTCGCACAGGTGCCTGAGAGCTGTGACTGCGCCAAGGGCTAACATGTTGTGTGTTGTCTCTTCGTGTGCAGGGCAAATAAAAAACCAACAAGTAGACCTCCAGTTGTGGCAGTGTCCTCATTAAATTACCCAACGCAGAACGAGTCACGCTACACTGGCATGGTTTAGAGGCTTGTTCAGAAATCTTGTGCTCATGAATGTGCGGTGTCAAAGGACACTTTAATAATGAATAAAGTTGACTTCAAAGCATTTATTGGTAAGGTTATCAATACGACTGGGTTGTGGAAAGCAGAAATGGCAGGTTAAAGGTTATTGTGGAGACGGCAGAAGAGATATTGGGGGTAACAGATGTTACTGTTGAAATGGTTGTTGACATGCTGAACAATCCTAAGGGTGGAGGGATTCTTCAGCATGATATAGATACAGTTTAATGGGAGGGGGAGGGTGTGGTAGAAGTTTAGTGATTTATTTCGTTTGGAATTTTATTTTCATGGTAGGCAGATCATGATTGATCGTACATTCCAGCACAGTAGGTGGCAACATGTACTTTAAACGTTTGTTTGCGGACCGCCATGATATCATAGAAGAAGAAGAAACCGTACTATAAGCTCCACTAGGTGGAGGGGGAGGTGGAGCTGTAACCCTAATAAAGTTTAAACACAACAAACTCATGTTGGGAAACGGAAAATAGAGTAACTAATCTATGCCTGTTCTGATAAAATATTAGGGCATTTAGACCAGGGGGATTCCTGGCCTGCCCTGCCTCTTCCACCAATTAATTTGTTTTTATGGACAGAAAAGAGCAGAATCTCTGAGCTGTCCGATCAGGCCCATTGTCTATTGTTGTTGGGAGGAGGGCGGACGCCTCGGCTGAAATTTAGTCCCTAGAGAAAGCAAGAACAAGATGGTTGTCAGGAGTAGTGCAGTACTATCATAAGGAGACGTATACTTGGATAACGGAGGAGGAATGGAGGGAAAAGGAGAGGGAGAGGAGGTCTAAGAGAGAGAGGGAAGAAGAGGATGAGCTTGAGTCAGATAAAAATGGTGGGAAAAATGGAGATGATAGTTTAAAGAATGGTAGAAAGTGTAAGCAGGGGGAGCTGAAGACAGGAGGGGAAATGGAAGTGAATGAGGGTGAAGTATCGGAGGTGGTAGGTGTGGTGAAGTTATCGGAGACCGAGGTATGCACTGAGGGTAAGGAAAAAGATGAGTCTGAGACAGTAGGAGTGAAGTTTATGGAAAAAGTGGACTCTTGCCTTTTGGCTGATCCATTTGTGGTTTCACGGTGGGTGAAAAAAGTATTGGGTAATGTGGAATCGGTGAGGGTAACCAGAAGTGGTCTAGTGATAATTGTTTGTGTTTCTGTTGGTCAGAGGGAGAATGCACTCGGAGTAAAACGAATGGGGGCAAGAAAAGTGAATTGTTTCGCTCTCAAGAAAAGGACACCAATGAAAAGGGCACCATTGTCTGTTCTTTTGAGTTTTGAAGTTGAGTCTTTGCCAGACAAAGTGAAGTTAGGATATATTAGTTATCCTGTACGAGCGTATGTGCCGAATACATTACAATGTTACAGGTGTCAAGCTTATGGGCATGTGGCAGCAGTGTGTAGGAAGGGGGGTCCAAAGTGTGAGAAGTGTGCAGAAGGGCATGAGACAAAGGAATGTGTAGTATTGGGGAAAGTAGTGGAATGTGTTCATTGTAGGGGTGCCCATGGAGCCGGGGATCAGAAATGTCCTGTGTGAGAGAGGCAGGTTGAGGTTTATAGGGGTAGAGTAGTACAGAAGTTGTCATATTCTGAGGCAGTGAAGAAAGTAGAGGAAGATGGGTTAAGGGGGAGGAGTGGTGAGACTAGTTGAGATATACCAGTACAGAGGGATAGGCCAAACAGTGATATAAGTTTCAGTAAAATTAGATAGTTAGCGTTTATAGCAATGGCTATCAACTGTACTGCTTGGATTGAACAGAAGTCACAGAAAATTTAGGTTGTGGTGGCAGCTGCAGAGAGGTATTTGGGTGAGACTTGACATCAGAAGAGTTACAGGGTGTGTTAAGTGGTGATGTCCCATCCTTTCAGGATGATAGCATGAGGTAGGAATAAATACATTTAATCAGTGGAGTAGGGTGGTGTTAATTTAATATAATTTTGAAATGAGTGAGTGTAATGTTAGATGGTAGGGTATTTATTTTGTAATTTTTTATTTTTCAAGCAAAGTATACGGGAGTTGTACTCCAGTCTAGTAGGTGGCAGTAATGCAACAAATTGAAGAAGCCACTAGGTGGAGGCCAATAGTAAGAAATAAACAGGGCTACGAGAGCACTAGGCGGTGCTCTTCAGTCGATACACTTACTGAAAATGGGCTCGGAAGAGAGTTTGGACACGAATGGTGCTTTGGTATCTTTACCAAAACATTCATACTGGTTTGACTTTTGGCTGTTTGACATTGCATTTTTCCTCGTTATGTATTTCATAGTTCCCTAGCTAAAATGGTAAGTTTGAGTACTAACTACTGCAACATCCCAGATAGCTAGCTACAAATGAGACTTGCTAGCTATGGTGGCTAAGGAAATGAGAGTGCCAGTAAAGTTTGTGTTTGGGCACACTGTGTATTTTAAAGTTAACTAATTTATTATATTTAAAAAATATACATACCACCTTTTTTTTTTTTATCTGGTTGCGCACCTGAACATGTGTATTCAAGATCATTAATAATTTGTTGAATTGTATCCCTTGCAGGAGTGACTTGGAATTCTACACTTGAAGTGCTGCCCCCTTTAACCATGACCGTCCGTTGGCTGAAATGATCAATCTTTAAAAGGGTGTTTACACCACTGAGGTATAAGGTTTACACGCCTCGACCAGATTGACACCGATTGGTGTTCAAATTATATTGGATGTCTTCATTTGTTAGGCCTATGTTTTTTTTTTTAACTGCCCACATTTTGGTATTATATGGAATATTTACCAGTATTTGTCAGTATGTACGGAAAATAGCAAAATTGTGAGCCTGTTGTTGAAATCAAGACAATGATTTGTGGCAGTCTGACTATTTAAAATGTGAAACTCAAATTCAAGACAACACCTTACTCTGGATAAAAGTGACTTAAATGACTGCAATGTCACAAGAACTGCAGGTTAACATGATGAGCTAGTGGAATAAAGTGTGCTCTCTCTAAAATGTGTATATCTGGTTGGCTATGAGACAAATGAGAGAAGGCGACTTGATTGAGCCACCTAAACATGATGATTGGAACAAGATTACGGCAATAAGGGGAAAGAGATGTGTTCCCGGCCTCTTGAACAAAGATGTTTAAGTCCATGTTGTCTTGAATAAAAGTGATGTACACTATGAGAAACTTCTGTAAATCCCTAAATACACATGTTTATTTGTCACATTCTGAGATGTGCATAGGGGAATCATTTAATAATTTGGATAGAATGTTTTATACAAATATATATATATATATAGTTTTTTTTTGTGTTTTGTGGTAGCACAGTAAATAAAGACAGCTGGAAGTTTACACCAGTCGTGCCAATGTATGGTCGGTAGGTGGCAGTGTAAGCGCCTTTTCCCATTGATGGACCAGAGAGGAAGAAAACTTTCCCGGGAAATAAGAGGAAGAACGCTAGCCTGCCAAATAGTGGATAAGCTAAACTAATATACAAAAAAATGTCTTTCTGGGTTTAATAGAAACCGAACTAGTTAATTATTTAAGTTATGTAAGTCACAACTCAATTCTCCATAATGATGGAAATCTGTGTCACGACAAAACCAGTGGAGTATGCAGGTTCGTTTAAAACAAGTACCTAGCTAACGTTGGCTAGCTAGCAACTTGTGGCTACTGTTAGTCGTAGAAAAGAGAGACTGTCTAGGGTGGACCAGTCATCAGAGTAGACTAGCTACTAGAAGATGGATCGAATAGATAAAATAGTTGGGCCACTGATTCACATTTTAGCTACATCTTTATTTGCTAGCGTCTACTCAAGTTATGCGGCAATGTAATGTTATGCCTCCTAACCCGCACTACCAATAATTATTGTCCAAAGATTGTCTCATCTCTCCTTCATCAAACTCAATGACCCATTTTTGCCCGTAGATATCTTCCTCCCGTTATCCTCTTTGCGCCTGTTGATACCACCTCTGAGGCTGCTCTCTGCAGCCATGTGGCAAGTAGCGCAACGAAGAGATGTCATGGATTATGAGAAACTAGAGGAGTTCGTCGGCCATGTGACGGCGACAGTTCCAGACCTGTTGAATGAGAAACAGAGGGCCAAGCTTCTTCTGCGGTTGCGAACAAGGGTTAGTAGCGAATACAGTTAAGGATGTTGTTTATGTAAACTGGAACCCCTAACAGCAGTAGTTTGGACAGTGTGTTTAGAGCCATCTGTGATTAAAACGGTCTTTATCTTGCGGTGTATATAGCTGCTGATTGGTTAAGGTTAGGTTCTGTCAATTTTCCTGATCGCATTGGGGTTGTCCATGGTCCTGATCAGTTGGGTTCTGTCTATTGTCCCGATTGCTCAGGTTCTGTCGGTGGTCATCATTTGTTGGGTGCTGTTGTCTACTTTCTTGAATACTGTTATTCCTTTCAGGTGATACTAGAGTTGTGTTCCGCTGATCATACAGCCGATATCCAGATCATCCAACCCCACCTAGACAGAATTCGCCCCCATGGACACACAGGGGTAAGTAATGATACTCTGTGGAGGACAACTGTTCAATTTGGCCTGGGGCCATATGTATCAACCTTCTCGGAGTAGGAGTGCTGATTTAGATCAGGTCCCCTCTGTCCTTGTAATCTTTTTCATTGTGATATAAAAGGCTAAACTGATCCTAAATCCGCTTACTTTGAGATGCTTGATGTAAGTGGTCTTTATGGAACCGCCTTTGCCATTCGAAATGTGCTTATTTAAAATCATTTATTTGCCTAGGATAAGATACAATTAAAACATTGACATATTGAATAAGCAACCGTCAGATCCTTTGCACCAATTAGTTTGAGCTAATTTCCAGTACTTGCTCTTATATGTCAAGGCCATCAAGGCCTCCAGTGTTGCTCCCTCTTATTTTCAGTGGTGGGTGACGGTGGTTTACTGTTCCCTTATCACTGATAAGTTCTATTTCACAGAGTGGAGATGCTGAGGTAGATGCAGAGGAGGCCATCTTCCTGGAGCTCATCCAGACTTTGCTGAAAGACCCAGCGGAGAGAGAACACTTCTTCCAGGTCAGTCTGCCTCCATCATATGTTAATGCCTCTCTCTCTAGCTTCCTGTTTCTGTTTAGTTACCAAAGACAATATTTAGTCCTTGGAATTATATTGCTCCGGAGGGAAGTTTCCCCTGGGTACAGATCTAGGATCAGCTTCCCCGCCCCCAATCTAACCTTTACCATCAGTGGGGTAAATGCAGAACTGACCCAAGATTAGCATCTAGGGTTAACTTCACCCTACACCAATTATATCCCCATCTATCTTGATTCCAGGAGGTGTTTCCGACGGAGTACGGCGCCAACTATGACACAGATATGCAACTACTTGTGTGGGAATTCCTTTCTAAACTGGAGAAGATACTGCCTGTACCAGACCTTGGACAGGTACCACTAAGTAACACCTCACCTTCTGTTATTGTATTAGGAAAATCCTGCAGTGCTGACCATGATGGCAACATTTAGACTGGTTAAGTTATAGGAGGGTAATATCTTCTGTATCTTATTAGGAGAAGATATCCAAGCTGTACAGTCACTTTCTGCACATAACCTCTGCCTTATTGCCACTCTGGGGCCACGCTGTTAGCTGAGGTGCTAGCCACCGGCTTCTCTGGTTTTCTTGAAATCAAAATATAGTACAATGTGGGGCATTTTTCTGAAATATTTCAACTTAGGGATAAAAAATAAAATAAAATGTAAACTTTCCAGCATATATTGTCATATTGTCATCTCTGCTCCTATAGACTGTGTCATGGCTCAGTTCTGCCCCCTCTGTCCTGGAAGAGTGTTTGCAGGCCCTTTCTCAACCTGAGGACCTGAAATCCCTGCTGCAACACCACACATGTCTTGAGAACTTGGGCACTCAGAGTAAGGAGGAAATATTGAATGTCTTTCTCTGTTACTACATATAATAAAATGTGGAGACTGGTATCCCCTGTAAAAACAACCACCTAATGCTTGTGCTGCCTCTCTCACTATTAGTCTCCTTTTCCCATTGTATTCCTTCAGGTCACACCGTTGAGATGTCTTCCCAGGTCTTTGCCTGTTCCCAGTGCCCATTCTTTCACATGCAGGAATCCTACCTCCTCCAGCACATTGAGCGAAATCACCCAGAGGAGTACAGCAAGCTCCAGAAAACTGAAGAGAACCCAACGCTTCCCAGGAAAAAGTTCCCCCGTCCTGAATTCCCCAAGCCTTTCCCTATCAGAGCAAGCTCTGAACCCGGTGCTCACACGTGCCACGAGTGTGGAAAGACTTTCACGCGCTCATCAGACGTGACCAGGCACCAGCGCATTCACACAGGGGAGCGTCCGTGACACCTGCAAGGAGTGCGACAAGGGTTTCAAAACTCCTGGGATCTGACGAGGCATCAGCGGATTCACACCGGGGAACGCCCATATATCTGCCCTCAATGTGGCAAGGGGTTCACCCAACTAGGCCTTCTGTCCCTCCACTTCACCAGAACGCCTTGTGGCCAGAGTGATGATCCCCCACTACAGTCCACAGAGCAGCAGGAGGAGCCAAACGACAAAGGGAGTGGTCATTACAAGTGTCAGAAATGTGGGGCTAGCTTTGACACCGTACTAGAGCGGCTGAAGCATAGGCAAACCCACGTGGTGAATCGCCATTACAAGTGTTCCCAGTGCGAGAAGATCTACGGCCGCCCGTCTGACCTGAGGAGACATCAGATGAAGCACACCGGAGAGAGACCCTTCCCCTGCGCAGAGTGCGGCAAGGGCTTCACTCACGTGTGGCTGCTGAACAAACACCGGCAAATCCACACCAAGGAGCGGCCGTACCCGTGCCCGGACTGCGGCAAGAGTTTCACCCAGTTACAGATACTGAACAGACACCAACTGATTCACAACGGGCAGAGGCCTTTCCAGTGCTCCTACTGCGAGAAAAGCTTCACTCAGCTCGCGGGCCTGACGAGACACGAGAGGATTCATACAGGGGAGAGGCCATACCTCTGCACCGTCTGTCAGAAGGCCTTCTTAACACACGGGGAGCTGGTAAGACACCAACGCAGCCACAGTGACTTTAGACCGTTCTCTTGCTCTCAGTGTCCCAAGAGCTTCAAAACCAAGCGTGCACAGAGTGAACACATGAATACCCACACAGGGGCGCGACCGTTCTCTTGCGCACACTGTGGGAAGGAGTTTGCCAAGTCTACTTCCCTCATAAGACACAACCTGATGCACACAGGGGGGAGAGACCGCATCAGTGCGCTCAGTGTGGCAAGACCTTCCTTACCTCTGGGGAGCTGCTCCTCCACAGGCGAATACACACAGGGGAGCGGCCATACCCGTGCTCGGTCTGTGAACGGAGGTTTAGGTGTTCGTCAGACCTGACCATGCATCTGCGGACACACACAGGAGAGCGCCCATACTCCTGTATGTTGTGTAAAAAGTGCTTCTCCACCTCAACGCGTCTCAAAAGGCACCTGCGCACTCACATAGGGAAAGGTGTGTAATGGTGAGAACCTTCAAAAATATTGTCATGTATATTAACTTATTCTCCAAATCACGTTTATGGACTGCATTACTGAATAGTATGAGGACACAAAATATATGCATTTTACTAAGAAACTCAGCCTTACAACATCAAATCAAATTTATTTATAAAGCCCCCCCTTACATCAGCTGATGTCACAGAGTGCTGTACAGAAACCCAGCCTAAAACCCCAGATTATAACAGAACATGGACAAGATTTTAAAATGTTCATAAAACAGGCAGAACAGTAGAAACTGGAGAAGCAGCACGGCCAGGTGGACTCGGGACATCAAGGAGTCATCAGGCCAGGTAGGCCTTGAGGAATGGTCCTAATGCTCAGGTCCTCCGAGAGAGAGAGAGAAGAAGAAGAAAAAAGAAAGAAAGAGAGAGATAATTAGAGAGAGCATACTTAAATTCGCACAGGACACCAGATAAGAGAAGAAATACTCCAGATATAACAGACGGACCCTAGCCCCCCGACACAAACTACTGCAGCATAAATACTGGGGGCTGAGACAGGAGGGGTCGGGAGACACTGTGGCCCGTCTGGCGAAACCCGGACAGGGCCAAACAGGCAGGATATAACCCCACCCACTCTGCCGAAGCACAGCCCCCACACCACTAGAGGGATATCTTCAACCACCAACTTACCATCCTGAGACAAGGCCGAGTATAGCCCACAAGATCTCCGCCACGGCACCAGAAGCCAGTGACTCAGCCCCTGTAATAGGGTTAGAGGCAGAGAATCTCAGTGGAGGAACCGGCCAGGCAAAGACAGCAAGGGTGGTTCGTTGCTCCAGTGCCTTTCCGTTCACCTTCACACTCCTGGGCCAGACTACACTCAGTCATAGGACCTACTGAAGAGATGAGTCTTCAATAAAGACTTAAAGGTTGAGACTGAGTCTGCGTCTCTCACATGGATAGGCAGACTATTCCATAAAAATGGAGCTCTATAGGAAAAAGCCCTGCCTCCAGCTGTTTGCTTAGAAATTCTAGGGACAGTAAGGAGGCTCATGCGTCTTGTGACCGTAGCGTACGTGTAGGTATGTACGGCAGGACCAAATCAGAAAGATAGGTAGGAGCAAGCCCATGTAATGCTTTGTAGGTTAGCAGTAAAACCTTCAGCCCTTGCCTTAACAGGAAGCCAGTGTAGAGAGGCCAGTACTGGAGTAATATGATCAAATTCTGGGGTTCTAGTCAAGAACATGCCTATTAAATACAATTATGCCTTTAAATCACATTAAACGTTTTAATTTTAACACTTGGTGTGAATCTTTCTTGGCTCATCTCTCTTGTATTTCCCTGTTAACATTCCGACACAAATGTTGTACACACACATTTTCAACAGGAGACCTGTTGGATCAGCCCACTGCCCATAAACTAGTCAACTGAAAAGGAATATGGTGTTCCCTCCCTGATCAGATCGCTTTTCTGTTTCGTTATGAAGTACTGCACCAAGCAAGGTTGGTGTGAAATAATTATAAATGGAAAGCACCTCAGAAAGGGGTAAAGGAAAAGTTGTGAGAAATTTTGAAATAAGCAGCCAATGACTTAAAATATCATTGGGCACAATGGTAAGGTTTGGTTACGTAATTCTAACCTGAAGTTGAGTTGACAAAATTAAATTCTAACACAACTACACGAATATACTTTCTGATATACTATTAGGCTTATTCTGATAATGACATAAACCATATTAAGGATGAACATGTATTTAAACATTTTATTTATAATGCTTTGGTCATCAGTATTTTAATCTGAGAAAATACTATGGTTCAATTATTTTATTACACCTGAATTTTTCTTAATAAAGTATACCATTTATCATCGGCGGGGGGTTATCGTGTCGTTCACTACAAACCGTCACGCAGCGTAAACGTTAACCCTAACTGAACATAGCTCGTTAGTGGACTCCAGGGGTATGTTGACACCTACTGGTGGAGATCGAGTCGTGTCTGGCGACAAAATTCAGGTGATCAACATCTCGCCTGTAAACTTTACAACTGACTTAACAAAACAAGGTTCTACAAAATTTCTCCTTTATGATTATGTCAAAACAATGTAGCTAGCTATTCATTGCACCTCGGTCGCGTCGTTGCCATTGGTTTTCAACGTTGTACAGATGCCGCATCATATTGATGTCCAACTGACGCCCAGTCTTTCTGAACGGGAGCTATTGACGCTGGAAATACGATGACATTGCTTAAGTAGACAAAATATGTAGAAAACAAAATTGGCATCATTATGATGTGAAGTTTACTTGAGAAATGGCAGTGTTGCCATCATGAGCTAGCAAAGTTCGGCAGAAAAGCTAGCAATGCTTAACGTTAAGCTAACTAAAATGTAATGCTCTCCCCTCAATCGTAGCTATCTTGCTAAAGTTATACTCCATCTAAAGTCAATATGGCGACATTACAATGATGTCAAAAGCTTGTCCTACTAATTATTTTCCTCCTTTTGAAATGTCATTTTGTTTCCAAGCCACAGTAATGCACTTCATACAAGATCTTCATTAACACCAAGACCACATTAAATAGAGTGCTCAGCAGGGCATCAAATGTTCAACGAATGTTCAAAACAATATTGTGTGACGAAACGTGCAACCCGGGAATATAATTAAACTACATCATGTTATGACACATTTGGTTAACTGTGTTCTATTTGTTTTGAATCTAAGCAACTGCTACAATGCCGAAGAGAGGGAGAAAGGTATTTCGATTGATAGACTATATTTTTAAAGGCTACAAAACTAGAATTTCTTACTAGATAAATTACTGTAGAAGTCGTGTTTCAAACGGTGTTAACTTGAGTTTGTGTGTATTTGTTTATTTTAACATGGAACTAGAAGAAGAGGTCAACCCCTGTATCCATCGAGAATGCCAGGTGAAATTACATTAGAAAATTGAGGCCCACATAGATCATATTTAATTATAATATGTAATTCTATATTTAGGCCTATATAAATTTTTTCAGCCAGAAAATTATCTAATGAATTATTTAAAAGTGTCATTCATGTCACATGAAACCCCAACCATGGTGAATTAAGTTTCTAATGAACTCCACCAACAGAGTGAAGCAGAGACCAGTCAGTCTTTGTGGAATTCAATTCAGCTATGACTACATTGATTCGCATTTCATTATTTACATTTTTTGAAGAATTTACCTTGGGCGAATCGATGTTGTCAGAGCTGAATTCCACAAAGACTGTTCTCCAAGAAGCCTGTTCATCAGAAACTTCCTTCACCATGGAGTGGAGTTTAGTCAGCTAACCTATATCTGACTAATACATACATGGTCAAATATCTGCAGGAACAATGAGACGACACCTGACTCGATACGCCATTACGCAGGAAAAATTGTGGTGAGCCATCAATTGTGAACTATACCTTTACTGTATGTATGTGGTTTCACTGTATAAACATTTGCCTTGACTTTGTATTAATAAACCTGCATCATCTTAAACATACATCTTGCATTTACTTGTAGGAATACATTGCCCAGTCAACCACTGCTTTCTCTCAGGAAGATGTTTCCGGTGTAGGCCTACATAACATCTTGGGGAAGACGGTAGAGGGCCTTCTCCAAAAAGTGTGCGGAGGGGTCTCAAGCGTCCTGAACAAATATTTGTATGGGGCGGGGGTGTTGTCTGATGCGGTGATCCCAGTAAATCTCTTGCCTGTAGCTCCAAATGGGGACAATCAGAAAATGGAAAAAAGATGGCAGGACTGCACTGAGGATGACTGTGAACTGATAATTATCCGACTGACAGGGACTGTAATTATCACCATGTTGGATGGCGTTATGGAGAGTTGCAGGACGGACCCCACACACAGTTCATTCTTAGAAGAACTGGGGCTCACCATGGAAATGGTAAAAATCATACGTGAAGTAGCAGAATGTGCAGCAAACGCCACAAGTAACGATTTCAGTCAGTTCACAGTCGGAGGAGTTCCTCTCTTTCAGAGACCACTGAGCAATCTCTCTTCTGGGCCCAGTCAACCAGCACCCCCCCAAAATGCCTTGTCAACATCCACTGTTCCCACACCTGTCTCAAAGGTGAGCTCAGCTAGTCCCAGATCCACTGACTCCGGGTCCTCACAAGTCAGGAAGCCAAGACAACCAACAGAAGGAGTTCAGCGACTCTCCGAAAGGCAGCGGGAACCAGGGGAGGAGATCACATCTCTAGTGATTGAAACCATTCTACGGTCAGTTGCGGATTTATCCAGGCATGGACTTCTGCCAAACTGCACCCAGTAGACTGGATGCCCCCTTTTTATGGAGGAGAAAACAAACGTGTGAAGCCAATTCATAAAATCATTAATTAAACAAATATGTTGTTAAAGGGTGAGTCAGCAGTTTGTTTCTATGGCAACAAAGACATGAAATAAAGTCAAATGTACTACTGTTTTTTATTTTTATGAAAGCCTTATGAAGAGATGCGTCACAGAACATTGTGTTAAAATATGAATGTCAGTTACAGAATCAAGTACTGAATGTGAAATGGCAGTGCAGATATCATTATATGATATTTTCCAACAACAAAAGAATGTTTAACAAAACTGTTCCCAGACTCCATCCAAGAATACATTCAGGTCACCAGATGGTGTTCTACTCTAGAATAATAGCAATGAATATAGCAAGCAACACTGTATGAAAGCTCAGATAGCCTAATAAAATATGAAAGTTTTAAAACAAAGAAAAGGTGTAGAAGTTACATGCCTGAGTTTCTCAATATGGGTTTCTGATTTTCAATATTCAGGAGTTGCGTATTCCTTTCCTTCGGACCAATAGTGGGGAGTAAGCTATGCATTGCAACCAAACTCAGGGCTCACCAGCCATACAATCAATAATGCAGTTTTCATATGTAGTTTGAGTCTGTACCAATGAAATACATGTCAAGATGCTAACACTTGAAAGGTCTTGTTCAGCTGACACAATATTACCCTGTGTATAGAGTCTACAGGTATTTAAAGTGCACACACACATACAGGAAGATAACATCAAAGTCGCAGTTGCAACACTGTTCCACATGGAGCCAGGTATGGCCTAGTACATATGAGCCAGTGGACAGCGCCTAGTGCTGAAAACGTTAATGCGCTGTAGTCAAAATGTTTTGATTTGGACATTTGGCTTCTGACGTAGCTATCTAGCTAAAGTCTTCTACCAACGCATCGAATGCTTGAATACAAACAATCATCAACTTGTTGCTTGCTAAAAGAAACAGCAAAAACAGTAGCTTGCTTGCTCCCGATGTTTCCTTTATATCTTTTAACTCAAGCGTTTCGTCATGTTTGTTTGAGGGACGCTGTGGTGGATATTGACAAAATTATAAAGGAGGTAAATTATCTTGAGTTATGAGTTGTTTGCCATTTTTTTTATGAAATACATTTTCCACTACAACTGCGTTGCTAATTTATCTAGCTACGTAACTTAGCTAAAGTTAGTTGCTGATAATGCAGCATGTTATTTAAAAAAAAGAAGTAATTATTTGACACCTATTCAGGTGATGTTAATGTGTAGAAAATACTGTCAATACTGAACCATACATTTTTCCTTCCAGCTGGCAGAGAAATCCATTAGGGAAGCTGTGCACACAGTTCTGACAGATGGACGCCATGGGGAGTTTTCAAGCCTAAGAATAATGGAGCTGAAATGCATTGAGATGTCTAAGACACTTAAAGCCCAATCAACCTTGGAGTCCATTCAGCTGCTCAAGGACAGTAATGACAACTTGAAATCAGGATCATGTGAGGACTCCCTGATTGCTGAACATCATGCATACCAAGTTGATGCCATCAAGGCATCTCTGAACACTGAAATCCACTCAGTGGTTACTAAGGCCACAGTGGTCTATGCTAACCAACCCGAGGAACTGTCCAGTGAAGTGCTTCTGGGCACTGAAGGTAATGGAGATGATGCTGACCATGCTGTGGTGGGTTCTCTGACTCCAGACTGTGACTATGACCTGGCATTGGGAGAAGGGCTGGACCCTGGGTGGCACACTGCCCTGGTACTTATGGAGACCTTGGTGAATCCTGGCAATGACCCTGACCTGACTGTGTCTGACTCTAGTGAAGTGTCTCTGATCACTGGACTCCAGAGGGCAGCAGAGGGCAGAGGATGACTTACAAGGCACTGACCAGCCGCTAACGAGGTCCTGTGCAGACTGTGTGACCACAGAGAAGCACTTTGCTGTACCCTTTGAGGACTCTTTGAACTCTGATAAGGAAATCTCCCTCAACATTAAAGACCATGATGACCGACCTGCAGTAGACTTTAGCAGAGATTCTGTGAGCTCGTCTGACCAGTCTTTGTCCCTTGGTGCCACTGCTCTCGGATCAATAGTCACTGTTGACTCTTTCAATAAGGCTCTGTTGGTTTCCAATACGTTGGACCAGGGCAAAGATAACCCTATTGACCAGTCTGTAGTGAAGTCTCAGACCACTGAAAATCTAATTAAAGCCACGTTGATGTCAGAGTCCATTCAACTTCTCATCAACATTATCTCAGCCACTGATGACAGACCTCGGTTCACTACAGACCATATAGGATCACGTGAGATTGAAATATTTCTATCTAGAATGCACTTAGGCAGTGTTATCACCTGTCATGATGACCAGTTTTTGGAGTCAGACAGTGAGGATGACATGGTTGACCCTTTGGCTCACACCAGTCATAGCCATCATCTGTGCGAGTCAGTCATGAGGCCCAAAGGTCAAGTCCAACTCAGTGGACATACTTGGTCACCCTCTTATGAGACTGATGACTGCCATCGCAATGCTCAAGACCACAACATGATGGAATACAAATTCAAATACAGCTGGGACCTAAAGTCTGCATGGGTTTCTGTGCCACACTACATTTTGACTAGAGGGGAGAGTGTGACCAAAAGGATGGAGGGAGAGAAGAAGCATGGAGAAAAGGAATGGGAGAAGTGTTCCTCACAGTGTGACAGGAACTCTCTGATTGGTGAGTATTGTGATAATTATGTAGTTGATTATATTTCTATACATATTTTGACCACAGGAAAGGGGTAGCCTATGTTTCCATGTTACTACAAGGTGGATTAAATAGATTCAATTGAATCCAACATTTTAATTATTGTGATTTATGGTGTAAGGTTAGATTACAGGTATGTATTGATTGGATTTAATTTTTCCCTCTCGCTCTTTAGAGCATAGTGGACAGTGGAGGATAGCCAGAGCAGTAGAGGCAGACACTGAAGAAATCGTTCCCAAGCTGTACATGAGAGACTTAGTTATGTACGATGGATTCAACCAGCTAAATGAGGAGAGAGTGGGAAATCAGCTGGTCCTCTCCTCTCTCTCAAGGGCTCTCAATGAACTTAAGAAAGACAAGGCTTTTTGGAGGTCATTAAGAGAGGGAGACAATAAATTAATGAGGGAAAATGAGAGAATTAAAGGTGAGATGAAGAAGAAAGACATGATGAATTTTAACAGTGCCAAAGAGCGAAGGGCAGAGAGAAGAAGGGAAAGGAGGAGAGAGCGGGAGATGAACTGTGATGTGACCACATGGATGCCTCCAGGCCCGGAAAGGAAAGTTCCATTATAGGACTCCGTCCCAGGCCTCCGTCCCGGCCACTGCTCAGAGAACCAGTCTTAACCAGAACCAGCTTCGGCCGCACCGACGCCAGAACGGTAGGGGTTAGGGAGAAGATCCTGCAATGGAGCCGCATTACCTACAAGATCAAGTGCCTGCAACGCCGTAAAGCGGCTGCTGAGGGGTTGACACTGACTGAGGGAGGTGGAGGGCCTGAGGATGGGGGTGACGGAGAGACAGTGATGGACATTACAGGGCAAAGTAAGAAAGACTCAGAGGGCAAGGGATCAAAGGGCAAAGAGAGTGGAGGAGGGGGAGGTAGTGAGTGGGCCAAATTAGGTCTGGAGGAAATTGTGGAGACAGATGACAGGAATAAAGAGAAGAGAACCAAAGTACGGACAGGACAGAGAAGTAAGGACAGGCGAAGAGAGGAACGAGAGAGACAAAGATGTAGTAAGGAAACAGATTTGATCTCAGACGAATTAGCTAGAATGGACATAGAAAAAATTGATGGAGATAAAGAGGATGAGACGGTGAGCAATATCTCTGAGGAAAAGATTTCTAACAACTGTTGTGTAGAGACAAATGAGGGAGAAAAAGATGATAGAAAACAGATGACAGAAAAGACAAACAGAACAAATGTACTTACTGATGAGGGAGTGATGAGCAAAGCATCATGGGAAAGAGAAGAAGAGGCTGGAGAGGAGAATGCTAAGACATTTCAAGAGAGCTTAAAAGTACAGGGTAAGAGCACAACATTTATGTTAATGATAAGTATGATTTGTCATAAATAAAATAAAATATTATTTGTCACAACAGGTAGACCTTACAGTGAAATGCTTACTTACAACCCCTTAACCAACAGTGCAGTTTTAAGAAAATACCAACAACAAAAAAGATAAGAGATAAGAAAAACAAATATTTAAGGAGCATAAGTAAATAACAATAGCGGGGCTATATACAGGGGGTAGCAGTTCAGAGTCAATGTGTCAATGAGCCTTTGACAATGTTTAGGACCTTCCTCTGACACCGCCTGGTATAGAGATGGCAGGAAGCTTGGCCCCGGTGATGTACTGGGCCATACGCACTACCCTCTGTAGTGCCTTACGGTCGGAGGCCAAGCAGTTGCCATACCATTCAGTGATGCACCCCGTCAGGATGCTCTTGATGGTGCAGCTGTAAAACCTTTTGAGGATCTGAGGACCCATGCCAAATCTTTTCAGTCTCCTGAGGGGGAATAGGTTTTGTTGTGCCCTCTTCACAACTGTCTTGATGTGCTTGTACCATGTTCGTTTGTTGGTGATGTGGACGGCAAGGAACTTAAAGCTCTCAACCTGCTCCACTACAGCCCTGTCGCTGAGAATGGGGGCGTGTTCGCTGAGCACGCACCCCTGAGGGGCCCCCGTGTTGAGGATCAGCATGGCGGATGTGTTGTTACCTACCCTTACCACCTGGGGGCGGCCCATCAGGAAGTCTAGGATCCAGTTGCAGGTGTGTAGTCCCAGGGTCCTTAGCTTAGCTTAGCTTAGTGATGAGCTTTGAGGGCACTATGGTGTTGAACGCTGACCTGTAGTCAATGAATAGCATTCTCACATAGATGTTCCTTTTGTCCAGGTGGGAAAGGGCAGTGTGGAGTGCAATAGAGATTGCATCATCTGTGGATCTGTTGGTGCGGTATGCAAAATGGAGTGGGTCTACAGTTTCTGGGATAATGGTGTTGATGTGAGCCATGACCAGCCTTTCAAAGCATTTCATGGCTACAGACGTGAGTGCTACGGGTCAGTAGTCATTTAGGCAGGTTACCTTAGTGTTCTTGGGCACAGGGACTGTGGTGGTCTTCTTGAAACATGTTGGTATTACAGACTCAGTCAGGGACAGGTTGAAAATGTCAGTGAAGACACTTGCCAGTTGGTCAGCGCATGCTCGGAGTACACGTCCTGGTAATCCGTCTGGCCCTGCGTCCTTGTGAATGTTGACCTGTTTAAAGGTCTTACTCACATCGGCTGCCGAGAGCGTGATCACACAGTCATCCGGAACAGCTGATGCTCTCATGCATGTTTCAGTGTTACTTGCCTCGAAGCGAGCATAGAAGTTATTTAGCTCGTCTGGTAGGCTCGTGTCACTGGGCAGCTCTCGGTTGTGCTTCCCTTTGTAGTCTGTAACAGTTTGCAAGCCCTGCCACATCCAAATAAGCGTCGGAGCCGGTGTAGTACGATTTGATCTTAGTCCTGTATTGACGCTTTGCCTGTTTGATGGTTGGTCAGAGGGCATAGTGGGATTTCTTATAAGCTTCTGGGTTAGAGTCCCGTTCCTTGAAAGCGGCAGCTCTGCTCTTTAGCTCGGTGCGAATGTTGCCTGTAATCCATGGCTTCTAGTTGGGGTATGTACGTACAGTCACTGTGGGGACGACGTCCTCGATGCACTTATTGATAAAGCCAGTGACTGATGTGGTGTACTCCTCAATGCCATCGGAAGAATCCCGTAAAATATTCCAGTCTGTGATAGCAAAACAGTCCTGTAGTTTAGGATCTGCTTCATCTGACTGCTTTTTTATAGACTGAGTCACTGGTGCTGCCTGCTTTAATTTTTGCTTGTAAGCAGGAATCAAGAGGATAGAGTTCTGGTCAGATTTGCCAAATGGAGGGCGAGGGAGAGCTTTGTACGCGTCTCTGTGTGTGGAGTAAAGGTGGCATAGAATTAGTTTCCCTCTGGTTGCACATTTAACCAGCTAAATGAAATTTGGTTAAACTGATTTAAGTTCCCCTGCATTAAAGTCACCGGTCCACCATAACTGATGTTGATGTTGATATAAATGTTTGTCCTGTTTGTGAATTATGAGTGAACTGAATTTTAAAAAAATACTTTCAGCGGTCATGGATGGAGAGGAAGGTCCTACAGGAAGAAAGTTAGAGGATCAGAAGGCCAGAGACAGTGAGGAGACATGAAACAGTGATGGATATGTGAAAATGAGAGAGAAAGGAAGTGGAGGTAGAGGTTACAAAAATCGATACCTCCTGTGATGAAATGTCCATCGTGGTTCTGGAGAGCCAAGCCAATGCTAGGCCTATGACAGACTCCTAGACTCCATTGAAGGGCAAAGGAAAGCAACAACGTAACCTTCCTTACAAGAGAACGGAATGACTTCAAGAGGAGATCAATTCAAAGGGTGAAGTGCTTGAGGGTGGAAGACAAGTCAACTTCCCTGAGTGCCAGGCACAGGAACACAGAAGTCTGGGTAAGTTGGGCGATGTTGCAGGCTTCTTGAGAGTGGAGAGACAGAGAGGGTAAGGAGGAGAAGGACAGAGTGGGTCAGACATGGCGAGGCCAGGGGGGGAATGGCAGGGATCAATGGAATGGAGAGACAGAGAGGGGTGGAGTTGGTAGGAGTAGAAGAGCTAGACAGAGAGGAAACCAGTTGCTGCTTTTTTCTAGGCAAAGGCAAAAGCACAGCAACTGGAATGACCCTCATCCATCAGAGAGCAGCTGTGACTGGAGGAGCAGGGAGAAAGAGGCGCCTGAGAAACATGTTGAAAGTAGGATGGATCGGCAGAGAGGTGAGAGGCTTCAGAAGAGGGAGAAGAGCTAAAGGAAAGAAATACATTGATGTGTGTTAAATAAATATTATTTCAGATATCAGAAATTGGTTTATAGAAGTTATCGGTAAATCCAGGCACATCATTGCAGGGGGAGTTCAGAGATGCAGCCATGGAATTACAGAGTACGAGTAAAGATTACACATGATTCAAACAAAATAAAATCCATTAATATTATTCATCACTAAGACAAAGTATGTTATTATATCCCTTTCTGCAAAGGGTTTGTGGGCGGGAAAACTATTTGATTAATATCCCTCCTCTATTCGCGCTTCAATATCCGGCAACGTTGAACGGTGACGGTCATTTCCACCTCCGACCGTTTCCGTGTGGCCACAATCAAGACACCCGCTGTAAACAAACTTTCACTAACGGTTTAATTCCAGAAGAAGTACATTTAAACAAAAAGATATGCATATCAAAACAGGTGAGTTTTGGGCACCGGTAGCTATTAGCACATTACTTTGTAACTTTCTACTTTGCCAACGTTAGCAAAACGTTCTGAAATGAACACTCCCGGTGCGTTGGAGCCAGGGTGTTATGAAACTTATCTAACGTTATGTTAGCTAACCTCGCTAGCTAGCCGGGAAATTGTTCCAATGCATACTTTAAGACTATCGTTAGATTGTATGGCCTTATTGTAGTACTGCCTGCTCAGTTATACGTTACTATTTTAAATAAATTACGTTTCAGGTTAGCTAACGTTGGCTACTGTTAACGTTACAAACACGTTGCGTTTCTGTTTCTTAGCAGACCAGCTAGCTAGTTAGCAAGTGGTTGGTTGGCAAGGCAGTTCGAGGTTATAGCTACATAGCTATTTGCTCATATGACATACAACTTGCATGAAATGGTTAACTAGCTAGCTAGTTACAAGTCATTTAAGTGTCAACATAAAATTTGCCATTGGATTTCTTTTCTGGATTCCGGTTAATCGGTAGCTAGCTAGGCCAACTGTGGCGTGCATTCTAGCTCTGCGTAGCTATGTGGCTATCTAACGTTAGTTAGCCAGTTAACCCCATGCCCCAACAGAACTTAGTTAAAATAGGTACTTTGATAGTTCATAATTTCACCAATAAACCATAATATGAATGCGTAGTTTAAACGGTTCCCATTTTTTTAATTTTTTATATATTAAATGATTAGGGGATTCTAACGATCTTCCTTTGCCTTATATCTAACTTTAGGTACATGGGAGGCCAACACAGTGTGTGAGTCCGACACCCTGTGTGATCCTGCTAGCCTTGTGTCCTCCACCAATCCAGAGGCGCACATTGGCAACCGCCGCCTATCACCTGGGTCTGGCAACTGTGGTGGTGGAGGCGGAGGCTGCCCAACTGGAGTTGACCAGCAGCCCTGCCAAGCTTCACCCCAGGCCTTCGAGGGCAACCTGAACGGACCCGCCCATGTACATGCCTTTGCCTACCGTAGAGACAGAGATCGTAAGGGCCAGCACAAAGGCCGTGGCCCTCGCAGAGAGGGGCCCAGGGGGGCAGGGCGTGTAGCAGATAGGCCCCCGAAGCAGAGCCAGAAGGAGAGGTGGGTGGAAGACAGCCTGTCTCTACTCAAGCACCCACCTGCTTTTCCAGTGCAGGACAGCCCTGCCAAGCTGCAGCCAACCATCAGCTATGCCTCGAAGGTGAAGTCGGGGGCTGTGGGTGGAGTGCTGGAGGAGGAGGGCCGCCCAGCCATCGGTGTCCTGCTGCAGAACCAGTGGGGACTTAGTTTCATCAGTGAGGTCCTCCAAGCCACAGAGGGGTCAGTACCCTGCCCTGCCCCCGTAGCAGCACCACCGCTCACATTTGGAGGTGAAACCGCCAACCCAACACGAGAGAGGCATCACACAGTCCAGGCCAGTGGTGAAATCCCAGTTCCTGTCACTACCTCAATCTCCATTGACCAGTACAGAGAGGAAGCAAAGATCAATGGGAAGCTGCTTCTCACCTGTCGCCATCTAAAGGAGGCTCTGCGCTATCACACAATAGGTAAGGCCTGATGTGGTTGAGACCTCAATAATACATTAAAGTATTATAAATGTTGTTTTTCTGTTGCATCTGTCATAAAATTGTGGTCGACGTTATATGCATCATAGTATGAATCCTAACTATACCTTGTTCATTTTTAGAATGGAATGTCACCTGCAACAAACAGAAAGAAGGTGAGATGTTCATCAGGAAGGTCCATTATTAGAATTTGGACCGGATTCTCCATTCAGCTGGGCATTAGAATCTCTGAAGCAGGGCTCATAATTTAAAGGATTTTAAGATGTTTTCAGACCTCTAAAGTAGTCTAGAGAAAATCACATCCCACAACATCAGTGGTGTAAATTCAGTTTAGCTATATGCCTCCACCCCAAATTTAATAGAAAATATGGTCACCCAATAATACCAGGAAATTAAATGGTTCTTATCTTTTCCATTCATTTGGAATTGTGGCGTATAGCTGGATATACACAACCACTGTTGTGGGACATGGTTTCATCTTGACATTACTTTCGAGGTTGGAAAAAAACTGACAAACGTTCATTTCATTTTTGAAATGTCTCTTTAATGGTTTGATTTGTTAAACATTGATATTTTATTATCCCACCATTGGTCAAACGCTTTGAAAGGTCGTAGAACATAATGTAGAAACACCCCACAATACAAGACGGTTTAAACAGATGGAACAATGAGACTGATATTTCACCGGATATATAAATGTGAAGCATCCGCTAGGACTACGGACTCATTTGTTCCAATTTGAAACGATGGGCTGTGGTCTCTTGGTTTAGTAATAGAAATCTTTGTTCTTCACTTATTCTTCTATACGTTTAAACCAATCTCCTGTAGTTTCTCTGTCGTTGTGAGGGCACAATCATTGAATTTCAGGTTGTCTATCTCAATTCCAAGGTATTATGTTATCACTATCAACTGATTCCCTGTTGCTCTTCGGGTAGCGGGGGCAGTTTTATTCATATTTTAAAAAATCCATTGCCATCTCCTTTATTTTTCTTAATGTTTATTTTTTTAAGGAAGTTGTCTGCGCACTACTGGATGAATTTTGATGTTTCTCTGTCAAGACCTTGAGGGGAGGCTTGATCTGATTTTAAGGAATCCCACCAGCGGAGTGTCGTCCGCATATTTAAAGTATCCATGGGCTGGGGTCAGAGGCTTGGCAATTGTTACTGTATAGTGTACACAGTATCGGTGATTGTACGCAACCCTACAGGGCTCCCTTGTTAACCTTTCTATATGAAGAGATGGTGGGGTTAAATCTCACCTGACTACGGTTTACAAGGAAACTGATAATCCGCTGAAGTTCACCAGCTTCTCAATAAGTAGATGGTGTTGAAAGCACTACTGAAATCAATGAACACAATTTTCACTAGGCTATTTGCATGCTCTAAGTGTTTGTGGTTATTCCGCATGACCAGTAGGCACGGTAGGCAAATTGTTTTGGATCTGGGAGAGATCCTATTAGTAACATAATTAAAACTTGCATCTCGCCTGCAAAAACATTTGTATCATGCACCCTACTGGTTCTAAAGAAGGATACAACTTGAGATTTTTTATCTAGTGGGTTTCCCTTTTCAGAAGTCCTTTCTGCAGCCCCCAAGGGCTAGATTGTATGAGAGGTTTGATAATGCTGCCTGTCACTAAATGCTGTCTTATTTTCTGTTTCAGATCCCAATAAGGTAGTTTGGTATAAGAACTCCCTGGACCAGCCAGCCTAGTGATGCATGGATCTGTCTGCCACAACACACCCCTGCACACACACGCACTCAGGTTGATGTCTTTACACAAAGCCACACTGAGACACTTTGGACTAACTCCTTGATGAGATCCACAACTAGGGACTTTTCTAACGCCTTCAAAGGCCTGCCTTAATGATTTGGACCTGGAGTTCCTATCAGCTCAATGATTCGTTTTAATGTCATATTGAGCTGGTCTTCTTTTTAACAATCTTAAGAGCTGTCATTTTATTGTGAGGAACTGCAGTTTTATCAGACATGTTCTGTTTTGTCCTCTGTTGTGAGGGATCCATCAAGCACTTTCTAATCTGTTGTGACCAATCCTTGGTATGCCTACCTTACCAGGTGTTTATTTTTTTCACAAATTTGAAAATGTGTTATACCTGCTTCATTTCACCGTATTTTACACGGGACAGATGTGTAATCATGTCTCCAGTTTACAGGGGTGCAGACAGCACAATAAGAACGCACCCTTCCCCTGTCTGATCCTAATGCTGTTTTTTTTTGTACCCTGATTGGGTAAATGTTACTCGTGATCACACTAGCTCAGTTTTTCTGATTTGAAATTTTAAATAAAAAATACACTGGAGGATAAGTGAACAGTATTGCATAATAAAATTGAATGAACTTGACATGCCCCATGGTCTTACTTCATTGTTTATCATATTTTCACATGATACATAAAACCCACAGAATTATTTCCTTTGTTAATAAGGACGTTTAAAATGTATTTACCTTTAAAGTAAACTGCGGGCTTGACTCAATCCTTTTCGCCAAAGTTCAGCACTACTTAAATGTAAAGGTTATTTCCAATTTATCCGACATGCAGCGTTTACCGTGAATGCAGTCCTAACGCAAGAACATTGCCTTTCAATTTCTATGGCGCTGAACTACTGCGATACGTACTGAATAAAGCCCAAAAATAATTGACTGATCCTTGGATGACTTGATTGGTTGGATAAATGCTCAGTTGGCAGAGTTACAGGGAGGGGGGAGGCCTGCAAGGTTGCCAGTTCGAAGCTGTTGTGACTTGAGTTCCAAACTAACTTTCTGCCTGAACCGCTTTAAATATGTGGGGAAAAGGGCATAGTGCCCTCTGCTGGTGCAGTGCACTGGGCTAGGGACCAGAAGATCACAGGTTCTAATCTTGTTGATCCCCTTCCTTGAAAAAGGTACATTTCAGCTTTCAATGTAAAGCAAATTTTTATTTAATGTTAAGCCAATATTGCCACCTGTCAATGATTTTAGAAGGGACGATTTAAATGGTTTGAGAATCCAGATCTGTTTACAATTGTAAGAAATCTAGCTACATTACAACGCATCACTGACTATCGCCGGAGGTGGTCAGGAAGATCTGATTACAATCACTTTTAATCGTCTACACTTGTCAAAAAATATGGGCGCAATCAGAATGGACAAGATCAGGACATGTTAACATCAGGTATAAACGTGGCTATATTGTAGACTAGGGGCTGGATTAAATCCGTATCGCGGAAGATCTGCATTATAGATCAATTGAAATTTATAGGCATAGTTCCCACGTTCGCAGAGACTTCATTCACGGTAAACGCTGCATATTTTGGCTCAATTAGAAATGACTATTTTAATGCCGATCTTTTGCGATACGGATTGAATCCAGCTCTAGAGAAAGCCAAAACAAATGGAAGGTAAAGGTGTTTTCTCCAAATGCAGGAACGTTGCCTTTACATTTCAATCACGCTATAGTGCAGATCTTCTGCATTCCAGATTGAATCTAGGCTTAAAATTCTAATGCGTGTGGCTAAAAACTGTTGTGTTGAGGGGTTCAGAACAATAGAAGTGAGGCATAGAATATTTATACATTCTTTCCCTCCATCATGACACAACGCATACAATCCAGCTAAAGGGAAGGTAGGTACAAGTTGCAGCCTGTTGGGTAGTGAGCTGTCAATCTCTCCAGGTCACCTCCACTTCATCTGTTCTGTACCTGCCAACAACATAATGTTTCTCTTGTCACTGGATAACAGCACAATATGGTAGAGAGGGAGACCTGTTGTCAAAAATATCCAGTTAACATCTCAATACACTTTCGTGAATAGACAAGATCTTCCTGTAACATTTGAGTTAAAATCACTGTACAATAAAATGAAAGGGAATCATTGTACTGTACAATATAAATACGCTAAATCACTGTACTATACAATAGAATATAATGAAGGGGAATCATTTGAGTTGCACGTATAGTGGAATTACCTTTGAGTGATCCATGAGTCTGACAGCTCAGTCGTCTGACCGGACCGGAACATCTCCCAGCCAGCCTGTGCGATCATTGCTCCATTATCGATACAAAAGCTGTGACACAACGAAACAGAATATCACATTTTAATAACAGAAGGATGTACAAAGTTAAAGTACATTATGAAATTAGCATCAACATAAGCTATTTTACTTGTATTAGTTCATAAATAACAAAGGTAAGCATTCAATTTCTTAGATACACTTGTCAGATCCCATGTATTGAAAGCATAGTATGTATAACCTTACCTCTCATCTGTAGCAAAGAGCTTTGCACCTCTCTCCTTGCACATGACTCCCATCATCTCCTGCAGACGCAGATTACCTACAGAGCAAAACCCTCATCAGCATTCCTGAAGGGTTGTGTTTGAGTTGGGCCTGTCCATAATAAGTGGTAAGCCAGATTTACATGACATTACATCTTATGTGTTTTAATGAATTACATTGGAAAGCCCACAACCCCCACAATGAAGTACAGTTGACTTACAGCCAACGCCTCCAACGATGAGCACTTCCTGGGAGCTGCAGTGAGCCATGGCCCTCTCTGTGATCTCCACCAGCATGGAAAACAGGGTCTCCTACAGGACACACAAGTAGTGAACGGATCATTACACAGTGGTGTGCTTTGCCACCTCTCAGACAGTGAGTGATGCCACCATGTAGCCGCCATCATTCTGAAGGGGAAGGGTGTTGTCGTGCTGATGCAGGAAACAGGCTGACAACAATGCACTGGGGCAGTTTATTGCTTTTGTTCTGACCTGTAGGGAGAAGCACAGGTCTTCTGCTGTACACTGATTACATTTCAACATCTTCCCAGCTGCTTCCTGAAAGAAAAGGGACAAATATGAACACATCAACCATGCACCCCTTATTATAACCACAGTCCATCTAACTATCACAAAAACCCTGTCTCTCCCCTACAATGCAATGCAACCCAATGCAATGCAAGCCAATGCAATGCAACTCAATGCAGAACTTTATTCCCACTTAAAGGCTCTGCATCTTACCTCGATATAGGATAAAATCCCAGAGAATGACACGTCCATCCCCTTCACTGTGTATGGAAGCTCCACATACTGTGTACCCCTGACAAAACAAACAGGGAATCAATGGTGTAAATATATACATATGAAAACATCTACTGGCCGACAGCAATTCCAAAGAAAACGCATGTACTCACTTCTTGGCCATCTGCTCAATGTTGTACCCAGGGCTGGGATCATTGGAAATCTGAGCACAAACCATTTTGATTCATGAGAATTTATACAAGGTATAGTCCGAGTCCACAATAAATCTTAAAGAGGAGAAAAAATGATGTTGCTATCTCGCTTTAAAAACAAGATGCATGAAAAGAGGAGCAAATTGAAAATGATATTCAGCAACTCTTGTAAGACGATGGAAGTGGACTACATGTTTCAGCATGTAGGAGCATTACTTAATCAGGTTCGTTTCAGTTTAGTCCCCTGAAGAGCCATGCAGAACTCACCTTTATCACCCTGGCAAACCTGTCCAGGCAGTTGCCCACTGCAATGTCGATGGTCTCACCAAATATCCTGTAGCGCCGCTCAGAGTATGCAATCACCTTCATGAGGAAACATTGCATTATAGCACAACTAAACCCAGAAATATCAGTTGAGACAGGTAAGA
Source organism: Brachymystax lenok tsinlingensis (assembly GCA_030435695.1). Taxonomy (NCBI): domain Eukaryota; kingdom Metazoa; phylum Chordata; class Actinopteri; order Salmoniformes; family Salmonidae; genus Brachymystax; species Brachymystax lenok. The sequence goes on along the minus strand of CM059783.1, from coordinate 22,781,309 downwards.
GTGCTAACTAAGGGGAAACCCTAAGAACTCTCAAGTTGTGCGAGACATCCCAAGTCTGTCTTAGTAAGTATGTATGGATGACTGACCTGTGTGTTACCCCCACTGACATAGAGCACAGTGGGGTTATTGGCTTGAGTGATGAGGCGGCCCATCTCAATGTGGCCAATACAGTGGTTGACACCCAGGAGAGGCTTCCCCCACAGCTGGGACACTGTGCGCGCCACCAGAGCCACCGTCACCAAGGGGGCACCCATCCCTGGTCCTGGGGTAAATAATATCATGTTGGTGAAAACTGAATGGTACTACATGTCAGGAAAGGCCAGTTCAACTTTATAGGAATCAGTGACATAGGAGTTCCTGACCCTTTGTGTATGCCACGCAATCAATGTCAGCAGGCTTCAGCCCTGCCTCCTCCAGCGCCTCCTTCAGAACTGTTAGGATGACTCTGCGGTGATGTCTGGCTGTCTCACTAGGCAGGAACCCTGGGATGGAGAGTTAGTCTGTTACTGCGACTACACACGTGAGCATTAGGAGAAACACAAGCTTTCAGTTGTCATTTGAGTCTACTTTGAATTCAACCAACTTGCCTTGACCAGGGGGTGTAATGTAGGTGCGTCTGGGGTTTGAGAGTACTTCCCCATTCCTCACAATGCCCACACCAATCTTGTTGGCACTGCCCTCAAATCCAATCACTACAGTCATGACAGCTAGAGAGTTTGAGGGAGATGGATAATTATATTATTATGAATAAAACTTGTGCACCTTTAAAGAATGTCGTAAATGTCATAGCTAGTGGTCTTGTGTGCATCTGAAAAAAATATGTTCAGAGTGCGATGACATAGCTACAAATACCAGAAACAGTTGCATACATCAGTTCATACAAGAATAAACAGTGCAATGTCAACGACTAAAAAGTACAAGTGTTATTTTATTTATTATTCAAAAGCAATACGAAAAGTAGAACATAAGCAGTAGATTACAGATACCAAAACAGTGTCATGTTTGGTTAAAACTATTAGAAGCATGATTAGTTAATTAACACTCAGGTTGCGATCTAGATCTACCATCAATTATTCACTTCAAATGCCAAAAACGAAGGCACATTAAGAGCCAATTTCACGTGTTTTAAATGAAAAACATAATTTAAGATGAGAAAGCAAAAAGTTGAATACGAACCTTTCAGTTGCTGAGTATTTCGTGTTTAAGACAGTACTCTAGGCAGTGAGGACCCATAACAAGAGGTCGTTTGATGATTTCCTTACCGAATTGTATCTTTCAAGGTATTGTATTAACCCCCCCAAAAATGGAAGCTAATTGTAGACATTTAATGTTTGACGTAAACAAATATATAACATGCACAAAGAGCTGATACCTGGTGCGTTCACGGATTCAGAGGAAAATCACATTAGGCATAATATAGGGCAGCCTAACAGCACATGCGTGTCTGTGTGACAATATTCTTCAAAACCCACTGCTTTGTTTTGGAGGAGTGACTGCGCGAGTGTGACACGGGTAAATCCTTTGTTGTGAAAAAGCAAAGTAAGAATACGTTGGGTTCTCTCTAGTTCAATTGTTAATTTGCAATTACAATTTGTAAAGAAGAAGTAGTAGCAGCATTCATTTTCTGCTTGATTGCTCGTGCATATTTTCCCCATTTATTCAGACTAGATCTTCATTCGACATGGATTGAGCCATAGGCCGCACATAAAGTTATGTATATGTCCTAGCTAACTAGCGTATTATCAAATATTCGCCTGTTTTTGCAGTAGTTACAGAATTGTTAAATGGATATGTGATGCAATAATGGAAACATAGTTATCACATCTGGCGTACAAACTAGTAGCTATTGTGGCAGTAGCTGATGAGCTAAGCGTTGCTATTGTATTTGCTAAATTGGCTGCTATAAATAAAGCTAATAACTAGATCATATGTTTTTATTTTCCCAGCGGCGGCGCGTGTGTACTTGTGTGTGCGTGTTGTGTGTCTTCGGGGCGTGTGTGGGATAAGAACGAGTGCAAGTATGTCGAAAAGAGCGAAGAAAAATGAGCAGGAGGCTGGAGATGGTGACCAAGACAACGGCACAGGTGAGACGTCTAGTCAATTGATGTTTTCCGATATGCATCTTACACTTACAGTATGTCTGAAGCAGAACAGAATAAAAATGTCAAGAACATTCTGTTACATCAGTCTCTTTACCCCTCCTGTTTTCTGTCACCTTACAGCTCCCGCTGCCAAGAAAGGAAAGAAGGTCAAGGAACCAGAGGCCCCCATTCTGTACAGTGACCCTCCTGATAAGATGAACAGCAAAGATGGACGTGCTGCTAACATGAAGATCACCTCCTGGAATGTGGATGGGCTCAGAGCTTGGGTCAAGAAGAAGGGCCTTGATGTGAGTTTGGGAACCACAGAGTCCAAAGCTGCATGACGACTTTGCATTGATCACATGCGCCGAATACAATCGGTTTAGACCTTACAGTGAAATGGTTACTAACCAACAATGCAGTTTAAAAAATATGAATAAGAAATAAAAAAATAACAAGTAGTTAAAGAGCAGCAGTAAAATAACAATAGCGAGACTATACAGGGGTACCGGTACAGTCAATGTGCAGGGGCACCGGTTAGTCTGGCTATAGTACATAGAATTGATAACCACACATCTGAAATAAGTCCACGCACCATAGTTATGCAATGCATGAGATTTAAACGTTGAATGTCTATGAACTTCTGTTAAATACTATTGTCTGGTTCATTAATCTGCACAGTGGTTGCACCTTTTTAAACACTGATAAAAGGCAGTGCAATGTGAAGGAGCTGACTGGTTATTTTTCCTCTCTCTTGCCCAGTGGGTGCGTGACGAGGCCCCGGATGTGCTGTGCCTGCAGGAGACTAAGTGCGCTGAGAAGTCCCTTCCAGATGAAATCACCTCCATGCCCGAGTTCCCCCACAAGTACTGGGCTGGCTCCGATGAGAAGGAGGGCTATAGCGGGGTAGCTATGCTGTGCAAGACTGAGCCCCTCAAAGTTACCTATGGCATTGGTGAGTGAATGGCTGATCCTGGTTACTCTAGTTGGCTGTGAATGTCTTAACTTCACTCATTCAGACTGTTCTCTCCAGGTGTCCTAGTTAACCTGCCTATCCCCAATCTGTCTGCAGGTAAAGAGGAGCATGATAAGGAGGGCCGTGTTATCACTGCTGAGTTCCCCACCTTCTTCCTGGTCACCGCCTACGTGCCCAACTCTGGCCGAGGCCTGGTGCGCCTGGACTATCGCAAGACCTGGGATGTGGAGTTCAAGGCCTACCTGAGCGACCTGGACAAGCGCAAGCCCCTGGTGCTGTGTGGCGATCTGAACGTGGCCCATGAGGAGATCGACCTGAAGAACTCCAAAGGCAACAAAAAAAATGCAGGCTTCACAGCAGAGGAGCGTGAGGGCTTCAATCAGCTGCTGGCTGCAGGCTTCACTGACAGCTTCCGCGAGCTGTACCCCGAGCAGGCCAACGCATACACCTTCTGGACATACATGATGAACTCTCGGTCTAAGAACGTGGGCTGGCGGCTGGACTACTTTGTGCTGTCCTCTGCTCTACTGCCAGGCCTTTGCGATAGCAAGATCCGCAACCAAGCGATGGGCAGTGACCACTGCCCCATCACTCTACACATGGTTGTGTAGATCAGTCTGGCCAAAGTGCTGGATCAATTGTTTCCCAGTTCAATAGTTTTGGCAGTGTGGCCATGCATTGTTTTCTCATGTTAAATGATGTGACCTAGGTGGTGGACCTCAGATGAAGTCATGGCATTGCTAACTACTGAAACTAAACTGTATGCCGGTGTGCACACTCAACATGAGAACCTGGAAACACGTTTCTACTGAAACTGGGATTCTCAAGAGTTTATTTTCACCTCAAATTGTATAAACTAGTCACAATTGTCCTGTCACCCATTTGAAGTGACTATTCAACACTGTCCTTTACTTTCCCACCCACACAGTGCACTCCTAAGTGACATCTGGTAACAAATTACATAATCCCTGAAAGTCCTCTGAGGCACTGTGTTTTTAAACATGTGAAACTGATGTTGGTGCTAAGTAACTGCTAGTCTGTCATTGAAACATTGCTCCTTTGAAGGGAATGTGAGTCCTATTTTGTTTATTAAATAAAATGGTAATGAAGTAATTACCATTGAGTGAATATTGATCAATTAAATCATGATACAGATTTAGCATTCAAACATTCAGACCCAGCTTGATGGCCAGTATAAAGATTGTCAAATGGTTCAACCTCTGCAAAGCTGATATGAGACCAATGTCAGTGGTAATCTCACCCCTTACTGCCAATGTCCGGAGCAAAGTTTCTAAGACATGCCTGTTTTGTAAAAAATAAAAATCCCAAACCATAGTTTGAGTTTAGATGGTAAATGTACCCATGCATCTAATAAAGTTTAGTTAAGTATGCTTGAGTTTCCTTTTTTTATTAGTAGGTTGAAGTTTATTACAAAAGACAGTAACAATTTGTATTGTTCATTGAAGTCTTTTCATTAAACTCATGAGCTACAACTATGAAAATATAATGTACTATACATATGAAATGCATTTTAGCAGAAGGACACGAGGTACAATTATTTTAGTACTTCTACATTGTTATAATCAACCAAAAACAAAACTTTGTCCTGGATGAATTGCAGCCAGCGCTCTACAGATTTAATCCAGGCCAAAATTGTGTCACATGAGTGATTCAGCTCACAGAAGAGCTATATGTGCCTTGAGTAACAATGACACAGTATTTCTATCATTATTTCAGCTGAGGAAAGCTGGAAAGAATTTAAATGCATTTCATGAATCCTTAGATTAGGAATTATGATCACTAATATACTGAACAAATATAAACAACGTGTAATCATGTTTCCTGTGCTGAAATAAAAAAATCCAAGGAATGTGTCATACTCACAAAAATCTTATTTCTCTCAAATTTTGTGCACAACATTGTTTATGTCCATGTTAGGGAGCATTTCATCTTTGCCAAAATAATACATACACCTGACAGGTGTGACATATCAAGAAGCTGATTAAACAGCATGATCATTATTTTACTAGGCAAGTCAGTTAAGACCAAATTCTTATTTTTCAATGACGGCCAAACTCTCCCCTAACCCGGATGACGCTGGGCCAATTGTGTGCCGCCCTATGGGACTCCCGATCACGGCCAGTTGTGATACAGCCCGGGATCGAACCAGGGTCTGTAGTGACACCTCTAGCACTGAGATGCAGTGCCTTAGACCGCTGTGCCACTTGGGAGCCCAAGGATCTGACAGGAGCTCACAGGTGCACCTTGAGCTGGGGACCATAAAAGGCCACTTTAAAATGTGCAGTTCTGTCACAACACAATGCCAAAGATGAGGCGTCAAGTTTTGAGAATGTGAAATTGGTAGGCTGACTGCAGGAATGTCTACCAGAGCTGTTGGCGGTCTCACAACCGCAGACCACGTGTAACCACGCCAGCCCAGGACCTCCACATCAGACTTCTTCACCTGCGGAATCATCTGAGACCAGCCACCCAGACAGCTGATGAAACAGAGGAGTATTTCTGTCTGTAATAAAGCCCTTTTGAGAGGAAAAACTCATTCTGACTGGCTCCCCAGTGGGTGGGCCTAAGTCCTCCCAGGCCCACCCATGGCTGCACCCCTACCCATTCATGTGAAATCCATAGATTATGGCCTAATGAATTTATTTCAATTGACTGATTTCCTTATCTGAACTGTAACTCAGTAAAATCTTTGAATTTGTTGCATTTATACTTTTATAACTGAAAACTCCTGGTTGCCTATACAGTGGATAGCTATCTCACCATTACATTCTACCAAATCATTTGACTGAAGTCTGGACGGAGACACAATCATGCCTCAGCAAATGTTAGTGGCATGAGTCTGCTGGTGCATCTTGAGGTGATATGACTGTTTGAACCCTTTCCCACACTCTGAACACAGGTAGGGTTTCTCTCCTGTGTGGGTTCTCAGGTGTCTCTTTAGACGGTTGGCGCTGAGAAAGCTCTTGTCACAATGGGTGCAGGAGTAAGGCCGTACCCCTGTGTGGTAGCGCAGGTGAATGGTCAGGTAGCAGGACTGGGTGAACTGCTTCCCGCAGTGGGAGCACTGGAAAGGCTTGTGGCCCGTGTGGAAGCGCTCATGCTTTAGAAGCTCCGCATGGGAGAAAAACCCTTTGCCACAATCGGAGCACAGGAACGGTCTCTCCCCCGAGTGGGTTAGCTCGTGCCTGGTCAGTGTGGCCTTGTACACAAAGGTCTTGTCGCACTGCGAGCAGCTGAACACGTTCTCCCTGGTGTGGCAGCGTTCGTGTTTCTTCATGTTCCTCTCCCTCTTGAAGCTCTTCCCGCAAAATGAGCACATGAAAGGCATTTCTTCGGAGTGGATCTTCATGTGACTTACCAGCCCTCCCTTGTAGAGGAAACCCTTTCCACACTGCTTGCACTGGTGTGGCCTCTCTTTCAGGTGGGTGCGCTGGTGTGCGGTCAGAGCAGCCTTGTAGGCAAAGTTCTTGCCACAGCTGCAGACATGCAACCTCTCCTCTTGGTGTGTGAGCAGGTGCCTGTTAAGGTACGTACTACTGCTGAATCCCAAGTCACACCTTGGGCATTTGAAAGAGAGCTCAGCCTCGGTGGCGTTCTCCGTGTGAGTCCGGAGGTGTCTTACCAGCGCAGACTTCCAGGAGAACCGTCTGTCGCATTCTGAACACCGATACACACCGTTCTCCATGTGGTTCTTCTTGTGCTCTGTGTACGCTGACAAGGACTTGAAGTTCTGCCCACAGATCAGACAGTCATGCTTGCGCCCATCCTTGTGTGTCTGTTTGTGCCTCTCTAGTGACTGCTTGAAGGAGAAGCGCCGTCCGCACTGAGGGCACACGTATGGGCGCTCGCCGGTGTGGACGCGCCGATGGTATTTCAGTAAGGACTGAAACTTGTAGCTGCTGTTACAGTCTGGGCAATCATAGTGTCCAGCTTGGCCTGTTTGGTGCGGAGCGGACTGAGCGTCTTCCTGCGCTTGCCCCGAGTGGTTCGTCTCAATGTGCTGCTGGACGGACGCCTCGTCTGAGTTGACGAATGAGCACTCGGGACAGGAGAATGGACACCACCCTAAAAGGACCAACAAAGTATAAGTGAAAACCTGATGGATTCAAAAAGGGCAGGATATAAACAATTATTTAAGCAATGTATGTAACAAAATAATACATGTAGGTAACCACTCAACAGACCAAACAATTACACACGTATGCAAAACGAATAAGGTAATACATGCACCTGTATCTCCTTCCTTTGTTGAGATCACTGGTGAGCCATAGGAGTGTTCCTCACTGTTGAAGATAAACAAGTAGGTAAAGGGCAATTCCAAGGTAACAGAGTGACACAGACTCAGATTTTTCACTGTAAAATGTAAAACAAAAACCAATGATTGCAAAGTTAAACAAACCATACAACCTAGCACAAGGACTACGTTGAACAATTTACAGAGAGAATTTTACAAGGATAACATTTACTTGAAAAACAGTAGTTTGTGCTGTTCCATTTAAATGCATTTCATGAATCCTTAGATTAGGAATTATGATCACTAATATACTGAACAAATATAAACAATGTGTAATCATGTTTCCTGTCTGTTACCAAACTTTTGTTTGACATAATTTTAAAGTAAGAAATCTGAGTCTCAGTGTCACTGTTACTGTGGAATTGCCCACCTAGAGCATTAATGCCATGTGATGACAGTTGAGTTACCTTATTTTTCACTTAAAATTCCAAACTTGTTATTTAACCTTAAACTGTCTGCATTCATCTACTTTACCTCTTAAAAGGAAATGGTGCGAAACCCTGGGGGTTCATCAAGCTTCCACCCGTCCTCCTCTTTGGGGTGGCAACCTTTCCCTTGAGCTTCTGCAGGTTCACCATCTGCACCTTCAAGGTCGGTTTTGTTTTCCTACCACTGGTACGGACCTTGACAAGTGTTACGACCTCGTCCAGAAGTCCAGGCACCAACACTGCAGGCTCAGACGAAGTGGACTGACCATCTCCTTCCTGTTGTTTGTGACCAGCTCCTTCCTGTGGATTGTGACAGGATTTCCCTCCATCCTCCAACCCCGGGTCTGCTTCAGGGGGTTCAATAGCCACCTCTCCTACAATCCCTATATCCTCTTTCTCAGACTTCAGGCTTTTTGTAAGTTCCTGCGTTTTGACCTCAGCGCCCTCTGTGTGAGCCTTCAGGTGTCTCACCATGGCCGATGCCCAGTTGAACTTCCTGTGGCACTGTGAGCACTGGTAAGCACCTTGCTCCATATGGCTCTTCTTGTGCTCTGTGCGGGCTGACAAGGACTGAAAGGTCTCCCCACAGATCAAGCAGTCATAAACGCGCCCATCATTATGTGTCTGTTTGTGCCTGTCCAGAGACTGCCTGAAGGAGAAACACCGGCCGCACAGTTGGCACACATACGGGCGCTCTCCTGTATGGATGACCTGATGGGCTATTAGTGCAGAGGCAAACTTGAAGCTCTTCTCACAGACTGAGCAGATGTGGGGCCCAGAGGATGTTTGGTGATGGGAGAATGCTGGGTCATCCTCGGCTTCTTCTAGATGCGAGTTGCTCTCCAAGCCCCCCTCTTCATGGTACTCCATCACTTTCTCCTCTTCCTCCACTTCTTCAGCGTGCATTTCTTTAGGCTCTTCTTCCTTGTTCTCCATGGTCTGCCCTTTGTCATCGTCCCCATCCTCCACCTCCTCCTGACTCAAACCTAATTCAACCTCTGCATAATCTGTCAGAGTTACAATTTCCACCTCGAAGTCATCCACAAACTCCTGCGAGGGTTCTGACTGGTTGTCACAGGTGGTCTGCTCAGTGCTGATCACCGTTCTACTGTGTGGCGGGATGGAGAGAGAGGACAGAATGCAGTCGCCCATGGCGCAGGGGGGTACTGTTCAAAGAGAGGGTGCTACAATTAAAGTCAATCCATTTGGATGAACGCCATGTGCAGTTTTAAAATATGATGCATACATTTGCTACGTGTCACCCACCATGTTGCTCCAAATGTCCAAGACGTTTATGGTGCTGGAGCAGACTCTTCAGATCCGCTGGATGAGATATAACATGGGCACAATCATCCAAGACTGAGGGGGCAGTACCGAGCCATGCCATTGTCTGGGGGATAGATCAAATAATAGATATGTACAGTGAGGGAAAAAAGTATTTGATCCCCTGCTGATTTTGTACGTTTGCCCACTGACAAAGAAATGATCAGTCTATAATTTTAATGGTAGGTTTATTTGAACAGTGAGAGACAGAATAACAACAAAAAAATCCAGAAAAACGCATGTGTAAAATGTTATAAATTGATTTGCATTTTAATGAGGGAAATAAGTATTTGACCCCCTCTGCAAAACATGACTTAGTGGCAAAACCCTTGTTGGCAATCAGAGGTCAGATGTTTCTTGTAGTTGGCCACCAGGTTTGCACACATCTCAGGAGGGATTTTGTCCCACTCCTCTTTGCAGATCTTCTCCGAGTCATTAAGGTTTCAAGGACGTTTGGCAACTCGAACCTTCAGCTCCCTCCACAGATTTTCTATAGGATTAAGGTCTGGAGACTGGCTAGGCCACTCCAGGACCTTCATGTGCTTCTTCTTGAGCCACTCCTTTGTTGCCTTGGCCGTGTGTTTTGGGTCATTGTCATGCTGGAATACCCATCCACGACCCATTTTCAATGCCCTGGCTGAGGGAAGGAGGTTCTCACCCAAGATTTGACGGTACATGGCCCCGTCCATTGTCCCTTTGATGCGGTGAAGTTGTCCTGTCCCCTTAGCAGAAAAACAAACCCAAAGCATAATGTTTCCACCTCCATGTTTGACGGTGGGGATGGTGTTCTTGGGGTCATAGGCAGCATTCCTCCTCCTCCAAACACGGCGAGTTGAGTTGATGCCAAAGAGCTCCATTTTGGTCTCATCTGACCACAACACTTTCACCCAGTTGTCCTCTGAATCATTCAGATGTTCATTGGCAAACTTCAGGCGGCATGTATATGTTCTTTCTTGAGCAGGGGGACCTTGCGGGCGCTGCAGGATTTCTGTCCTTCACGGCGTAGTGTGTTACCAATTGTTTTCTTGGTGACTATGGTCCCAGCTGCCTTGAGATCATTGACAAGATCCTCCCGTGTGGTTCTGGGCTGATTCCTCACCATTCTCATGATCATTGCAACTCCACGAGGTGAGATCTTGCATGGAGCCCCAGGCCGAGGGAGATTGACAGTTATTTTGTGTTTCTTCCATTTGCGAATAATTGCACCAACTGTTGTCACCTTCTCACCAAGATGCTTGGCGATGGTCTTGAAGCCCATACCAGCCTTGTGTAGGTCTACAATCTTGTCCCGATCTACAATCTTGTCCCTGACATCCTTGGAGAGTTCTTTGGTCTTGGCCGTGGTGGAGAGTTTGGAATCTGATTGATTGATTGCTTCTGTGGACAGGTGTCTTTTATACAGGTAACAAACTGAGATTAGGAGCACTCCCTTTAAGAGTGTGCGCCTAATCTCAGCTCGTTACCTGTATAAAAGACACCTGGGAGCCAGAAATCTTTCTGATTGAGAGGGGGTCAAATTCTTTTTTCCCTCATTAAAATGCAAATCAATTTATAACATTTTTAACATGCGTTTTTCTGGATATTTTTGTTGTTATTCTGTCTCTCACTGTTCAAATAAACCTACCATTAAAATTATAGACTGATCATTTCTTTGTCAGTGGGCAAATGTACAAAATCAGCAGGGGATCAAATACTTTTCCCCCTCACTATCTACTGAATATTCCACCTCACATGGTTTCTTGCACAGTTTAATTAATCTGGTATGGTACAATGATTATTACACAGTAGGTGTGAATAGAAGGTATTCTTTCCCTCACCTGTGCAAGGTCAGGGGTCGGTAACAGTTGAACCAATCTGGACAGGAACTCCCACAGTAGAGTCTGCAGCTCGATGTCATATTTTGGTCCATACTCCACTGGGAATATCTCCTGAGGGACACAGACAAGGAAGAAAACCCCTCCACATGATTTAATTTACAGGTAAATGCAATGCAAAACACTTTACTTCATTGACCTGTAAATCCAATGCAAGAGGACATGTGTTCTGTGCAGTCTCACTGTGAAAAAATGCTCTCTCTCATCAGGGTCTTTAAGCAGGGTCTGGACCAGCTCCAGAAAATGAGTCTCTGACAACTCCACCTCTGTGTCACTTTCCTGTAGGATACATCAAATAAGGACAGTTTGTCCAACATACAGTTTATCTATAGCAGTGCATTTCACTCCACAGTTCTTCCAGTCTACTCCTCCAAGAAGAAGGTATTCATTGAAGATCAACTTACATCATTACTGAAGTGGGTAAGTGGTTGAATCATGTACAGCTGGGTTAAGATGACCTGAGGTTCTACAGGATTCTCACTGCGACACAACTCCAGAATGTGCTGCAATAACACACACCCCATGCACGCTATTCATTAGTTATATAGTTATAGTACGTCAGACTGTTACCATGGTTACCCCATTGCTTTTCAGTCTGAAAAAAGTAGCCCTAAAAAATATGCAATAGTCTCTACAAGCCAGAATGTTGAATAAAATGATATTTACACTTAATTTACCGGTTGTCCGTGCTGTTGTCCTTTTGGCAGTAGGAAATTAAGATAACGTTTCCACGGTTTTGTATTTTCTATCTCCTGACGCGTTGCACATGATGCACAATATGCAAACAATAGCCCAGCGTAACCGAACGTTGTCGATCGAAGCATGTCCCCTTCGCAATCAGCTGGAAGTGCTTGCGACCTACTGCAAATGAAATGTTGTCAACGTTTGGTCTGTGATTCGGTAACGCTTAGCCATTGTTTAGATATTGTGCAAGTGTTTACGTCCCATGCATCAGTATGAAAACATATACAGACCAGCGTACTGAAAGTCGGGCTAATAACCCTTCCCTGTGGATATTTTGTCACCAATTACCTCCGACATAAGGATACAAATCAACAGACAAAAAGGTAAAGTATGTCCAAATGAAGTTTATTGAACATTCTGACTTGTAAAAGGCCTGTTTTGAAATTAGTGTTCCTACACGAGACTAAATCTTCCACTCTTGGATTCTAAAAGGGATCCGAACACATCAGGCCTCTATCTATGCCTCTACACTCACTCATTAGGGTTGTAACACTCACCCTTGCCCGCAATCCCAAAATAAGTTGGGCCCTGTGCCTATAGATCAGCAACTCAGGGACCATCTCTGTCACCAGGGAGACAAACTCTGCCAGCATTGCATAATTCATGGCATCTCGCTGTTGCACCACCTTCCATATTGACGCTGACATAAGCTGAATGGGTGGAACCAAGAGGCAGAGGGAGAGGAGAGGGAGACCTAAAACAGCATGGAAAAATGAATAAGGGTGCAGAACGTCAAACGCATACACTTTATATACAAAAGTATGTGGACACCCCTTCAAATTAGTGGATTTGGCTATTTCAGCTACACCAGTTGCTGACAGATGTATAAAATGTAGTACACAGCCATGCAATCTCCATAGACTAACAATGGCAGTAGAATGGCCTAACTGAAGAGCTCAGTGACTTTCAACGTGGCACCGTCATAGAATGCCATCTTTCCAACAAGTCAGTTAGTCAAATGTCTGCCCTGCTAGAGCTGCCCCGGTCAACTGTAAGTGCTGTTATTGTGAAGTGGAAACTCTAGGAGCAACAACAGCTCAGCCACAAAGTGGTAGGCCACACAAGCTCACAGAATGGGACCGTCGAGTCCTGAAGCGCATAGCTCATGCAACTGAGGACAGACAAATTGTAACACTCACTATAGAGTTCCAAACTGCCTCTGGAAGCAATGTCAGCACAATAACTGTTGGTTGGGAGCTTGGCGAAATGGGTTTCCATGGCTGAGCAGCCACACACAAGCCTAAGGTCACCATGCGCAATGCCAAGCGTCAGCTGGAGTGGTGTAAAGCTTGCCACCATTGGACTCTGGAGCGTTCTCTGGAATGAGGAATCACGCTTCACCATCTGGCAGTCTAACAACGAATCTGGGTTTGGCGGATGCCAGGAGAACGCTATCTGCCCGAATGCATAGTGCCAACTGTAAAGTTTGGTGGAGGAGGAATAATATTCTGGGGTTGTTTTTCATGGTTCAGGCTAGGCCCCTTAGTTCCAGTGAAGGGACATCTTAACACTACAGCATACAATGACATTCTAGATGATTCTGTCCTTTCAACTTTGTGGCAAATGTTTGAGGAAGGACCTTTACTGTTTCAGCATGACAATGCCCCCGTGCACAAAACGAGATCCATAGAGAAATGGTTTGTCGAGATCGGTCTGTAAGAACTTGACTAGCCTGCACAGAGCCCTGACCTAAACCTCATCGAACACCTTTGGGATGAATTGGAACGCCGACTGTGAGCCAGGCCTAATCGCCCAACATCAGTGCCCGACCTCACTTATGCTCGTGGCGGAATGGAAGCAAGTCCCTGAAGCACTGTTACAACATCTAGTGGAATATGTTACAGCAGCAAAGGGGGAACAACTCCATATTAATGCCCATGATTTAGGAATGAGATGTTCGATGAGCAGGTGTCCACAAACTTTGTCATGTGTTGTATCTTCATTGGCTTGGAAAGAGTATTTCAAAAGAACATTGTAAACAATTTTTGCAACTGCAACATAGCTAGTGTGATACCTGAAATTGTTAAATAACGTTTCACAACAGTCGTGTGTAATTGAATGTAGCTTAGCCATCTTAATTATGGGTACTGGGGCATATTCAGTGGAGCAAATGTTCATAATTGTTGTAGAAATATACGAGCACTGCTGGTGTCCGTCCCGTGGACTTCATTTTTGACTGCAAAGCTGTGAACATGGTGTCTTGCTTAACATAGCCCAAAATAACTCAAGTAGCAAAAATAGTATATGCAGCGGCTGGCATATTTGCATGGTCATTTATTAGATATAGCCTACCTGCATTGTCTGCTGCCGAAAATTCCGAGTCCATTTTGTCGCGTGGGCCAAATGCTGACTGTTGTTGCAAAAGTTAGATGGAGGATCCCGTTAGACGACGGGATTTAATGCATCGGTTGCTTCTTGAACGCGACAGATTGTAGCAAATAATGTTGCGTACACTACGCTTGCTTTGTCTACGAATGTTTTACTAATTTAATTGTAAACCAGTTAATAACATACTTGTAGCCACGAAAGACAAGCAATCCGGAAGTGATCCCGGAATTACTGCGCGTCACAACGGGTCCTGTCATCGGAAATGCTGCGGATAGTTCACATAGGAATGTTTAAACCGGTATCCAACAGATCTTCTGCACAAAGCTACTCCAAGCCTATTGTTTTCACTACATGGGCCTAACCTGTTGCCCCCGCCCAGCTGATTTCATTTTAAATTACTGGTATGTGTGTCAGAGAGACAGAGGGCTACAAAGTAGAACAAAATACATGTATTGTGCTGGGAACTGTAAAGACAAGGAGGCATCCACCAAGGCTGGTTCATTACGTAACAGAACATTTTACTAATATTTGACATTGTCAATAACTTTTGAACATACATTTTAATTTACCAGCGCTTCCAATAGACCAGCTACTGATTGACTACTAATTGGATGATCATAGCACTGATTTTACAGTTTAAAACGGGTGCATTTAAGATGCTGAGCATGAACAGTTTTACAATAAAATAAGTCAAGGACATGATTGAGTTGCAACTCACTTTGATCAGACACAAAATAATAATTGACAGCTATATTTCAATGGCCATGAGCCAGACTGACAAGATCTTATAGTTTTAGCGATCTAATGGTGTTGAAAGATCTTCCTTTACAGAGACATTGTAGCATATAATAGTTGTAAAGGTACATTTACTTTAATTGTTTCTGCCAATTGTACTGCTGCCCTTACTTCACGCGTGGTTGGCATTTTCTCCAAAGTCTGAGCTCAGGACTACCTCTGTCCCTGAGTGGTTCTCCATGTGTTTCTTCAGTTTGGACGAGGTGGGAAAGTTTTTCATACACTGGTTACAGACAAATGTCTGCACCCCTGTATGAAAGCGTTTGTGTCGTGCCAAGTCTGACGAACTCCTAAACTTCAGCTGACAATCAGGGCAGGGGTAAGGCCGTTCCCCTGTGTGAATGCGGATGTGTAGTTGTACCTCTGCGGGGGTGAGAAATGTCTTCCCACAGTGGACGCAGGGGAATGGTCTTTCTCCTGTGTGTATGAGATGGTGCCTGGTCAGAGCGTATGGTTTGGTGAATCCTTTCCCACAGTAAGAGCAAGGGTAAGGGCGCACGCCTGTGTGGGAGATGATATGTTCCTGTTGGGATTTTTTGCTCTTAAATCTCTTGTCACACTGATTGCAAGCGTACGGTCTCTCATCAGTGTGGGAGCGGTGGTGCTTGGACAGCTCCCCCTGGGACAGAAAGCTCTTCCCACACTGAGAGCAGAGGAAGGGTCTCTCCCCGGTGTGCATTCTCTCATGTCTGCTCAGGATGGATATCAATGTGAACCTCTTGGGACAGTAGGAGCACTGGAAAGGCCTTTCGCCCGTGTGAACTATTTGGTGTTTCTTGAGCAGGAAGAGGAAGGAAAAGCATCTCCCACACTGGTTGCACTGGTGTGGTCGCTCGCCGCTGTGGGAGAGCATGTGCCTCTTCACATCAGCTTTGCGCGTATAGCTCTTGTCGCAGTGCGGGCACTTGAACTGCCGCTTTACCAGGTGGGTCTGCCGGTGTTGGGAGCGAGCCAGCAGGGAGTGGAAGCTTTCGCCACACTGCTGGCAGATGTACTGGAGGCTGGTCCCGTGGCTCTTCCTGTGCTCCAGCAACTCCGAGGAGGAGGGGAAGCTCTTGCCACAGATGGAGCAGAGGTGGGGCAGGTCGCTCTCGCCCAGGTGGGAACTTCTATGGTGGGCTGTCAGAGAGCGGAGGTTGGCAAAGGAGCTCCCACACTGCTGGCAGGGGAAAGAGATGGATGTCCCACCATGTTTCTTCTCATGCTTGGTCAGGTCCCACGAATGCTGGAAGGTCCTGTCGCATTGAGAGCAGTGGAAGGGTCTCTCACCCGTGTGGGTGAGCTGGTGTCTCCTCACATCTGAGGAGCGAGTGAAGATCCTACCGCACGTGGCGCATGTGTGGGCCTTATGGTAGCCTTCTGCTTTGGTGGGAGTCCCAGCATTACCGGTTTGATTCTCAGAGTTTTGGGTTATTAAGGGGCTTGGAGAAAGGAGAGGTTTGATTGGTGTGAATATCTGGACATTGTCGTCGGGAAATGGTGAAACCTCTGCTCTGTTTTTCCCAGACACATTGAGGTTGTTGTACTCCTCTGTGTGAATGCTTTGCATGTGGAGGTAAAGGCTCTTTTCCTCCAGACTGCGGTAGGCACACTTAGGGCAGGTAAAGGGGGTCGCCTTGTCAGATCCACCTGGAGACAGAAGTCAGACAAGGCATGTTTTATTTGCATGTCTTGTGAATGAAATAAAAGGCATGCTCTCTTGTTGAGACCACACAATGAAAGACATGTAAATATACAATACATCTCTTCCAAACCATTCATATTTTTAGCAGATTTTGGTCCCTCAGTTCTTGCTACTGTAAATATGTATATAACCATTTCCCTGATGACTGTCAGAATAGTTGAGAGCTCATTATTACCGGCTTCTCTTCCCCTGGGTGAGATGACATAAACCACGCTTGAGGCCTCACCGTTGTTCCTGTGATTAAACAACACAAAAGTATCACTAATTTGATGACAAAATGTCAGATTCCTTTTTAAATGACAGCACTCCTAATCATCACTCATACTTGTTCTCTGTGTTCTTTTTCCTCCGCCAAGTCCTTGGTGTCTTCGACTGCAGCCGTGTAGACCGCCTCACATTTGACGTCGCAGGTTGTTGGGTTTGAAAGTTGACCACATGGGACGTGTCCTTCCCTTCCTGGTTCACAAATACATTCACAGTCTTTGATTGGCCGTCCTGATCTGCCACCACCTCATCTTGGACATCCTTTTTGACTGCTACAGTCTCTGTCGCAGTTCCAATGTCTTCACTGATATTAACGGCTTCATCTGCTTGCTCCACCGGAACACTCACTGTGTCAATCGCTTCCTCGGATGCACTCATCTCCTCTCCCACGTAGCCATATTCTTCAACGACGGTCATCTCCAGATTCATATCCTCAGCTTTAAGTTCAACCACCTCCTCCAGCAGTGGAGAGGCGTTTGACGGTATGTATTCCTCGTTCATTGTCTCTACAATCTCTTCTTCCACCTCTGTTCCAACCTCCACTTCAGTGTAAACTGTTACTACTACCGCATCAGTGTCCTCTAAAGACATGGGGCCCAGCACGTCTGCTGAGTTATGTGACGACTCTGACCGGATGACAAAAGTGGTCGGCTCAGTGGCGACCACCATTTTAGGGGTGGACAGAGAGGAGAGGATGTTGTCGCCCATGGAGGAGGAGAGAGCAGCTGAACGAGAGAAAACAAGAACTGTTGTCATAAAAAGACCTGTGAGTTGTAAACAGTACTCTACTACAAAACGTTGCATCATGATTTGGTCATCATTACAGGAGACTTACAAGGTTCTTTTAAATGTCCAAAACTCTTATGGTGCTGGAGAATGAGGTTCAGATTCTCTGGGGTAGACTGCATACACTCATCCAGGACTGAAGGTGCAGAGCTGAGCCATGTCGCGGTCTGAAAGGGAATGACTTTTAGAAATGCATTTTATATTCAATCAACGTAGCCTAAAGAATTGTGTTAGTCTTCCCAAAATGTACTATGCCTAACCTGTGCTAGATTTATGCTATATCCAATATCAGAAAGGCTAAATTGCCAAAAGCTATGCATGCCATAATGCTCAATACCTGCTTGAGGTCTGGTACTGGAAACAGTTGTTCCAGTCTGGAGAGGAACTCCCATGTTAACGTCTGCACCGCTGTGTCATAATGTCGGCCATATTGTTCCGGGAACACCTCCTGTTGGGGGAACATTATTTAAATGAAGGCAAGGCGATGGATTGTAGCCTGGACGAGTAACTTTCCCGGGCGTGAGACACTCCCATTGTTTTCAGTAAAACCCTGGTGTAAGCAGCGCAGACATGCAAGAGGCTCACAGCGCCGAGTGTAAAATTACCTGAAAGAAGCACTCCCTCTCGACTGGGTCCTTTAGCAATGATTGGACAAGCACCACAAAATTTGATTCAGATGCTTCCACCTCTGCGTCTCTGTACTGCAAAACCGTAAACAGATCCAATCATCTAATCACATTGTGGCTGTGTGCACTCAAATCCACTTGGAAAACAACCAAGTTCTGTTCTAAAAGGACTGTAGCCCACTTACTCCTGTGCATCCTGGAGTAACAGTGGGCATTCTGTCCAGGTAAGGTTGGATGGTTTGAGGGTCGGCAGGGCCTCGGCACAGCTCCAGAACCAGCTGAATCACACACACACACAGTAGAAACAAGTATTAACTGTGGTACAAACCTGTAGCTGGAGAAACCATGTCATTGTCATCTCTCAATCAACTCAGGTGGGGAGTACCCATTCATAGGATTGCAGACAGTTACATAATGTATAGAACAGACTCAAATCTCTACTCATCATCATAGGAAATTCTCTCTTCTGTTCAATATATTTCATTTGCGCTTTTCAGGGCTCTCCATCCAACTGAATAACTCTATGCCCCCGGACTCGTCTCACCCGTGCTCTCAGACCTAGAATGAGCTGAGCTCGATGTCTGTGGCTCAGCAGCTCTGGAATGGCCTCTGTCACCAGAGTCACAAACTCCTCCAACTTCTCATAGTGCCTCACATCTCTTTGCTGAGCCACCTGCCACATGGCAGCGGACAGGAGCCGCAAGGGTGGAACCAGGAGGTGCAGAGAAGAAAGACTGAGAACTGGATCTGAAATGTAGGTGTACAAATTGACAAACATTCAATCCGAAGTCAGAACACTGTTCAAAATATATACAGTGGTAATATCATTGTCTGTTAGCTAATGATGGCGGGCATGCATTTCTCATCCAGTCATTACAGGATGGAGCTCCATAGAATAGAAGAGTAGCATCAGACATTAGCCCTTGTCAGGATTAATTTGCATTAAGCAATAACTTGACTATTCACATTGCCTTTACTTTAAATTGATAGCTAGTTAGATAGGATTACAAGCACAATTGGCTTAACAATGCAGTCATAACAACCGAATTTATCCGGCTATCAACTGATAGCTAACTATGCCACCTTTTCCATGGGGCTTTTGATATTAGATAACATGGTAACGTTAGCTATGTTATTTTCTTACACACCATTAATGTCTTTAGATAGTCCACATGCATCCATGGCTATAAATATACGTATGTAAAAGCGAAGAATTATTTGAAAACAAAATTATTTGACTGCTCCCTAATTAGCGAAGCAACACCGATCTACTTCCCCAAAACTTCCGGTACCCAAGACTGGACTCAATTTTCGTTCCGCCTGTTCCTTTCCCAAAATAAATAAAAAAGTCAGAATTGAATAAGCCCTCCAAGCTGCCGGCCTACATTACTACTAACATGGCTCTGTGTTAGATTTTAGTTGATTTCCTTTAGAAAAATATTGTAGCCTACCGCAAGACAAAAATAAGCAACGTTATTTTTATTACCTTTTCTCTTCTTTTAATAAGGAATACTCCATTAAAGATACAGAAGTTTTGCCTCTGGGGTTGCTGATGAGCCAAAATGGGTCCCTTAGAAAAGGAAATACTGTATCGTCTATTGACCGAGATAGCAGATTGATTAATATTATGTTTATCAACCATAAAGACAACACTCAAGCCTACATTTGAGAATATATATTTTTCCTCAGTTTTGAACATACAGTAGAGGCCTGGCACTCGCCTCAACAACCAGCCTGTGTACCGGTAGCAACTGCCCTCTTCATTCTGCAAAGGAAGGTGTGCAATACTTCACTCTTTAATGTCAAAACAAGGTGAGTAATCTAAATAAAAGAAAATGCCCTTTGATATATGATTCCTGACAGCAAAAAGCACATCTCCTCAAAAATACAATCAAATTCCAAGCAGTGACAGAATTAACAATTCACAGTATGAGGCTCAACTCTTGTTGTTAAAGGCCTCTAATACAAAGGGCCTGTTTTACTTTACATTTCCAAAAAACAACAAATGATCCAAAGACACTACAACATATGAATAGCAATGACACACCAATATCCTCAACAAACAGCCTCAACTGCTGCATGAGTTCGCTCGTGTGTCCGCAGAAGATGCAATCTGTTGTAAGCCTTCCCACATTCAGTACACACGTATGGCTTCTCTCCCGTGTGGCTGAGCATGTGTCTCTTCAGTGGAGTGGTGCTGTTATAGCGATTTCCACACACGCTGCAGGAGTAGGGCTTCTCTCCTGTGTGTATCCGCTTATGTACTGTAAGATAGCAGGACTGGGTAAAACTTTTCCCACACTGCGCACATTTGAATGGTCGTTCTCCAGTGTGGTAACGCTGATGTTTCACCACTTCGGAGTAAGTTAAGAAACTTTTACCGCACTGAGAGCACATATGTGGCCTCTCCCCTGTATGCATGCGATTATGCCTGGTCAGATCAGTCGACTTGGAAAATCTCTTCCCACACTGGGAGCAGGGGAAAGGACGCTCCCCTGTATGAGTCTGTAAGTGTTTCTTTAAAAACCGATTGGCCTTGAAAGTCTTTCCACACTCGAGACAAGGGAAGGGTCTCTCCTCTGAGTGACACTGAAGGTGTTTTGACAATTCACCAGAGGACAGAAAACTTTTTCCACAATCAGGGCAAAGAAATGGTCTCTCTCCTGTGTGAATTCTCTCATGTCTAGTCAAGATCTGTAGTTGTGTGAATCTCTTTGGACAATGAGAGCACTGGTAAGGCCGCTCACCTGTATGAGTTCTCTGGTGTTTGATCAAGTTCGATAGCCTTGAGAAACTTTTAGGACAATGGGAACACAGAAATGAACCCTCTTCCTTATGAGCATTCAAGTAGTGTTGCCGAAGACAAACTAGCTGCGTGAAGTTAATTTTGCACATAGAACACTGGAATGGTCGAGCGCCGTTGTGCATTTGCATGTGTCTTGTGAGGGCATCAGAGTTTTGACATTTCTTCAAACACTGGTTGCACTGCAGCGGGTCACCACCGGAGTGAATCAGCTGGTGTTGCTTCATTTGGGATATCTGACTGAAAGTCATGTCACATTCTGGACATCTGTGTTGACCCTCTTCGCTGGGACACAGGTCACTCTCAAGGCCTGCTGGGAGGTTTAACTTGATACCAACGTCATCATCAGAGACTGGCGACTCTGCTAAATGAGCCACACTGCAGTGTGTCTTTAGATCTTCCTCCCGATCGAAGCCCTCTCCACACGCGCAGCACTGGAATGGCCTTGACCCTAGGCCCTTTCTCTGGTGTCTTTTCAAGTCGAAGGAGTACTGGAAAGTCTTCCCACATTGGGTGCACCTGTAAGGCCGCTCCCCAGTGTGGGATCTCTGGTGTCTCCTCATATCTGTCGCTCGAGAGAAGGTCTTTCCACACACAGAGCATGTTTTGGAGCGTGATGCATGTCTGCCAGGCTTCCCCAGTGTGTGGGGAATGTCTGAGAGACATGGGTTCAGAGGGGTGCTGCTGGAAGACCCTGGAGGTGTTTCAGTTTCATTTTCTCCAGCAGCAAGCATTATTCTGTACTCCTCTGGGTGAAGCTCTTTAAGGTGTTGCCGGAGGGTCACCTCGTCGGCATGGTTAAAAGAGCAGTGAGAGCAGGCGAAGACAAGAGAGGGAGTCTCCACCGTCCCACCTGCAGGGGAATAGAGAAAGGAGCATACTGTATATTTAGTAAATTATCAAATTATAATCCAACTTATTCTGAGCCATGCATCTGGACCATATTCAACATTGCCAAATCTATTCAATTAAAATGATTCAACATTCAGAGAATTCTAACGATATCCAAGTGTACCTACAGTGCCATAGAAACCTTGTGTTGATATAACATTGCAAACCTTTATTTCCATTCAATGTGGAGCTGTTAGAAATGGCGCTGAGGTCTTCAGAGTCTTCCCTAAAGATAGCGATAAAGCACAATTGATGTCCAATGACACTGCACTTGATATATTTTTTTTGACAGCTTAAAAAATCCATACAAACATTTTAAAAACGTGACAGGGTTAACACAATGAAGTCAATGACGCATTTCCATTGTGGTCCTTTTAAAGTAAATAGTGAAATTGCTTTAAAACCCTAAGTCCCCTCCCACCCCTCATTCTTACCTTAGCTCTGGAGGCAGGTATAAAGGGACGCCCCAGGTCCCATTAGCCTCCTCCTTCAATGCCTTGAGCTGCCCTCCATTGGGTCCTTTTGATCCTACTGTCTTCATCCGGAGCCTTGTGTTTCTTCTCAACGGTTGAGAGGGGGAGGATATTTGGAGAGGCAGGCCACTGACATCCAGTCTCTGGAACCCTAATGTGGGTTTTTGGTGCAGACAGAATGTGACCAGTTCAGGCTGGTTCATTACTTCTTGTGGCGTACATTGGGAACTTCCTTGATCCGTGTCAGTTTGGGGGACATAAGCAGCTTCATTTCTCTCCTGCTCATCCTTCTCAATTCCCTCCTTTGTGACACCCTTTTCTTCATGTAGGTTCTCATTGTGGGTGGACGGTCTGTCAATTGTATTCTCTGCACATATAGGCCCAACTAACTCCTGATGTTCAACATGCTCCACCTCATAAATAATTTCCACCTCTCTATTCATTGACTCCAGATCCACACACACACCCCCCACCTCTGTGCAGAAAACATCTTCCTTTGTGTTCATGGCATGGTTCATGGTTTCCTCTGAAACAAGCTCAGCGTCTCCGTTAGGATGCCCCACTTCCTCACAAATAACCTCCACTTCTCCCTCTTGACGGTCTTCCTCGCTTGGCATGGCTACCATCTCCCTCTCTTCCCTATTCAATTCAGCCTGACTGTCTCTTTGGTGCTGTGACTCAGTCTTCTCTATACTAAACTCCCCTTCCTCACTGGTGTATGTACTGGTCCCCAGCTCCACTTCTGCGTACTCCGTCACTACTACAGACTCTGTTTCCATCTCTTCACCATACAAGGTTGGGTCAATACAGCCATCCATCAACTCTGATTGGATCTCTGTTCCTGTCTTTCTAGTGGCCGTCACCACTACCGGAGTGAGAGACAGAGAGGAGAAGATGCAGTCACCAGCAGAGGAAGAAGAAGTTGCTGATTGAGAGGTAGGAGACAATTACAGTGAGATGTTATTTACTTTAATAAACTGCTGGGATGATGTGAATAAAGGGGGAATGTTACACTCTTAAAAGCATTTCCTTGAATCATTCAAAGTAACAATTAGCATACCTCCTTTACTAATTCTGGATTTAAAAAAATGTAAGTGGTTTACCATTGGTGTCCAAATATCCTAGTTTTCTATGATGTTGCAGTAGAGTCTTCAACTGCAGAGGTTGAGATAGAGAGTTGACGCACTCTTCCAAGACAGAGGGTGCAGCATTGAGCCAAGACACTGTCTACGAAATGGGGAGCACACATGAATATAATATGCATCAATCAATCGGTCCAGTTGTTCTTCAATAAAATATTCTAAATGCCCATTATCTTAAATAAAATGCTCCAAGATGTCTCATGTCTAATACATATACTGAGTAACCAATGTAACGTTTTGTGAAGAGTGCTGCAGTGCTCCACATGAGATGTGTCAGCATGTTAATTCATCGTGGGCATTATGACATGAAAGATAAACACATTCTTTATGCAAAACATTCAAATAAGCCAACTATATTCACAAGCTCATGCTTGATAACGGAGGTCCGAGGAGTGGTCTAATGACGAGGTTCTGCATGAGTACCTGTTTGAGGTCTGGTACTGGAAGGAGCTGCTCCAGCCCGGAGAGAAACTCCCACATTAATCCTTGCAGTGCAGAGTCATACTTGGGTCCATAGTCTACAGGAAACACTTCCTAATGGGAGAGATGAAAAAGACAGGGGGATCAATTATTTGGCTGGCTACTTTTCACAGAATTTTTCTTTCAAAAGATGAGATGTAGCCTAAGAACATGAAGCGATAGGTTTATTATCACAAAAACATAAAAAAAATGAAAATGTAGTCTAGATACTACTGGTTTCATCTGTTTTGTTATACCAATGTTGACGGACCATACAAATGTTCAAACTTTGGTGTTTAACAAACAACAAACAAAACCATATACTGACCTGGAAGAAATGTTCCCTCTCAACTGGGTCTTGGATAAGAGTTTGTACCAGTGCAAGGAAATTTGATTTAGAGGCTTCAGTTTCTGCGCAACAAAACTGGGGAAATAACCACTTGAATAAATGTGCTGTAATTCTGACAAGATCTTGAGTGAGAGAACATCGTTACAGAGGCTTGAGGAATATCTTAAGACTCACGTCTGCATCCCCCGGATGTGATCCTGCAGCGTGGATCCTGTCCAGATGGCTCTGAAGTCCTGCTGTCTGCTCCGTGCGGCACAACTCCAAAACCAACTGGGAAAACACCCCATTGATTATTTCTATAAGAACACTGTTGGGTAAACAACTTGGGCTAACCTTTCTCTTCAAATATTCCATTTCCTGTTGTTTCCTTACAACTCATTACTAAATTAACCATGTTCTTTAAGTCACAGGACAAATCTGGATATATAGATTGTGTTTTTCACTCCTGGTCCTTGAAAGATGTGTGTGTGTGGGCGCTATGACATCGGGTTATGACAGAGTCAAAGTTACTGCAAATAATCATCACCTCTCTCTCACCTTTGCTCGTAAGCCCAACATGAGCTGGGTTCTCTGTCTGAAACTGAGCAGCTCTGGAACCGTCTCTGTAACAAATGTCACAAACTCTTCCAGCTTCCCGTAGTCCATTATATCCCCTCGTTGGGCCACTTGCCACATCGCTGCAGAAAACAGCCGCAGCGGTGGGATGACCAGGCGCAGGGCAGGTAGAGGAAAATATAACCCTATGAATGAACATATCGCAGGCAGTAAGCAGCTGCACTGACTGGGCCAAACAAGAGCACACAAATAGCTCGGATATGACTAGAAGAGTATAACATTGATACTACTTGCTATAGCTAACTGCGCATTGCATTTTAAGTAGATTATGTCAATGCAGATTGCATAAAAGCGATCATAAACTGAAATAAGCATTGATTCCATACATAGTTACACCATAAGTAGCTAGCTAGAGGGCTACGATTGGAAAGTTGGCTTGCTAGCTGGCACCCCTGCCTGCTCTGCTTCTGTCTGGTGGAAACTTCCAATCAGTTCCCTGCGACAACTATAAACTTACCCGTATTCACCACCGGCTCCGTTAAATTCCGACAATCCATTATTATCAGTCACAGGGACGTCCTAAACTAAACCCAAGCAATCATTTATTAATTTGGCTGAAATATCTGTTAACCTGGAAGTAACAAAACATTTTTTTTTGCTTAAACATTAGTTCCGGTTTATATTCGCCTTCAGAATAAAGGTTACGATCATGTGAAACGCTATATCACAGATAGAACAATGAGACAGATATTTCACTGGATGTATAAATATGAAGCATCCGCTTAGCGTTTCCACTCGGAAGCCCACGATGGATTTTGGCCTAGATTCTGCACATTTTCTCATTAATGAAACATTTGATCTCAATACAGTTTTCTGTTCCCAAAACTCAAATATCTTATGAATAGAGTGGACTAAGTTTTTTTTTTTTTTTTTTTAAATCGCGTTGTTTAGGAGTGCAAAGTCGAATTGAGTTATTACACACGCGCATTTCAGAGTAGGCGTTCCCTAACGGATATATGCAGATATTTGCTAGAACGGGCCAATAGGATCTCGCTCTCTCGTGCTTGGCTCTGCCCACCTCCTTGCTTGTTCTTCATACTATGACTCATCTTTTCCCATTGGAAACTACAGGCTGTGGTCGATCTTGGTTTAGTTATACAAATCTTTGGCTATATCGTCTCTAGTAATCATCTCACAGATGCTAATACAATGCAATAAACTGCACTCTGACGTTGCCAAAAAAAGTCAATTTAATTAAAATGACAAAAAAAAAAAAAAAAAATACAGCACGTTTCATACAATATTAAAATAAAGGTTAATAAAAGAAATGTAACCATAAAAATTATGAGTACATTCTCAATTAAAAGTTAAGCAATCACAGAAAAACAATACTTGAAGTATTGGCTGGATATACCCACTATGATAAGTAGTTCAAAGGAAAATTCCACCCAAAAACGTTTTTTTTTTTTTTTTTAAAGTAATTAGTCCATTGATTATGTTTCGCTTGTCAGCAATCAAGTTTTCAAGATATGTAACATTTAAAGTGCATTAAGAAAGTATTCAGAGCCCTTGACTTTTTCCACATTTTATGTTACAACCTACACAATACCGAAGGTAACCACGGTTATGTAAGCTATTTGGATCACTCCAATATATTGGTATCACTCCGCGGCGGAGGGATACATCCGAGGTGAGGATTAACAGATTTACTCCTGTGTACACCTGTGTCATGGCTGGGGTCCGCCCCTATATATAGACCCCATGGCCGCGACATGAGTTCTCTACATCATTTTTGAGGCGCCTCTAGTACTGTAGAGGATTGGAGTGATCCAAATAGCTCACATAACGTTATATATTACACTATATTCGATCACTCCAATATATTGGTATACCCGTACCAGATTAGTCGGTGCTAGAGGGACCTGGCCAGCCAGCGGCGAAGTCCCAGTGCGGGACCGAGACGCAGGGGCCGTCAATGTGGAAGGGGAGGCGACGCCCAGGACCGC
Organism: Brachymystax lenok tsinlingensis; assembly: GCA_030435695.1. NCBI lineage: Eukaryota > Metazoa > Chordata > Actinopteri > Salmoniformes > Salmonidae > Brachymystax > Brachymystax lenok. Next base: position 22,754,407 of record CM059783.1, on the reverse strand, counting down.
TGAACCAACCGAAGAGGGAGGTGCCACATTTACCCGATAGTACCTAGAAAAAAGTGCAAGGACAAAGCAGACAAAGAGCTGGTCTGTTGTTCTCACTGACTGTGTCCGCTCCACATAGGCAGCTAGTGCCCTCACAGGGCACAACCTGCCGGAGGGAGGCACAGAATCCCCCGCCACTGCCGTGGGGCCGTAAGCAGACAGGATAAAAGGTATGTTTACATGCCTGTCTGACAGAACCTTCAGGAGGAATGAAGGGTTGGGGCGGAGAGATGTACTCCTCCCCCCGGGGTCCATCCGGTAGCACTCAGAACTTACTGAAAAAGAGCATGGAGCTCACCAACCCTCTTCATGGAAGTAATCGCTACCAAGAAGCCACCTTCATAGGAGAGGTGTTTCAGGGAGGCAGACTCCAACGGTTCGAAAGGCAGATCTGGATGTGTGCCAAGACCACATCCAGATCCCAGCTCGCAATTGAGTGGGTCCTAGCTGGACGCAGGCAACGAACCCCCTTCATAAACCTGGAGACCAAGGGATGGCGCCCCACTGGCCTGTCCATCCACCCCACATGGCAGGCAGATATAGAGGTCACATACCCTCTCAGTGTAGAGGCTGTCAAGCCCTCATCCAAGCAAGACTGCAGGTATTGGAGGACATACTGCACCCCGCTTGACTCGGGCACAACCTCAATACCAGTGCACCAAGAGCAGAACAACCGCCAGCGCAACTGGTATGCCGCGGTTGTAGCCGGTGCCCTTGCGTTCTGCATGTTGTTCATTACACCCTCCTGTAGTCCTAACATGGACCATTGGTGCCGTTCAGTGGCCAAGCCCACAGACTGAGGCGGTGCGGCCTCGGATACCACAGAGTTCCCCCGGCCTGAGACGGCAGGTCCAGTCTCAGGGGAAGTTGCCAAGGTGTCCCAGACAACAGCGACAGGAGAAGGCTGAACCAGGGTCGTCTGGGCCAGTATGGGGCCACCAGAAGCAGACGATGCTCTGCCAACCTGGTCCTGTCCAACACAGCTTGGATCAGGGGAAAAGGGGGGAAATGCGTAAAGCTCCAGCCCTGGCCAATCGTGAGCCAGAGCATCCAAGCCCAGAGGCCCTGGTGGCTCCAACAGAGTACCACAGGGGGCAGTGCGCATTGTCCAGGGAGGCAAACAGGTCCACCTGCACCCTCCCGAACTTGTCCCACAGGTGCTGCAACACCTGGGGATGAAGGCTCCAGTCCCAAGGTGGCGGGCCCTCCCTCGAGAGCATATCCGCTTCCACATTCAGGATGCCAGGTACATGTGCAGCGTGTAGAGACGCTAGACATCCCTGAGCCCAGAGAAGGAGGTCCCGTGCCATAAGATGGAGGCGGTGCGACCTCAGTCCACCCTGATGATTGATGTAAGCCACCACTGTGGTGTTGTCCGTTCTCACCAGGACATGTCTTCCCTTCAGATGTGGAAGGAAAGACTGCAGGGTCAGCAGTACAGCTCGGAGCTCTAGTGTATTGATGTGCCTGCTGCTCCAAGGGGGTAGCCAACAGCTGCTGGCCGACCTGCCCTTGGTCACCCCCCCAGCCGAACTGGAACCATGAGGCACTGAACCATGAGGCACTGTGCGGTCACCCGCAGCTGGTGGTGACGGTGGTGCTTCGGGTGCAGCCGGTGGGAGTTGAACCACAGTTGAAGAGGCCGGAGATGGAGCAGGCCCAGGGGAATCAACAACGAGAACGCTGTCAGCAAGACCAACAGGCGTTGGCAGGTTAGGACAGATACCATCCGCCCCTGCCAAAAGTGGCCAATAAGATAAGATTGCCTGAACCCTTCTGGTGGGTAGGAGGACAGTCCTTTCATGAGGTCTGAGTCCAGTTCCATGCCAATTAAGGCCACCCTCTGGGTTGGCGTCAGACGACTCTTTTTGTTTACAGTAATGCCCAGCCCGCCGATGTGGGTCAGGAGCATGTCTCGGCCTGACAGGACCTGGGTCCTGGTTGGGGCACAAATCAGCCAATCGTCCAGGTAATTGAGGGTCAACAACCCTCGGGACGAGAGAGGTGCCAGGACAGCGTCCATGCACTTTGTGAAAGTACGGGGTGCCAAATTCGTAAGCCCTCCCTTTGAAAGCGAATCGGAGGTACTGCCAATGAGCTGGGTGAACAGGAAAATGGAAATAAACATTCCTCAGGTCCATCATCACAAACCACTGGTCCCTGGACACAGCCTGCAACACGCGGGCTGGGGACAGCATGCGGAACCTCAGTACCTTTAAGTACCCATTGAGGTTGCGGAGGTCCAGAATCGGTCGAAACCATCGGTCTCTTTTTGGGACCACAAAATAAGTGGAGTAGAACCCACCTAGACATTCTGAACTCTCGATCCTGCGGATGGCACCCTTGTCCAGGGGTGAGGAGACCTCCAGCCGCAGGGTTTTCTTCAGGGGATCAGCCACTGTGGTAACACGAAGGCCCCTGAAGGACGGAGGCCAACAGCGGAATTGGAGTCAGTACCCCTCGAGCATTGTGGACAACACCCATGGGGACTCCACACACTGCTCACACTTTGCCCTTTGAGACCAGGAGAAGCGGCCGAGGCTGGGGAAGGGTGTGTGTCAGGGTTCATGCCGGGGCACGCCTTTCCTCTGGCGCCTGGGTCCCCCAGGCACATCCCTATGGCGGTGACAGTTGACAGGTTGTTGTTCCACCGCACGCTGTGCCCCTCCCCACTGTCGTTCCTCAGCACAAGGAGATGAGGCAGGAGGGGGACCCCACCATCATTCGGGTGCAGGTGGTGGCGACGGTCCGTCTGCCTTGGACCCGGGGCCTGAGGCGGCGGCATTAACCCTCTCAGGGTCTCCCGGTCCATTCAAACCTTATTGGTCTGCTCCAGAATGTCATTAACCCCTGTGCAAAAGGTCAGCCCTGGGGTGATGGGGAGAGTGACAAATGGGCTCTGGAAAGCAGCTGGCAGACAGAATTGGGCCAGCCAGAGATGGCGCCGGGAGGTAACCACCTGCGCAAGCAAAGCACCTCCATCGCTTCCCGGAGGAGCTCCTCTGTGCTCCCCTGCAGCCGGGGAAACAGAGTCTGCAGGTAAGCCTGCAGCAGCATGGCCAAGTTGGTAAGGCAGCCAAGAGAGCAGAGGGACCCATATGTGGCTTTCAAGTCCGCATCAAAGACTCTGGGGGGTCCTGGCTTCAGTTGTGGGTTCCGCTTTATAATCTCCCGGTCCGGGAAGACCATGGCAGCTATCATGGTGTCCATGGTCGGGTACACCCGGAGGCCGAGTGACTCTGCACCTGCCACATAACTCCATGGTCCAGTCTCTGCTGTGAGTCAGAAGCGCCCCCTGGCAGAGACCAAGCTCTCCTGCAAGGCCTCACGGAACTTAGCAGAGATGGGGACAGATGGAGTCTTCACTGTCCACCAGTTTGATGTCCAGTGCAGTGGCTACCTAAGTGAGTAGGCCCCTCCTAGCCTCTCGAGCCACTGGAGGCGATGAAGCCCCACCGGCCGGCTTCTGAGGACCTGTCAGCCCCGCTCACGGTGGTGAACAGTGCCAGCATCGTCCCCCAGGAATAGCCCATCACTGGCCAACAGGGAACAGCTGTGATCGCCATCGAAGATATTGACCTCCTGACGCAGGGCATGCGCCATCCGTTCAAGGTGGTTCCAGCGGTCCGACTCCTGCCCCCGTCCAGGACTGGCAGAAGATGGGCTCTGCCTGCGGTGGCGCCAGCCACGCTTCCTGGGAGGGGTGCTGAGCCCAGTAGAGGGAGTAACAGCTCGCTGGCGCACCACTCCTGAGGGAGGGAGCCTGTCCCCAGCCTGAGCCTGACCGACTCACTCGCGCATGGCCTCCAATCGCACCAGGCGCAGCTATTCTGAGAACACCATACAGAACAGGCATCCAGTAGGGCACTCCACCGCCCTCTCCACGTGGCTCAAACCCAGGCAATGCATACACAAGGTATACGGATCTCCAGGGGGATGCCACCATCACACCTGTCACAAAGGGAAGCCATAAGCTCAGCCAAGCCAGCAAGGCCACGGAGCAGGGGTCCGATGCCCTGGGAGAGCCATGTCGTGACCCGCTTGGAGGAATAGGAACCCGGTGAGGGATCAATTACTCAGTACCTCTGCAAAACGGGTAAGACCCGTGTGTTAAAAACAGGCAGACAAAAAACAGCAACCAGGTAATGGCTTTGATGTGTTTTTTTTGTTTGTTTTTACGACAACTGCAATATTACCTAGCTGGTTTAATATCTAAGCAGTACAAACAGCACCATTATGATTGAATAACTCCGTTAAGGAACTCCAAAGTTAATGTCTCAACGTAGTGGAAGCCCACCACGATACTCTCACATTCTGCAGTGGAAAGAACAAGAAAAAAAACCTTGTAGGGTAATTAGCAGAGAACCCGCTTAAGCAATTCACAACACACAGAAAAAGCCAGTCGGCAAGTTGTGTAAGGTAAATACAGTTTGTGGCAGCAAGAGCCACCAATATATTAAAGGATGCACAGGGAATCGTAGTGTAACACTAACGAAACACAAGCACGACAAACCACGGGCGGAAGATACAGATCAACCGAGCGCAGCACTCAAGGAGGGGCTGGCAATGCGGCCAGCTGCAAATAGCCAGTTAGTATACTTCCACGCAAGATAATACACTTACCAGTGACTTACCAAGCAAACTTCAGAAAGTTTGTACCTCAAACCACACGGACGTCCGCAGAGAAAATGAAAGAGAGCGTGTGTCGCGGCCATGGGGTCTATATATAGGTTTTTAGAAATGTTTGCAAATGTATTAAAAATAAAAATCTGAAATACCTAATTTAGATAAGTATTCAGATCCTTTGCCATGAGACCTGAAATTGAGCTCTGGTGCATCCTGTTTCCATTGATCATCTTTGAGATGTTTCTACAACTTGATTGGAGTTCACCTGTGGTAAATTCAATTGATTGGACATGATTTGGAATGGCACACACCTGTCTATACAAGGTCCCACAGTTGACAGTGCATGTCAGATCAAAAACCACGAGGTCGGAAAAATTGTCCATAGTGCTCCGAGACAGGATTGTGTCAAGGCACAGATCTGGGGAAGGGTACCAAAACATTTCTGCAGCATTAAAGGTCTCCAAGAATACAGAGGCCTCCATCATTATTAAATGGAAGAAGCTTGGAACCACTCGTCCTAGAGCTGGCCGTCTGGCTAAACTGAGCAATCGGGAGAAGGGCTTTAGTCAGGGAGGTAACCAAGAACCCGATGGTCACTCTGAAAGAGCTCCAGCGTTCCTCTGTGGAGATGAGAGAACCTCCCAGAAGGCCAACCATCTCTGCAGCACTCCACCGATCAGGCCTTTATGGTAGAGTGGCTAGACAGAAGCCTCTCCTCAGTAAAAGGCGCTTGGCGTTTGCCTAAAGGCACCTAAAGGACTCTCAGACCACGAGAAACAAGATTCTCTGGTCTGGCCTGAATCCAAAGCGTCACGTCTGGAAGAAACCTGGCACCATTCCTACGGTGAAGCATGGTGGCAGCAATGCTGTTGGGATGTTTTTCAGCAGCAGGGAGTGGGAGACTAGTCAGGATTGAGAAAAATATGATTAGAGCAAAGTACAGAGATCCTTGATGAAAACCTGCTCCAGAGCGCTCAGGACCTCAGACTGGGAAAAGGTTCACCTTCCAACAGGACAACGACCCTAAGCACACAGCCAATACAACGCAGGAGTGGCTTCGGGACAAGTTTCTGAAAGTCCTTGAGTGGTCCAGCCAGAACCCAGACTTGAACCCGATACATTATCTCTGGAGATTCCTGAAAATAGCTGTGCAGCGACGCTCCCCATCCAACCTGACAGCGCTTGAGAGGATCTGCAGAGAAGAATGGGAGAAACTCCCCAAATACAGGCACGCCAAGCTTGTAGCATCATACCCAAGAAGACTCGAGGCTGTAATCACTGCTAAAGGTGCTTCAACAAACTACTGAGTTAAGGGTCTGAATACTTATGTAAATGTGATATTTCACTTTTTTTTTTTTATTTATAAATTTGTTTTTGCTTTGTCATTATGGGGTATTGTGTTTAGATGGAGGGGAAAAACCCAAATAATTTTATAATAAGGCTGTAATGTAACAAAATGTCAAGGGGTCTGAATACTTTTTGAATGCACTGTATGTCAACAATGGACTAATGAAACAAATACCATATGTTTTTGGGTGGATTTGTCCATTAAGTAAATCCAGTTGCCCATGGGTCATTTAGATTCTCTCCAAATGATTTACTATCAATACTTGCAGCCGACTCTACACAATATTTTAGATGATCTATTCAAAATATCCACTTAACTATCAGACAGACCTAGTTATTAAATCTATCCAAAAGAAAAATCTAAAGAACATTCAATAACTGATATGCATATGTACAACTCAATTTTCATTGAGAGAGTGAGTGAGTTGGTGAGCCTTGAGGCATCGAATTTGGGTGAAAGATTCCCCACATTCCCCACACACATGCTTCTCTATATGAGTTTTCTGGTGCCTTTTCATATGATGAGAAAATCTGAAACGTTTGTCACAAACGCTGCATGAAAATGGCTTCTCTCCTGTGTGAAGTCGTTGGTGTGATTTCAGGTAACCTGACTGGATGAAAGACTTTCCACAGTCCTGGCATTTGTATGGTCTCTCACCAGTATGGTATCTTTCATGCAACCTCCTTTCATTTGCTGTGATGAAAGTTTTTTCGCAATAGGAGCATGGAAATGGTCTTTCTCCTGTGTGAGTGAGTTCATGTCTTTTCAATGACACTGCTTTGTAAAACTGCTTTCCACAGACTGTACAGGTAAATCTCACCCCCTCATGAACTTGCTCAATGTGTGTATTCAGCTGAATCTTTGTCCGATAAGTCATGTCACACTGCGAACAAGAAAAGGGTCTCTCCTCCGAGTGGGTCCCCATATGCACCGACAGTTCAGAAGCGGCCCGGTAGCTCTTTCCACACTGCCAGCACAGGAACGGCTTTTCTCCTGTGTGCTTCCTACTGTGTATTGTTAGAGAATTGGCTGTTCTGAATTTTTCTGGACAAACAGAGCACTGGTACAGGTACTCTCCTGAGTGAACCCTCTCATGGATGACAAGGTACGATAACTGAGTGAAGGTTTTCTCACATTGAGAGCAGGCGTATGGTCCTGCGAATTTATGTTGATGCAGATAGTGTTCTCTCAGACGCCCCAACAGGGTAAAGGTCTTCTCACACATGGTACACTGGATTTCCTTGTGCATCAGCTTGTGTCTGTCAAAGGCAATGGAGTTTGGGTATATCCTTCCACAATCAGAGCAATAGAATGGATTGTGAATTCGTTTGTGTGTTCTTAGGGAGGATGAACCTTTGAATTCCTTGTCGCATTCATCACATTTGAAGACCACCTTTCTTTCTTCCTCCTTGCATTCTGCCCTTGTGTCATCAGTGGCTAGCAGTTCACCAGTCTCCTCTGGAGTAGCATCCTCTTGTTGCTGGTCCACCAACGTAGATGCTTCTTCTTGGTTCACCTTCAGACAGATATCCCTCTGGTGTTTCTTTAAACCATGCAAGTACTTGAAGCGCTGCTCACAATTGACACATTGATAAGGACGCTCCTCTGAATGGGATCTCATATGAATAGCCATTCCTGAAGCACGGTTAAAAATCTTCCCACACACAGTGCATGGTTTGGGTTCTTTGAGGGTCGGCACTGAAGTAGCAGCCGTGATAAGGGTCCCAGTGTCGTTTTCCTTGGTAGTGAGAGGGCTGCTGCAACCTTCGGTTTTAACTTCCACTTGTTGCTGGTCCACACTCTGACCCAAGTCTTCTAGGATGCCCTCGTGGCCAAGGATTTCCTGATGTTTCTTCAAGGTATCTTTGTACTTAAAGCTTCTCTCACAAATAGCACAATGAAAGGGACGCTCCTTTGAGTGAGATTTCAAGTGCCTTTCCATGTCTGAGGTACGAGTCAAAATCCTACCACAGACACAACAGGTTTTTGAGTCGGACAGCCCTTTGTGAGATGGTTGTGGGTTTTCATCAGTGCCAAGAGACCCAGTGCTACCCATTGATTGGGATTCATCTTTCTCTGGCTGCGGTTTCCCCTTCTGTTGTGACAAGTTTTGACCAACCTGACCTAAATCTTCCTGGTTCACTTTCTTACACAAATCTCTCTGGTGCCTCTTCAAATCATATGAATACTTGAATCTCTTATCACAATTGACACACCAAAATGGATGCTCTTTTGAGTGGGATCTCATGTGCCTTGCCATGTCTGAAGTACGAGTGAAAAACCTCCTACACAAAGAGCATGTTTTGGTGTCCAGAGGTATTTTCTGTGTTAGCCCTGATGGAGAGAGCGTCTTAAGCGGTGATGTGTTCGGAGATTTGCTAGTTGAGGGTTGTGGGATCTCTTCTTTATTTTCCCCATCAACCAAAGGTGATAGGTTCTTTTCACAAACTCCCTGCTGGTGTCTCTTCAGATCATAAAGATCTTGAGTGTGGCTTTGCTGGTGCCTTCTGAAGGCTGTGGCTCGAGCAAAAGTCCTCCCACAGTCTGGGCATGTCTTACTGAATGGGCCTCTTTTGTATGACTTCCTCAGGGAGGTGTGCACCTTGGAGGATGGCTGTTGGATTGCACGCCCGGAAGAATCTGTTTTACATGTTTTTTGTACTTTTGACCGTATTTTCTTAATCTGCAGCCTTTTGCTTTGTTTTGAGGTTTGAACATGAATTCCGGTGACAGCTTGATTGTCCATTTCTCCACTTACAGGCTTCCTGTTCATAGCATGCTCCTTCTCAGTAAATGTGTCTCTTTGATCCTCATCTGGTGCAAGTAGTCCTCCATTTTTCTCCATTGTACCCTCCACCAACCCTTTTCCTTCCACTCTAGCCAAATATTCTGATTGTGAATCTACTTCTGTGGCAGTCACCACACGTACATGTGGAGGGAGAGACAGAGAAGAGAGGATGTAGTCACCAAAGGACGATGGAGTTTCTTTTTGTGCAAGAGGGAGACAAAAGACAAGTTAAACTGAATTAATATATTTTCTGCAACAGTGTTTGACCAACATCATACATGTCAATTACTTTTCCACAATCTTATAGTTGTTATTTAATTTCAGTTTCATATTCCATTTGGTGCCCAACCCATGACTTACAAGACACTACTCATCAAGTTCTTGTGCAAAAAGTACAAAAACAAAATGACATTTTACACTTTAGATGCATAATTCATATTTGCATCATGTACAACTAGAAAAACGTATAAAATATTTGCAATTTTGGCAAAACCAATCCAAGCAACAACAAAAAAATCTGTTTTATTGTCACATACACCAGATAGGTGCAGTGAAATGTGTTGTTTTACATGGTCAGCCGTAGTAATACGGCACCCCTGGAGCAAATTAGGGTTGACTACCTTGCTCAAGGGCAAAGACAGATTTTCACCTTGTCGGCTCAGATATTCAAACCAGCAACCTCATGGTTACTGGCCCAACGCTCTAAGTGCTAGGCTACCTGCTATGGATCCTCTAAGTCTGTATGATACTCACCGATGGAGTCCAAATGTCCAAGTTTTCTGTGGTACTGGAGCAGGGTCCTCAATTGTTTGGGGTCAGGTACAAACTGTACACATTTCTCCAGGGCAGAGGGGACAGCATTTAGCAAGGAGGCAGTCTTGAGAGAGAGGAACATGGTTTAAAAGCATTAACAACTACAAACTCATGTCCGACTCACAGTTTATTAAACATGAAAATATTACTGATTCTTGCTTTGTATTCTTGACTTCTAATTCCCCAAGCTAATTAGATAAAGGTGTTATTCATTGTTATTACCTGTTCAAGGTCTGGTATGGGAAGTAACTTCTCAAGTCTGGAAAGGAATTCTATCATCAGCATCTGTATTGCAGTGTCATACTTGGGCCCAAATTCCACAGGGAACACGTCCTAGGAGAGAATAAATTAATGTAATAATAATTAGCTTAGTATTTGCATTTTGTAACCTAGACCAGCAAACTTTTTGGCTCAAGGGCCACATCAGGGTTTCAAAATTCCGAGGGCCGCACAGCTTTTGTTTGTCAAGATAAGGGCAGTAATCTGAAATTATATAGGTCCATTGAAATTTCTACATACTTTCTATTTGGTTTTATATGTTAAAGTGTAGCCTAGAGTATTTGTTTTATCCAAAATAATCATGGGACTGGATAGGGAAGTCAAGCAGAAAGAGGTGGTCACTTTCCTTCCATATAAGAGCAACACAAACCTGGTAAAAGGTCTCCCTTTCACTTGGGTCTCTCAGCAGAGATTCAACCAGCTCCACAAACTTTGATTCAGATAATTCCACCTCTGCATCACTCAACTGCCACAAAACATGCACAACAGTTAAATAATCACATTTTACAACTCAATGACACAATACTTGGAGTGACATAGGCCTTTGCTCCCTCCCTGAAATATACTCACCTCTGCTTCCCCAGTGGATATGAGGCTTCGGATCCTGTCCAGGTGTTGCTGAATGTCTTGGTCTGCTGTCTGCTCAGTTCGACACAACTCCAGAACCATCTAAAATTACAGATGACCAGTCAGGAGTAGTGAAAAGGTCAACCACACACTTCGTAGGCATTGCTCTGTTCTCATTGGGACACATTTGGAGAAAATGATAGATAGCCTAAGTTAAGGGGCAATGGCAGTATTTGAGAAACCAGTGGCAGGGTCTTTATGTCAATCAATGTTTAACAGCTGGCTGTTTTAAGCTAGAGTCAACAATATTGTTGTCAGAGAATAACCTCACATGATCTTGTTGCATGTTTATTTTCCCCCATTCTGAACCCAATCTCTTACCCTTGCTCTAAGCCCCAGGACGAGTTGGGCCCTCTGACTGCAACTCAAAAGCTCTGGCACAATCTCAGTCACCGTTGTGACAAACTCCTCCAGCATCCCATAATCGTGAACATCTCCTCGTTGAACCACTTGCCACATGGCTGCAGAGACAAGCCGCAGTGGTGGAATGAAGAGACGCAGAGAGGGAAGAGGAAGAGGGGGACCTAAAAATAAGGATATGAGCCGCAATAATAATTGAAATAATACTGAACTGATATTGAAAGTTAGAGCTGGTTCAAAAACCTTTAAAATATTTACTCAAGGTTCCTGATTTAACTTGCAAGACAAAATAAAACCAATGGAATTGCCCCAAACGTGGAAACTGCATTCATTCAAAGTAATCAAGCGCACCAGATAAGTTACAAATAGAAACTCATTTAGTTAAAGGTCCCTAATCTAGCAACTCATTTAGTTAAAGGGAAAAAAACATAACATGCTTGCAAAGGTAATTGTACGTCTAAATAGGTTGCCTTCACAAAACATAACAGTGGATGATTCAGAAGTACTAGTCCCCCCGCTTCTAGAATACTAAAAAGAACGAGACAGAAGGAAATTTAGCGAGGATACGCCATGTTGAACATCAAGCACACCAAGCCTAGTAAAAAATAATAATACGCAATACCATTTTCGCTGGGATTTTGACATTGCATCTCGTCCTCATGCAAAAGTAGTCACGCACGAAGCTTGACAGGTAGCTAAGTGTTTGATATAGCGATGGTTTCCAAAGTTAAAAGGCTTACAACTGTTTTAAAACCTAACCGTCGGTAGCGCTGAGTGTGACACTGAACGTAGTCCGTTCAATTTCCGGTTGCGTTTACACCCCCCCAGATTAAAAATCCTCGTGAATTGAGTTAAAATTCGGAATACATTTGTTAAGAAAGTCATCTTTTTCAGCAAATTCGGTTATTGACTTGGTGTGCCAACAAAAAATAATTCTTACAATAGTTAGCAATCCCCTTGTATAATTATAAAACATATTTAGAAACTCACCTGCTATTGCGTAAATCCCAGTCTGGCATGGCTCCATAATGTGTCCCTAAATGTGAGGGTCAACAAAACACAGCCTAAAAAGATTACTTTGAAACAATGTATAGTACACCATAAACTATGTGGGTCACATTATGTGCATTGAAATCAAGATTGTCCTCTCTCCATCTCATGTGTAACCTACTAGATGGATTTACCACTGTAATGCTCCTTCCACAAACAGCAAACTGGAAAAAATCCCACACCATAATCAATGACCATTCCCATATTCTCTACACCTCATTGGAACTGATGCCCCCTGTGATGTGCTTGCTGCCCTTAAAAGCATATTGTTATGTGGGCTTGTTTGAGCGGTAAGGCTGAAGCAAGTGAAGTCTGGGGAGGTAAATCTGCTACAGTTTAAAGTCTGACATTGATGTGGTTTTCTAACAGCAAGGCTCAGTGCAACATGGCAGTGTTGTCATTGTTTATAAAAGTTATTCTTTGTAATGTCGAAATGTCTCCAACCCCCATATCACACACTGAACATATGTGTGTACATTGTACTATCAAGTTGTAGGCCGTCATAGTAAATAAGAATTTGTTCTTAAATGACTTGCCTAGTTAAATAAAGGTTAAATTAAATGTAAAAAATTAAAAAATTGGGTGAGAGAGAGCCTCAAATATCACATTCATGTTTACCTTTGATGATGTTAAATGGCATTATGCTTATCTTTGTAATTCCGATAATAACTATTTTATTAACATTATTATTCTCTTGGCCAAATAATATATTCACACGTGTAAATGGGGTAGGAAAATTCCTTATATACATTTTTTTTTTCATTTAACTTATAATTTTATAAATCCCTCAAACTTGTGAAACTTAAAAAGTTGGAATTTTTTTTAGAAGTCATGTCTCTGAATTTCTGTTAATGTCTCAAAGCCTTGTCACATCTAAAGATGTCCTGGTGTTTTTTATTGTGTACACAGGAATGTCTCTGTATTGATGTGTAATATTGCTAGTACCTTTGCATTAAAAAAGAAAAGATAATTATTATTATATCCACTGTATATAAAGTGCTGTACAATGGCTATATAATGCATTAAATAAAGAAACCCCTCAATGTGAAAAGAGGTTGGTTGGCATTATATTGATGAATTGATATAACAGTATGGGAAACTTCCTAAAGTCAGAGGCAGGCTACTTGTTGGTCCTAGTTTTCTGAAACGTCAAAGAAAAAGTGAAATAGTTGCTGTGAAAAGGGGGGTAATACTTTTTGTATTAATAGTACCGTTTTTTGCTCATGTTTTGGTTCCCTGTGTTGCCAACCTGAAATGTGGGAGAAAGTGAGATATATAGTAGCCGAATCTTTGGCATTTTGTAATAATGTAGTATTTATAGTCAAAACCTGAAATGTGGGAGAAAGTGAGATATATAGTAGCCGAATCTTTGGCATTTTGTAATAATGTAGTATTTATAGTCAAGGGGCGTTGTGCTTGTTTCAGCCCGCAGATGGAGCCTCTCGCTCTAATGGTTGCTTCACGCGCTCTCTCACAGTGGCTCTCGCGCTACCCTGTCTAGTCAGAGTCAATCAATTAAAACTGATGAGGCACCAGATAAACTAAATTAAACGTTATCATCACGGTGAGCGAGTTATAAACCATAGGATATGATACACCAAGTTAAGCGGAGTGTAGTGATATATTTGATGTTTTGATAGTTAATTAATTTATAAAAGCCCGTTAACGTAGAAGGAAACGTCGGCTAAAGTTTGCTCAAGTCAAGCTAGCCTGTCGGATCGACGAACGTTCTTGCAGTGTAACATAGTGAAACATTGTAAATGGCTGTTTAAGGCATATGTTGAGAATCTATTAAATAATATGATAATTAATACCTTTTTACAAATGTTTTTTTTGTATGTTGGCTATTTAAAATTGTATAAGAGTAGCCAAGTCAGTTGAATGAGAGAGCAAACTGAAAAATGTATTGAAGAGAGAAGTTCCATATAAACTATTTTAAATCTTCAAGGTTTCCGACTCCCGTCATTCTTCTCACCATACTCTATCCAGCTCCCAAGGTTTAAGAGGGTACACTACACTACTAGACCATGTGTGTTGTGCTTTTTCACTATGAGCTAAAGGGGTTTAAGATAGTACTAGGTTTATGCTTAGCCATTTCAGTGCTACTATAGTAGTCAATGTTGCATTATGTGAGTATCATAAATTACTTAGTTATTGGCCACTTTACCCGGAAAACGGTGGGGTACAGACCATCATAATTCATTGTAAACAACTACCATGCTTTTATGTTTTACAACATGCTACTAGTACAAAACCATGGTATTTTTTTATTGTACTATTGTACTACTACTGTTCATTTTTGTACCATGGTAGCTAGTACATACCTTGGTAATGGTGAGAAAAAAAAACTGATAGTACATTTTTTAAGGGAATTAATGCCTCCCACAACGCAGGCGATGGCTGCAAATTGCAGCTGGTGAGAAGCAAATGCAGAAAATTGAAGGCTACTGCAGTCGAAACTTCGTTATGAGTATGTAATTTGTGCTGTTCATGTATGCTGTCATGTTGCTGACTCTCATGTGCCCAAAGTAATTGCCCTGCGGAGACAGTTAAAGTGGTTTAAAGAAGGCCTGAGTAAGGCCAACATGTCACAAATATTCAAGACTTTGATGAATTATTTCTCCATTAGGCTTTTGGATAAAAATGTAGAATAGCCAATATGTACGAAAAAATACACTTCCTCCAAAAGGACCTTTCTATGGATTAGCCTACCTTCCAGTTTAATCAAACGTTATGAATAATTTTGTTCCAGTGTCACTGGTAATGATCCAGGGACATTTGAGGACCAGTGATGTTGACCTGAATGATACAAATATGACGGATACAAAATTCAACGCTTGCAGAAAAGTATGAAGTGAATCTGTGCAAGATATAAATGTGAATACACACGTTTTTAATCAGATATTTTAATGTCTTTTATTATTGCTATCGTCAAAAATTGCAATGTTGTATTTATTTGAGAATAACAGTTTACATTACAAATTAGCTATTGAAATTACAGGGAATTATGAAAAAAATATGAAATGAACACCAATACACTCACAACAATACAACGGAACAGCTGAATTCCCCCAAAAAAATTCAATTTTAATTCATGGGGTGAGTGCATTGGTGTTCAGTCAGGCGCTTTTTTTGAGAGAAAGCTAACCCACAATCTCCACACACATTATTTTTTCTTGTATGGGTTCGCTCGTGTTTTAACCTATGATAAGATAATCTGAAACTTTTATCACAAAAGCTACATGCAAATGGCTTCTCTCCTGTGTGAAGACGTCGGTGTGATTTCAGGTAACCTGACTGAATGAAAGACTTTCCACAGTCTTGGCATTTGTATGGTCTCTCACCAGTATGGTATCTTTCATGCAGCCTTTTTTCATTGGCAGTGATAAAGGTTTTTGTGCAATAGGAGCATGGAAATGGTCTTTCTCCTGTGTGAGTGAGTTCATGTCTTTTCAATGACACTGCTTTGTAAAACTGCTTTTCACAGACTGTACAAGGGTATCTCACCCCCTCATGAACTTGTTCAATGTGTGAATTCAGCTGAAGTTTTGTTCTGTAGGACAAGTCACACTGCGAGCAAGAAAATGGTCTCTCCTCTGAGTGAGTCCCCATATGCACTGACAGTTCTCCAGCAGCCTTGAAGCTCTTTCCACACTGCCAGCACAGGAATGGCTTTTCTCCTGTGTGCTTCCTACTATGTATTGTTAGAGAATTTGCTGAATTGAACTTGGCTTGACAAACAGAGCACTGGTATAGGTACTCTCCTGAGTGAACTCTCTCATGGATGACAAGGTACGATAACTGAGTGAAGGTTTTCTCACATTGAGAGCAGGGGTATGGTCCTGTGAATTTATGTTGATGCAGATAGTGATCTCTCAGACGCCCCAACAGGGTAAAGGTCTTCTCACACATGGTACACTGGATTTCCTTGTGCTGCATCAGCTTGTGTCTGTCAAAGGCAATGGAGTTTGGGAGGACCCTTCCACAATCAGAGCAATAGAATGGGTTGTGAATTCGCTTGTGTGTTCTTAGGGATGATGAACCTTTGAAGTCTTTCCCACAATCATCACATTTGAAGACCACCTTTATTTTTTCCTCTTTGCATGAGCTTTCCTGGTGTTGCTTCAAATTACTGATGTCACCGAAACACTTTCCACATTTTTTACACCAGTGAACCAGTTGTAGTTGACTGGTAGATGTCTCTGGAGTATCAGCCTTAACAGCCAGCAGTTCACTAGACTCCTCCTCTTGGTGCTGGTCTACCATCTGAGAGGACTCTTCTCGGTTAACTTTACAGATATATCTCTGGTGTTGATTCAAACTTTGCTTGTACTTAAAACGCTGCTCACAGTTGACACATTGATAAGGACGCTCCTCTGAATGGGATCTCATATGAGTAGCTAAATGAGAAGCACAGTCCAAAATCTTCCCACACACAGTGCATGCGTGTTCTTTGGCAGTTGGTGCTAGAGTAAAATCCTTGATAAGGGGCTCAGTGTCGTTTTCCTTGGTAGCGAGAGGGCTGCTGCAACTCTCTGTATTAACTTCCACTTCTTGCTGGTCCACACTCTGACCCAAGTCTTCTAGGATGCCCTCGTGGCCAAGGATTTCCTGATGTTTCTTCAAAGAGTCTTTGTACTTAAAGCTTCTCTCACAAATAGCACAATTATAGGGACGTGCCTTTGAGTGAGATTTCAAGTGCCTTTCCATCTGTGAGGTACAAGTCAAAATCTTACCACACACACAACAGGTTTTGGAATCTACCTGAGATCGATTCTCTACAGTGGCAAGGAAAACCTTCTCTGGTTGCAGGCCACTCTTTTGTTGTGCCATGTTCTGACCAACATCCTGACACACATCTCCTTGGGTCACTTTCTGACACAATTCTCTCTGGTGTTTTCTAAAATCATATGAATACTTGAATCTCTTACCACAATTGGCACACCTAAATGGACGCTCTTTTGAGTGGGAGCTCATGTGCCTCACCAAGCTAGAAGTACGAGTAAAAAATCTCCCACACACAGAGCATGTGTTAGAGGCTGTGATAGTGTCCAGAGTTCCTTGATGAGATGGCCCTGGTGGACAGGGAGTCTTGAGAAGTGATGTGAACTGAGGTTTGCTAGTTGAGGGTTGTGGGATCTCTTCATCCAAAATGTGGAGCTCCTCTTCACAAACTCGCCTCTGGTGTCTCTTCAGATTATGACCATCCGAGAACAATCTTTCACATTTGAGGCACTTAAACTTGAGATTTTCAGTGTGGGTTAGCTGATGCCTTTTCATGGCTGCGACCCGAGTGAAAGTCTTTCCACACACTTCACATGCCTTATTGAATGGGCCTCTTTCGCATGAATTCTTTGGGGAAGGGCGCACCTTGGATGATGATGGCTGTTTGTTTGCACGCCCAGTGTTTTGAGGTTTTCTACCTTTTGAACACATTTCCTTAATCTGCAGCCTTTTGCTTCGTTTTAACTGTTGTAAATGTGATGGTCTGAGTAAATTCAAGCCAGTGACAGCTTGATTGTCAATTTCCCCAACGGCAGACTCCATGTCCATACCATAATCCTGATCAGTAACTATGTATCTTCTAACCTTATCTGCTGGGACTAGTACATCGATTTCCTTTGTCCGATTCTCCAACAACTCTCTTGCTTCCATTCCCTCCAAATTCATGCTTTCTGATTGTGTTTCTGAGTCTACACCTGGGGCAGCCACCACTCGCACATATGGAGGAAGAGACAGAGAGGAGAGGATGCAGTCACCAAAGGATGATGGAGTTCCTTTTATGCAAAAGAGGGAGACAATGAAGAAAAATAAGTTAAACTGTGAATTAACTTTTTTTGCAACAGTAGTTGACTAACATCATACATGCTAATTATGTAAATGCCTCAAATATAAACTTTAACCAATAAAAGTAACATTTGCTCTACTTGACACAAATCATTCAAGTAATAAGGCCGGGGGGGTGTGGTATATGGCCAATATACCACGGCTAAGGGCTGTTCTTAAGCACGACGCATTGTGGAGTGCCTGTATACAGCCCTTAGCAGTTGTATATTGGCCATACACCCCCAACTGTCAGTAAACAATTATTTATACATCATACCTGTGGTATATTGTTTGATATACACATGGTTGAAATGCGGTATCAACCAATCAGCATCCAAGACCCAAACTACCCCGTTTATAATTGCAATTTTGGCACAACCAATCTATAACACTGTATGATACTTACGGATGGAGTCCAAATGTCCAAGTTTTCTGTGGTACTGGAGCAGGGTCCTCAATTGTTTGGGGTCAGGTACAAATTGTACACATTTCTCCAGGGCAGAGGGGACAGCATTTAGCAAGGAGGCAGTCTTGAGAGAGAGGAACATGGTTTAAAAGCATTAACAACTCCAAACTCATGTCACACTGAGTTTCTTTGTTTAAAAGTGAAAAATATTATTGATTGGTATTTTTTACTTCTAATTCCCCAAGCTTATTAGATAAAGGTGTTATATATTGTTATTACCTGTTCAAGGTCTGGTATGGGAAGTAACTTCTCAAGTCTGGAAAGGAATTCTAACATCAGCATCTGTATTGCAGTGTCATACTTGGACCCAAATTCCACAGGGAACACGTCCTAGGAGAGAATAAATTAACCTAAAATTGCCAATAATACCTAATATTGGTTTGAACCAGTATAAAACTAGGCCACTAAAACCTAGACCAGTAAAACTTTTATACGTTCCCACCATATAAGAGCAAAACAAACCTGGTAGAAGTTCTCCCTTTCACTTGGGTCTTTCAGCAGAGATTCAACCAGCTCCACAAACTTTGATTCAGATAATTCCACCTCTGCATCACTCGACTGCCACAAAACATGCACAACAGTTAAATAATCACATTTTACAACTCAATGACACAATACTTGGAGTGACATAGGCCTTTGCTCCCTCCCTGAAATATACTCACCTCTGCTTCCCCAGTGGATATGAGGCTTCGGATCCTGTCCAGGTGTTGCTGAATGTCTTGGTCTGCTGTCTGCTCAGTTCGACACAACTCCAGAACCATCTAAAATTACAGATGACCAGTCAGGAGTAGTGAAAAGGTCAACCACACACTTCGTAGGCATTGCTCTGTTCTCATTGGGACACATTTGGAGAAAATTATAGATAGCCTAGCAAAGGGACAACAGCAGTATTTGAGAAACCAGTGTCAGGCTCTTTATCTCAGTCAATGGTTAACAGCTGGGTGTTTTATGCTAGAGTCAACAATATTGTTATCAGAGACTAACCTCACATGATCTTGTTGCATGTTTATTTTCCCCATTCTGCACCCAATCTCTTACCCTTGCTCTAAGCCCCAGAATGAGTTGGGCCCTCTGACTGCAACTCAAAAGCTCTGGCACAATCTCGGTCACCGTGGTGACAAACTCATCCAGCATCCCATAATCGTGAACATCTCCTCGTTGAACCACTTGCCACATGGCTGCAGAGACAAGCCGCAGTGGTGGAATGAAGAGACACAGAGAGGGAAGAAGAAGAGGGGGACCTAAAAATAGGAAAATAATTTGTAAACACAGCAACCCAGATGTCTTGTTAGCTAAGAAGTTATCCCACTGCACTGTACACAGTCACCTTGACCAGGCGCAAGAAAGTTTGACAAGGGTAGGTCTAAATGCTATACTGAACAAAAATATAAACATAACATTTCAACAATTTCACTGAGTTACAGTCCATATAAGAACATTTGTCAATTTAAATAAATACATTAGGTCCTAATTTATGGATTTCACATGACTGGGCAGGGTCGCAGGCCCACCCATAGGCCAACCCAATTGGAAGCCAGGCCCAGCCAATCAGAATTCGTTTTTTCCCCACAAAAGGGCTTTATCACAGACATAAATGCTCCTCCGTTTCTTCAGCTGTCTGGGTGGCTGGCCTCAGACGATCCCTCAAGTGAAGAAGCCGTGCAGTAGCAGAGAGAACAGTCTATGACTAGGGTCACTTGACCATTTTTAGGGCCTTCCTCTGACAAAGCCTGGTATAGAGGTCCTGGATGGCAGGAAGCTTTGCCCCGGTGGCGTAATGGGCCGTACGCACTACCCTCTGTAGTGCCTTGCGGTCGGAGGCTGAACAGTTGCCATACCAGGCAGTGATGCAACCCGTCAAGATGCTCTCGATGGTGCCGCTGTAAAACTTTTTCAGGGTCTGAGGACCCATGCCAAATCTTTTCAGTCTCCTGAGGGGGACTAGGTTTTGTCGTGCCCTCTTCACGACTGTCTTGGTGTGCTTGGACCAGGTTAGTTTGTTGGTGATGTGGACGCCAAGAAACTTGAAGCTCTCAACCTGCTCCACTACAGCCCGTTGATGAGAATGGGCGCGTGCTCAGTCCTCCTTTGTCTTGGACACGTTGAGGGAGAGGTTGTTGTCCTTGCACCACACGGTCATGTCTCTGACCTCTTCCCCATAGACTGTCTCATCGTTGTCGGTGATCAGGCCTACCACTGTTGTGTCATCAGAAAACTTAATGACGGCGTTGGAGTCGTACCTGGCCATGCAGTCATGAGTGAGTACAGAAGGGGACTGAGCACGCACCCAAGGGGCCCACATGTTGAGGATCAGTGTGGTGGATATGTTGTTACCTACCCTCACCACCTGGGGGTGGCCCGTCAGGAAGTCCAGGATCCATTTGTAGAGGGAGGTGTTTAGTCCCAGTGTCCTTAGCTTAGTGATGAGCTTTGAAGGCACTACGGTGTTGAACGCTGAGCTGTAGTCAATGAATAGCACTCTCACATAGGTGTTCCTTTTGTCCAGGTGTGAAAGGGAAGTGTGGAGTGCAATAGAGTTTGCATCATCTGTGGATCTATTGGTGCGGTATGCAAATTGGAGTGTGTCTAGGGTTTCTTGGATTATGGTTTTGATGTGAGCCATGACCAGCCTTTCAAAGCATTTCATGGCTACAGACATGAGTGCTACGGGTCGGTACTCATTTAGGCAGGTGGCCTTAGTGTTCTTGGGCACAGGGACTATGGTGGCCTGCTTGAAACATGTTGGTATTACAGACTCAGACAGGGAGAGATTGAAAATGTTAGTGAAGACACTTGTCAGTTGATCAGCGCATGCTCGGAGTACACGTCCTGGTAATCCGTCTGGCCCTGCGGCCTTGTGAATGTTGACCTGTTTAAAGGTCTGATTCACATTGACTGCGGAGAGCGTGACCACACAGTCATCCGGAACAGCTGATGCTCTCATGCATGTTTCAGTGTTACTTGCCTCGAAGCGAGCATAAGTTATTTAGCTCGTCTGGTAGGCTCGTGTCATTGGGCAGCTCTCGGCTGTGTTTCGCTTTGTAGTCTGTAATAGTTTGGAAGCCCTGCCACATCCGACGAGCGTCGGAGCCGGTGTAGTACGATTCGATCTTAGTCCTGTATTGACGCTTTGCCTGAGGGCATAGTGTGATTTCTCATAAGTTTCTGGGTTAGAGGTCCCGCTTCTTGAAAGCGGCAGCTCTACCCTTTAGCTCAATTCTGAATGTTGCCTGTAATCCATGGCTTCTGGTTGAGGTATGTACGTACAGTCACTGTGGGGACGACGTCCTCGATGCACTTATTGATAAAGCCAGTGAAGGATGTGGTGTACTCCTCAATTCCATCGGAAGAATCCCGGAACATATTCCAGTCTGTGCTTACAAAACAGTCCTGTAGTTTAGGATCTGCTTCATCTAACCACTTTTTTTTTTGACCGAGTCACTGGTGCTTCCTGCTTTAATTTTTGCTTGTAAGCAGGAATCAGGAGGATAGAATTATTGTCAGATTTGCCAAATGGAGGGCGAGGAAGAGCTTTGTACACGTCTCTGTGTGTGGAGTAAAGGTGGTCTAGAATTGTTTTCCCTCTGGTTGCACATTTAACGTGCTGATAGAAATTATGTATAACTGATAAGTTTCCCTGCATTAAAGCCCCCGGCCAATAGGAGTGCTGCCTCTGGATAAGCGTTTTCCTGTTTGCTTATGGCGGTATACAGCTCATTGAGTGTGGTTTTAGTGCAAGCATCAGTCTGTGGTGGTACGTAGACAGCTTTGAAGAATATAGATGAGTTTATCATGAGATACTCTACCTCAGGCGAGCAAAACCTTGAGACTTCCTTAGATATCGTGCACCAGCTGTTGTTTACATATATGATCATTAGGCCCCCGCCCGTGTCTTACCAGAGGCTGCTGTTCTATCCTGCCGATAGTGTATAACACGGCAGCTGTATTTTCTTAATGTCGTCGTTTAGCCACGACTCTTTTAATGTCCCGTTGGTAGGATATATGTGCTTTCAGTTTGTCCCATTTATTTTCCAGCAATTGAACGTTAGCCAGCAGGACGGAAGGCCAAGGCAGATTAGCCACTCGTCGCCTGATCCTCACAATGCACCCTGATCTTTTTCCGCAAAATCTCTGTTTCCTTCTCCAGCAAATGACGGGGATCTGGGGCTGGTCAGGTGTCTGTAGTATATCCCTCTCGTCCGACTCATTTTACAAAAACTCTTCGTCTAATCTGAGGTGAGTAATCGCAGTTCTGATGTCCAGAAGCTCTTTTTGGTCATAAGAGACGGTAGAAGCGCGATTATGTACAAAACAAGTTACGAAAAATTTGAGAAAAAACCCCCCAACAAAATAGCATGGTTGGTAAAGAGCCAATAAAACAGCAGCCATCCCCTCCGGCGCCATCATCAGATGACGTTTGGAGGCGGCTTATGGTAGAGAAATTAACATTTAATTATCTGGCAACAGCTCTGGTGGACATTCCTGGAGTCAGCATGTGAATTGCACACTCCCTCAAAACTTAAGACATCTGTGGTATTGTGTTGTGTGACAAAACTGAACATTTTAAAGTGGCCTTTTATTGTCTCCAGCAGAAGGTGCACCTGTGTAATGATCATACTGTTTAATCAGCTTCTTGATATGCCCCACATGACATGGGGACAGATTCTCTTTTTTTTCCACCATTATTTAACCAGGTAAGCTAGTTGAGAACAAGTTGTCATTTACAACTGCGACCTGGCCAAGATAAAGCAAAGCAGTGCGACACAAACAACAACACAGAGTTACACATGGAATAAACAAGCGTACAGTCAATAACACAATAGAAAAAAAAGAAAGTCTATATACAGTGTGTGCAAATGGCGTGAGGAGGTAAGGCAATAAATAGGCCATAGTAGCGAAGTAATTACAATTTAACAAATTAACACTGGAGTTATAAATGAGCAGATGATGATGTGCAAGTAAAAATACTGGTGTGCAAAAGAGCAGAAAAGTAAATAAAACCATATGGGGATGAGGTAGGTAGTTGGATGGGCTATTTACAGATGGACTATGTACAGCTGCATCAATCGGTTAGCTGCTCAGATAGCTGATGTTTAAAGTTACTGAGGGAAATATAGGTCTCCAGCTTCAGCGATTTTTGCAATTTGTTCCAGTCATTGGCAGCAGAGAACTGGAAGGAAAGGTGGCCAAAGGAGGTGTTGGCTTTGGGGATGACCAGTGAGATAAACCTGCTGGAGCGCGTGCTACGGGTGGGTGTTGTTATCGTGACCAGTGAGCTGAGAAGGCGGAGCTTTACCTAGCATAGACTTATAGATGACCTGGAGCCAGTGGGTTTGGCGGCCACTATGTAGCGAGGGCCAGCCAACTAGAGCATTCAGGTCGCAGTGGTGGGTAGTATAGGGGCTTTGGTGACAAAACAGATGGCACTGTGATAGACTGCATCCAGTTTGGAAGCTATTTTGTAAATGACATCGCCGAAGTCGAGGATTGGTAGGATAGTCAGTTTTACGAGGGTATGTTTGGCGGCGTGAGAGAAGGAGGCTTTGCTGCGAAATAGGAAGCCAATTCTAGATTTAATTTTGGATTGAAGATGTTTAATATGAGTCTGGAAGGAGAGTTTACAGTCTAGCCAAACACCTAAGTATTTATAGTTGTCCACATATTCTAAGTCAGAACCGTCCAGAGTAGTGATGTTAGTCGGGCGGGCAGGTGCGGGCAGCGAACGGTTGAAAAGCATGCATTTAGTTTTACTAGCGTTTAAGAGCAGTTGGAGGCCACGGAAGGAGTGTTGTATGGCATTGAAGCTCGTTTGGAGGTTAGTTAACACAGTGTCCAAAGAAGGACCAGATGTATACAGAATGGTGTCGTCTGCGTAGAGGTGGATCAGGGAATCACCCGCAGCAAGAGCAACATCGTTGATATATACAGAGAAAAGAGTTGGCCCGAGAATTGAACCCTGTGGTACCCCCATAGAGACTGCCAGAGGTCCGGACAACAGGCCCTCCAATTTGACACACTGAACTCTGTCTGAGAAGTAGTTGGTGAACCAGGCGAGGCAGTCATTTGAGAAACCAAGGCTATCGAGTCTGCTGATAAGAATAAGGTGATTGACAGAGTCGAAAGCCTTGGCCAGGTCGATGAAGACGGCTGCACAGTACTGTCTTTTATTGATGGCGGTTATGATATCGTTTAGTACCTTGAGCGTGGCTGTTGTGCACCCGTGAGCAGCTCGGAAACCGGATTGCACAGCGGAGAAGGTACGGTGGGATTCGAAATGCTCAGTGATCTGTTTATTAACTTGGCTTTCGAAGACTTTAGAGAGGCAGGGCAGGATGGATATAGGTCTATAACAGTTTGGGTCTAGTGTCACCCCCTTTGAAGAGCGGCAGCTTTCCAATCTTTAGGGATCTCGGACGATACGAAAGAGAGGTTGAACAGACTGGTAATAGAGGGTGCAACAATGGCGGCGGATAATTTTAGAAAGAGAGGGTCCAGATTGTCCAACCCAGCTGATTTGTACAGGTCCAGGTTTTGCAGCTCTTTCAGAACATCTGCTATCTGGATTTGGGTGAAGGAGAAGCTCGGGAGGCTTGGGCAAATAGCTGTGGGGGCTGCGGAGCTGTTGGCCGGGGTTGGGGTAGCCAGGAGGAAAGCATGGCCAGCCGTAGAGAAATGCTGATTGAAATTCTCGATTATCGTGGATTTATAGGTGGTGACAGTGTTACCTAGCCTCAGTGTAGTGGGCAGCTGGGAGGAGGTGCTCTTATTCTCCATGGACTTTAGTGTACCAAAACTTTTGGAGTTAGAGCTACAGGATGCAAATTTCTGTTTGAAAAAGCTAGTCTTTGCTTTCCTGACTGACTGCATGTATTGGTTCCTGACTTCCCTGAAAAGTTGCATATCTTGGCAAAGAAGAAATGTTCACTAACAGGGATGTAAACAAATATGTGCACAACATTTGAGAGAAGTAAGCTTTTTGTGCATATGGTAAATGTATGGGATCTTTTATTTCAGCTCATGAAACCAACATTAATGTTACATGTTGCGTTTAAAGTTTTGTTCAGTATAAAAGGGACCCTTGGGACGTCCATCTCTGACGTCACCCAATTGAAGGTGAAATGTAATAAAGTAAGGACATCCAAGGATCCCAATCTCAGAATCTACATTGGAAGAAGTGCAGGGCTAAAGAAATGTATACAAGCCGCAACCCTGATTGAAATAATACTGAACAGATTCAAAGTTAAATTTAACATGAAACAGAGGTGCTTCAAATACATATTTAAAACATTTACTAAAATGTGGCAGATTTCAATTCACAGACAATGAAACTAATGGTGATGCCCCAAACGTGCGAACAGCATGCACAAGCCAACAAAGCTCACCTCATTAGTTTCGAATATGTTTAAATCGACAGATTATTTATTTGGGTTAAAAACAATGCATTTATTGTCAAGGTAACGTTAGGTCTCTATGTCTCCTACAATGCAATGCGCGCGGAGTACCTCAGTTGGTAGAAAATAACTTCATAAATCCAATCAATGATTATTAAATAGGCCATCCCTTACAAAACATAACAGTGGATGATTCTGAAATACTAGTCCTCCCATTCCTAGCATACTAAAAGAACGACGGACGCAAATTTTGCAAGGATACGCCATGTTGAACATCAAGCACACCAAGCCTAGGTAACAAAATCCACAATACCATTTTCGTAAGGATTGTCGTCCATCTCGTCCTCATACCATATTCACCCCAAAAACATGAAATGTTGCTAAGTGTGACAGCTATGATTTCGACGTTAAAAGGCTTGCAAGTTTTAAACCTTATCTTCAGTAGCAGTGTGACAGTACATTTTGTCCGTTCAATTTCCGGTTGCGTTTCCGCCTACAAATTTCTGAATCAAAAATCCCCGTGAAGTTGTACATTAGAAAGACATCTTTGCCAGCAAATTCAGTTCCTGACTTGGTTTGCCATTGTAGAATTCTTACTATAGGTTAGCCATACCCTTTTATAATTATTACAATTAAGAAAACCCACCGGGAAGTGCGTAAATATCATGAAGCTGTAAAATAAAAATGTCAATTGTCTTTATGCCGAATACCCTTCCTGCAAATGACCTTTCCATGGATTAGCCTACCTTGCACTAAAATCAAACGTCATTAATTATTTTGTTCCAGTTTAACTGGTATTGATCCAGGGATTTACCTGAAGGATAAAAATAAAACAGATATTTTTGCAAGCATTGGTTGACTTCTGTATGAAGAGTATCTGTGCAAAAAGTTACAAATGTGAATACACACATGGATATTTTCATGTCCTCCTTTATTATTGCCATGATCATAAAATGCAATTTTGTGGTTATTTGAGAATAACAGTTTACATGTTTCATCCTTTACCGTACATACTACAAATTAGCTATTGAAATGATCCACGGAATGATGAAACAAAGCTGAAAAAGAGAATATTAATTTAAACCTGAGGTGTTAAACCTGTGTTTTTATTTATAGTACACAACAAGAACTCAAATGCCAGAGTCTAACAGAGTGGTAATGCTTTTGACTCCGGTCCACATATACATGCCTGGTGATGAGGGTTCAAACCCCATCTCTGCCCTTCTTTCTGTCTGTGCCCCTACTTTGTCTCCCCTGACTACTTTCCCCACAGTACTGTCTTAAAACGAATAACAATACAAAGGAACATTAGAGTTCAAAAATTAAAAAATAAAAATTTAATTCAAGGAGTGAGTGCATTGGTGTTCAGTCAGGCGCTTTCTTTGAGCGAAAGCTAACCCACATTCCGCACATACATGTGGCTTCTGTTTTCCTGTATGGGTTTGCTCGTGTCTTTGTCTATGGTAATTTAATCTGAAACGTTTGTCACAAAAGCTGCATGCAAATGGCTTCTCTCCTGTGTGAAGTCGTTGGTGTGATTTCAGGAAACATAACTGTACGAAGGACTTTCCACAGTCTTGGCATTTGTATGGTCTCTCACCAGTATGGTATCTTTCATGCAATCTCCTTTCATTTGCTGTGATGAAGGTTTTTGTGCAATAGGAGCATGGCCATGGTCTTTCTCCTGTGTGAGTGAGTTCATGTCTTATCAATGACACTGCTTTCAAAAACTGCTTCCCACAGACTGCACAGGTATATCTCACCCCCTCATGAACTTGTTCAATGTGTGTATTCAGCTGAATCTTTGTCCGATAAGTCATGTCACACTGCGAACAAGAAAAGGGTTTCTCCTCCGAGTGGGTCCCCATATGCATTGACAGGTTTCCACGATCCTTGTAGCTCTTTCCACACTGCCAGCACAGGAACGGTTTTTCTCCTGTGTGCTTCCTACTGTGTATTGTTAGAGAATTTGCTTTATTGAACTTGGCTTGACAAACAGAGCACTGGTAAGGGTACTCTCCTGAGTGAACTCTCTCATGTTCAACAAGGTATCTTAACTGGGTAAACGTTTTCTCACATTGAGAGCAGGGGTATGGTCCTGTGAATTTATGTTGATGCAGATAGTGATCTCTCAGACGCCCCAACAGGGTAAAGGTCTTCTCACACATGGTACACTGGATTTCCTTGTGCTGCATCAGCTTGTGTCTGTCAAAGGCAATGGAGTTTGGGAGGACCCTTCCACAATCAGAGCAATAGAATGGGTTGTGAATTCGCTTGTGTGTTCTTAGGGATGATGAACCTTTGAAGTCTTTCCCACAATCATCACATTTGAAGACCACCTTTATTTTTTCACATTTGAAGACCACCTTTATTTTTTCCTCTTTGCATGAGCTTTCCTGGTGTTGCTTCAAATTACAGATGTCACCGAAACACTTTCCACATTTTTTACACCAGTGAACCAGTTGTAGTTGACTGGTAGATGTCTCTGGAGTATCAGCCTTAACAGCCAGCAGTTCACTAGACTTCTCCTCTTGGTGCTGGTCTACCATCTGAGAGGACTCTTCTCGGTTCACCTTACAGATATATCTCTGGTGTTGATTCAAATTGTGCATGTACTTAAAGCGCTGCTCACAATTGCCACATTGATAAGGACGCTCATCTGAATGGGATCTCATATGAATAGCCATAACTGAAGCACGGTTAAAAATCTTCCCACACACAGTGCATGGTTTGGGTTCTTTGAGAGTCGGCACTGAAGTATCTGCCGTGATAAGGGGCTCAGTGTCATTTTCATTGGTAGTGAGAGGGCTGCTGCAACTCTCTGTATTAACTTCCACTTCTTGCTGGTCCACACTCTGACCCAAGTCTTCTAGGATGCCCTCGTGGCCAAGGATTTCCTGATGTTTCTTCAAGGTATCTTTGTACTTAAAACTTCTCTCACAAATAGCACAATTATAGGGACGTGCCTTTGAGTGAGATTTCAGGTGCCTTTCCATCTGTGAGGTACAAGTCAAAATCTTACCACACACACAACAGGTTTTGGAATCTATTTGAGATCGATTCTCTGCAGTGGCAAGGAAAACCTTCTCTGGTTGCAGGCCACTCTTTTGTTGTGCCATGTTCTGACCAACATCCTGACACAAATCTCCCTGGGTCACTTTCTGACACAATTCTCTCTGGTGTTTTTTCAAATCGTACGAATACTTGAATCTCTTATCACAATTGACACACCCAAATGGACGCTCTTTTGAGTGGGAGCTCATGTGCCTCACCAAGCTAGAAGTACGAGTAAAAAAAACCTCCCACACACAGAGCATGTGTTAGAGGCTGTGATAGTGTCCAGAGTTCCTTGATGAGATGGCCCTGGTGGACAGGGAGTCTTGAGAAGTGATGTGAACTGAGGTTTGCTAGTTGAGGGTTGTGGGATCTCTTCCTCATTTTTATCTTCATCCAACATGTTTAGCTCCTTTTCACAAACTCGCCTCTGGTGTCTCTTCAGATTATGACCATCCCTGAAGCTTTTTTCACACATGAGGCACTTAAACTTGAGATCTCCAGTATGGGTTAGCTGATGCCTTTTCATGGCTGTGACTCGAGTGAAAGTCTTCCCACACACTTCACATGTCTTACTGAATGGGCCTCTTTTGCATGGCTTCTTTGGGGAGGGCCGACCCTTGGAGGATGATGGCTGTTTGATTGCACGCCCGGAAGAATCAGTCTTTCGTGGATTTCGTCCTTTGGGGGAGACGCGCACCTTGGATGATGGCTGTTTGATTGCACGCCCGGAGGAATCGGTCTTTCGAGGTTTCCGTCGTTTTGAAAACATTTTCTTAATCTGCAGCCTTTTGCTTCGTTTTAACTGTTGTAAATGTGATGGTCTGAGTAAATTCAAGCCAGTGACAGCTTGATTGTCAATTTCCCCAACGGCAGACTCCTTGTCCATACCGTAATCCTGCTCAGTAATTACATGTCTTTGAACTTCATCTGCAGGGACTAGTACATCGATTTCCTTTGACCGATTCCCCAACAACTCTCTTGCTTCCATTCCCTCCAAATTCATGCTTTCTGATTGTGTTTCTGAGTCTACACCTGGGGCAGCCACCACTCGCACATATGGAGGAAGAGACAGAGAGGAGAGGATGCAGTCACCAAAGGATGATGGAGTTCCTTTTATGCAAAAGAGGGAGACAATGAAAAAAATGAAGGTTAAAATGAACAGCATATATGATAATTATATCAATGCCTCAAATATAAATTGTTACCAGACAAACATAACCAATAATATATTTCCTATACATAATTACTCTACCTGACACTCATCATTTGCAGAACCAATCCAAGCCATGGATCCTTTATAAATCTGTATGATACTTACGGATGGAGTCCAAATGTCCAAGTTTTCTGTGGTACTGGAGCAGGGTCCTCAATTGTTTGAGGTCAGGTACAAATTGTACACATTTCTCCAGGGCAGAGGGGACAGCATTTAGCAAGGAGGCAGTCTTGAGAGAGAGGAACATGGTTTAAAAGCATTAACAACTACAAACTCATGTCCAACACACAGTGTCTTAAACATGAACATATTGATACTTGATTGATATTCTTGACTTCTAATTCCAAGATAATTAGATAAAGATGCTATTTATTGTTATTACCTGTTCAAGGTCTGGTATGGGAAGTAACTTCTCAAGTCTGGAAAGGAATTCTAACATCAGCATCTGTATTGCAGTGTCATACTTGGGCCCAAATTCCACAGGGAACACATCCTAGGAGAGAATTTTATTTTACCTTTATTTTACTAGGCAAGTCAGTTAAGAACAAATTCTTACTTTCAATGAAGTCCTAGGAACAGTGGGTTAACTCAGGGATTTGAACTTGCAGCCTTTCGGTTACTAGTCCAACACTCTAACCACTAGGCTACCCTGCCGCCCCAGAATAAATGTATGTAATAATTAATGTCCATAATTAGGCTAAAATATGTACTGATTTTACCTTTGGTCTTACAGCATCATACAGCCACTTCAACATCCTAAAGCAGAACGTTTTAGCCTTTTGTTTGATCTATAAAGAAACCATAACTAAACCATAAACACCTGGAGGTGGAGATACAGTATGTGTGAATGAGAAGGACTCGAACATATAAATATTGTACTTACTGGAGATGCAGTCTTATACATGGATGTAACATTTAGAATATAAAAACTCAGCCCCTCAGAGTTCTAACTAGCCTGGGCGCCAGTCTGTTTCTGCTTTCTTGCCAACTCCTTATGGAATTGTGAGGCCAAACATTGACAATGGAGTAGGCAAAATCACAAGCAGATCTGCTACCAGGCTAGGCTCTAACTGTAGCAAAGACTAAATAGAGCGAAGACTACAGTTGAAGTCGGAAGTTTACATACACCATAGCCAAATACATTTAATCTCAGTTTTTCACAATTCCTGACATTTAATCCTAGTAAAAAAAATCCCTGTTTTAGGACAGTTAGGATCACCACTATATTTTAAGAATTTTGAAATGTCAGAATAATAGTAGAGAGAATGATTTATTTCAGCTTTTATTTCTTTTATCGCATTCCCAGCGGGTCAGAAGTTTACATACACTCAATTAGTATTTGGTAGCATTGCCTTTAAATTGTTTAACTTGGGTCAAACGTTTTGGGTAGCCTTCCACAAGCTTCCCACAATAAGTTGTGTGGATTTTGGCCCGTTCCTCCTGACAGAGCTGGTGTAACAGAGTCAGATTTGTAGGCCTCCTTGCTTGCACACACCTTTTCTGTTCTGCCCACAAATGTTCTATATGATTCAGGTCAGGGCTTTGTGATGGCCACTCCAATACCTTGACTTTGTTGTCCTTATGCCATTTTGCCACAACTTTGTCCATTTGGAAGACCCCTTTGCGACCAAGCTTTAACTTCCTGACTGATGTCTTGAGATGTTGCTTCAATATATCCACATAATTTTCCTTCCTCATGATGCCATCTATTTTGTGAAGTGCACCAGTCCCTCCTGCAGCAAAGCACCCCCACAACATGATGCTGCCACCCCCGTGCTTCACAATTGAGATTGTCTTTTTCGTCTTGCAAGCCTCCCCCTTTTTCCCTCCAAACATAACGATGGTCATTATGGCCAAACAGTTAAATTTTTGTTTCATCAGACCAGAGGACATTTCTCAAAAAAGTATGATCTTTGCCCCCATGTGCAGTTGCAAACCGTAGTCTGGCTTTTTTTTATGGCAGTTTTGGAGCAGTGGCTTCTTCCTCGCTGAGCGGCCTTTCATGTTATGTCGATATAGGACTCGTTTTACTGTGGAAATAGATACTTTTTTACCTGTTTCCTCCAGCATCTTCACAAGGTCCTTTGCTGTTGTTCTGGGATTGATTTGCACTTTTCACACCAAAGTACGTTAATCTCTAGGAGACAGAACGCATCTCCTTCCTGAGCGGTATGACGGCTGCGTGGTCCCATGGTGTTTATACTTGTGTACTATTGTTTGTACAGATGAAACGTGGTACCTTCAGGTGTTTGGAAATTGCTCCCAAGGATGAACCTGAGGTCTTGGCTGATTTCTTTTGATTTTCCCATGATGTCAAGCAAAGAGGCACTGAGTTTGAAGGTAGGCCTTGAAATACATCGAAAGGTACACCTCCAATTGACTCAAATTATGTAAATTAGCCTATCAGAAGCTTCTAAAGCCATGACATAATTTTCTGGAATTTTCCAAGCTGTTTAAAGGCACAGTCAACTTAGTGTACGTAAACTTCTGACCCACTGGAAATGTGATACAGTGAATTATAAGTGAAATAATCTGTCTGTAAACAATTTGTCTGTAAAATCTGTCTGTAAAATATTACTTGTGTCATGCACAAAGTAGATGTCCTAACCGACTTGCCAAAACTATAGTTTGTTAACTAGAAATTTGTGGAGTGTTTGAAAAAACGAGTTAATGACTCCAACCTAAGTGTATGTAAACTTCCGACTTCAACTGTAAATGGAGAAACAAACCTGGTAGAAGTTCTCCCTTTCACTTGGGTCTTTCAGCAGAGATTCAACCAGCTCCACAAAGTTTGATTCAGATAATTCCACCTCTGCATCACTTGACTGCAACAAAACACGCACAACTGTTACATAATTGAAGCTTACAACTCAATCACACAATACTGTCTGGTTGGGCCTTTTGGTTTGGTACCGCCTGGTGACACGGATGGGTGGAGTTTGCACATTATAGATCATTTTTCATTGGTCTTAAAGCTGACTCTCCAACCAACCGGGGGCACATCAGGTTAAATCCATTTGAATTCAATTACTTTTTGACAGCATCTGTTTTGATTTAAATAAAAAAATCCATATATATTTACCCATGGAAGAAGTGGTCAGAAAGTTACTTTTTGTACTTGAATGCCAAAACATTCAGGAGGTAAATTATCTAAAAACAAATAATCTCAGATTTGTTTCACATTCCCATATGTTGCAGTTTAAACCTTTAATTTTTTTTAATTAGATTTATTTAACCTGGCAAGTCAGTTAAGAACAAATTCTTATTTACAATGACGGCTTAGGAACAGTGGGTTGACAGCCTTGTTCAGGGGCAGAACGACAGATTTTTACCTTGTCAGCTCGAGGACTTGATCTTGCAACCTTTCGGTTACTAGTCTAACGCTCTAACCACTAGGCTACCTGCTATCTTGAATCCCATTTTAGTAAATTCATCAGTGACAACATGACACCCTGTATTTAAGAGTACGTTGTGTCTCAACCGATTGCGGGTTCAACACAGAAACTTCAGTTGATGTAAAATAGGGACTGAGCTACAACATATGCGAATATGAAAAAGTTTAAAAATGACAATGATTATTAAAAAAAAAGAAACTATAAGATAGTTTGAAAACCCTGTTTGCAAAATTTTCAATGATATCAATCTCAACTGGTTATCTTTTTTTAGTGATGAAGACATGATATGGTCGAGTATGTAAATAGGTCAACTTTAAGCACCTTTATCTCTTGAATGTTTTGGCATTCAGGTCCAAAATGTCACTTTCTGAGCACTTCTACAATGGGCAAATGTGTATGGAAGGTTTTGTTCAAATTAAAAGGGGTGTTGTCAAAAAGTGATTGAATTCAGATGGATTTACCCATCAGTGAGTGTGCCCACTGACATAGGCATCTGTTCTTCACCTCCAATTCCTCTTTGAAAGATACTCACCTCTGCTTCCCCAGTGGATGTGAGGGATCGGATCCTGTCCAGGTGTTGCTGAATGTTCTGGAGGTCTAATGTCTGCTCAATGCGACACAACTCCAGAACCAGCTGAAATGACAAATGGCCAGTGAATAGTCGGTCAAAGGTCAACCCCACACTTCCTAGGCACTGCTCTGTTCTCATTGGGACACATTGAGAAAATTAAAGATAGCCTAGATAAGGCCCAATGTCAGTATTCAATTGAGATAATCAGTGTCAGGGTCTTCATCTCGGTCAATTACCATTATCAGTCCGTTGTCTAAGGCCTGCGTCAACTGTCTACATTGTTACGTCTAAAGGCTAGGGTAGCCCCAGGGTGCGTTGTGGTGTTTACTATGATAACTAAAAATATCTGCATCTAAAAGTGGATGAAACACATTCTTGTAGACTGCTCAGTGATCTAAAGGATGCAACATAACTGCCTTCTGATTATAGATAGACATATACCTTCATACTGTACACGAGAAAGGTTCTGCTTAGACATCATATAGATAGTTCTAGATCTATTTAAGTGTTCTAGGTCTATGTTTGGGATAAAGGTTAGGACAAGTCACATCATCATCTTGTTGCATGTCTCTTTTCCCCCATTCTGAACCCAATCTCTTACCCTTGCTCTAAGCCCCAGGACGAGTTGGGCCCTCTGACTGCAACTCAAAAGCTCTGGCACAATCTCAGTCACTGTTGTGACAAACTCCTCCAGCATCCCATAATCGTGAACATCTCCTCGTTGAACCACTTGCCACATGGCTGCAGAGACAAGCCGCAGTGGTGGAATGAAGAGATGCAGAGAGGGAAGAAGAAGAGGGGGACCTAAAAATAAGAAAATAAGTTGTTATCCGACACACGGCCACCCTGACAAGGCGCGCGCATTCATAGGACCTAGCTAGCTAGCTCTAGCTAAAGAGTTACCACACTTTAGACTAACGTTAGTACAAATATATGTTATGTTAACAGGATATATTTAAAGCGGCAATCGGCTGTAGAAACAATAACAAAACAGAGTACCGAATCCCCACCCATGTTAAACTAAGGGATGGGGCTAGATAAATGTAACCCCTCTCAAATATAAATAGTTATGGATGCAAGGACTGGCTATCCATGATATCACGGTTATAGGTTTAGTGATGTTTTGAGGCTATAGTGTTTGTTTACAATTACATTGTTGACAAACATTGGAATAACACAGCTTATATTTTGGGTTATGATGGGGTACGACAAATTATTTATATACATCATTGGGTACGATGACAGTAGAATTTAGCTAATGAGGCATATCAATTATAATCTTCAAGAATCAGAATGGGATGATATCATTAATAAGTACAACAATGGATGAAGCAACTGCTGATTTGACGATATAGAGTGAAAGCCATGAATGATTCGAAAGAGTCTAGACATATCTATACTGCAGATACGTGGACTTGCCAGTGCCACCATTTCAGCAAGCCTTGGCAGCCTAGACTACATTTCAGGCAGGTGGGATCATAGGGCAAGATAGGCATAGGCCATGTTGAACATCGAACGCACACCAAGCCTAGCTAACGTTAGCTACGTTATCAAATGTGTTAACAATTTCTACCGTTAACTTACCATTTTCCCATCGATCCTGACTTTGCATCTCGGCCTCATACAATAATCAACAGGAAGCTAAGGTATACTTGAAAAGTTAGCTAGCTAGATTTGATTTAGATGCCCCACTTCCCGGTCTAGAGTTGCCGCTCTCGCCACAGGCCATTCAGGCAGTGAGGAACGGAAATTGTTCCTATCAGTTTCCGGGTTTTCTTGTTTTTCTAAATAAAACACAGATAGGGATTTCCTAAACACTTATTCAATCTCAGAAACTACTACCTACTGCTATGCCTTTGTTCTGTATTTTAGTGGGCGTGTTCATACTACCGCTACATCCTATTTATTAGACTAAACTAATTTAAAAAGTCGATGAAAAAAAGTGTAGGAATAGCTCATGCAAAGCCCATATGTAGGAGGACAAGTGTGCATGTTTATATGTAATGTAAATGTAAATTGTCATTATTAAATCGTTCATACAATTTTCATCAAATTTGTTTGTAGGCCCTTATAATGATGTTGACGATGGTGATGAATTCTGACATTTTATCACCACCCTGTGGCCGTATTAAGCTATTACTATTATTATCGATGGTGACAGTGGCTACACAGGGTAGTACACTTCTATTTACGGTGAATTAGGAGCATCAATGCGGTGCAGCTGGTCAGGGCTGGTTGACTGTGTGTAAGGCAGAGAGCCAGAGACAGGCTGCTGGCCACAGGCAAAGAACACCAATGGAGGCTGGGGGTGAGATGTTGACGAACCCAGACCTACATGATGAATGGAAGGTCCTCACTGATACAGAAGGTAATAGAGTTGAGAGAGTTAGACAGCAGAAACAAATCAAATGGTTTCCCAGTAAGGGTAATGGACTCATACCAACTGAATCATGTTCACTGAGTGTACAAAACATCAAGACACCTTCCTAATATTGACCCTTTACCCTCAGAACAGCCTCAATAAGTTGGGGCATAGACTCTACAAGGTGTCGAAAGCATTCAAAAGAGTTGCTGGCCCATGTTGGCTCCAATGCTTCCCAAAGTTGTGTAAAGTTGGCTGGATGTCCTTTGGGTGGTGGACCATTCTTGATACACATTGGAAATTGTTGAGCATGAAAAACCCAGCAGTGTTGCAGTTCTTTACACAAATCGGTGAGCCTGGTACCTACTACCATACACTGTTCAAAGCAAATTAAATCTTTGTTTTACCCATTCACCCTCTGAATGGCACAATCTACAGTATGTCTCAATTGTCTCAAGGCTTAAAAATCCTTCTTGAAGCTGTCTCCTCCCCTTCATCTACATTGATTGAAGTGGATTTAACAAGCGACATCAATACGTTTTCACCTGGATAGCTTTCACATGGATTCACTTGGTTAGTCTAGGTCATGAAAGTGCAGGTGTTCAGAAATTGAGTAATGTGTCCCTGAACAAAGGGGGGTAAAAATCAAAAGTAACAGCCAGTATCTGGTGTGGCCAACAGCTGCATTAAGAACTGCAGTGCATCTTCTCCTCATGGACTGCACCAGATTTGCCAGTTCTTGCTGTGAGATGTTACCCCACTCTTCCACCAAATCACCTGCAAGTTCCCGGACATTTCTGGGGGGACTGGCCCAAGCCCTCACCCTCCAATCCAAAAGGTCCCAGACGTGCTCAATGGGATTGAGATACGGGCTCTTCGCTGGCCATGGCAGATCACTGACATTCCTGTCTTGCAGGTAATCACGCACAGAACGAGCAGTATGGCTGGTGACATTGTCATGCTGGAGGGTCATGTCAGGATGAGCCTGCAGGAAGGGTACCACATGAGGGAGGAGGATGTCTTCCCTGTAACGCACAGCGTTGAGACTGCCTGCAATGACAACAAGCTCAGTCCGATGATGCTGTGACACACCGCCCCAGACTACGACAGACACTAAACTTCCAAATCGATCCCGCTCCAGAGTACAGGCCTCGGTGTAACGCTCATTCCTTCACCGATAAACGCAAATCCGACCATCACCCCCTGGTGAGACAAAACCATGACTTGCTAGTGAAGAGCACTTTTTGCCAGTCCTGTCTGGTCCAGCAACGGTGGGTTGCTGCCCATCACCGGCAACATTGTTACACGTGGTCTTCCACTGCGAGGACAATCAGCTGTCCATCCTGTCTCCCTGTAGTGCTGTCTTAGGCGTCTCACAGTACGGACATTGCGATATATTGCCCTGGCCACATCTGCAGTCCTCATGCCTCCTTGCAGCATGCCTAAGGCACGTTCACGCAGATGAGCAGGTACCCTGGGCATCTTTCTTTTGGTGTTTTTCAGAGTCAGTAGAAAGGCCTCTTTAGTGTCCTAAGCTTTCATAACTGTGACCTTAATTGCCTACCGTCTGTAAGTTGTTAGTGTCTTAACGACCGTTCCACAGGTGCACGTTCATACATTTTTTATGATTCATTGAACAAACATGGGAAGCAGTGTTTAAACTC
Organism: Brachymystax lenok tsinlingensis; assembly: GCA_030435695.1. Lineage (NCBI taxonomy): Eukaryota > Metazoa > Chordata > Actinopteri > Salmoniformes > Salmonidae > Brachymystax > Brachymystax lenok. The sequence goes on along the minus strand of CM059783.1, from coordinate 22,716,532 downwards.
TTTACAATGAAGATCTGTGAAGTTATTTGGATTTTTACGAATTATCTTTTTGCTGAGTTTATATATATATATATATATATATTTTTTAAATATACAAAAAAAAACAAGTAGTGCACTGGGCCTTTACTAGTCCTTTATTAGCTGACTGATATGTCCTGTAGCGCAGCCAAAACACTTTTTACAGTGCCTCAATATATATTGGATTACGTGTACATGGTTACAATATACCTTATTACAGAATAAAAGAAAACAGAGTGGTGAACTATCAATTCATAGCATTTATTTGCACAGATTTAATCAATAAATCGATTGATCAAGTAGTGAACATAAATCATTACTACATAGAATTCCAGGAAATTTGTTTTAAAGCAGTCATAAAATCAAGCTTTTGGTGCGGTGTATTCAGCCATCTCAATAAACTATAACCTAAATGCATTATTACCTCCAACTTCGTCCAATTTCCATTTTCACCCCGACATAGCTTACCAGGCTTGAACGGGCCCTGCATCTCAACCAATAGCCAATAAAGGCTAAATATCCCAAAAAGGGCTACATCAACTTCCAAAGAGGCAGAACGTGTCACTGTAACCAAGTAGTCACATATCGTTCAAGGGTTCCACTGTGCAAGAGCAGGTCGGTGGAGTTGTATGAACATTAATGCAGACACGGTTAATTTAGATATTGTTTTCAACGTTCTGGTGTTCTTAACTTGTCAAGCCTCCAATAGCCTACAGTTCTTCATCATTCACCAGAGAGAGGACAGGGAAGAAACCACCATTTACCTACCTCTAGGCTGCTTTTTAACAGCATTTTTGTGGTAATTAATATATTTTTTAGAATTGATCAGAATACATGTTTCATATATTCTCAAATTGAACTCCCCCAGTGCTACACACCTGCTTTCTTGTGAAGTCAGCTAGCTACACAGCCCTATTTTATTAATACATTTAGTCTCCACGGCACCACTGGATAAAGGTATTTTTAATTTACCATGTACTCATGTATGTGTGTGTGTGTGTGCGTGTGTGAGTCAGTTCTAGCGTGCTTAGTAGGCTACACCTGTAGAGGGCAGGTGTAGCCTACTATTAGCAAGTGCATCGGTGATGTTGTAGCCACAGCGACTATTAAAACCTTCCCCAACCAGAAACCGTGGATTGATGGCAGCATTCGCGCAAAACTGAAAGCACCAACCACTGCTTTTAATCAGGGTAAGGCGACTGGAAACATGACTGAATACAAACAGTGTAGCTATTCCCTCCGCAAGGCAATCAAACAAGCTAAGCGTCAGTATAGAGACAAAGTAGAGTCGCTATTCAACGGCTCAGACACGAGAGGTATGTGGCAGGGTCTACAGTCAATCACGGACTACAAAAGGAAAACCAGCCCTGTCGCGGACCACGATGTCTTGCTCCCAGACAAACTAAACAACTTCTTTGCTCTCTTTGAGAACAATACAGTGCCACCGACACGGCCCGCTACCAAAACCTGCGGGCTCTCCTTCACCGCAGCCAACTTGAGTAAAACATTTAAAGGTGTTAACCCTCGCAAGGCTGCCAGCCCAGACGGCTCCCTGGCCGCGTCCTCAGAGCATGCGCAGACCAGCTGGCTGGTGTGTTTACGGACATATTCAATCAGTCCCTATCCCAGTCTGCTGTTCCCACATGCTTCAAGAGGGCCACCATTGTTCCTGTTCCCAAGAAAGCTAAGGTAACTGAGCTAAATGACTATCGCCCTGTAGCACTCACTTCCGTCATCATGAAGTGCTTTGAGAGACTACTCAAGGATCATCTCACCTCCACCCTACCTGGCACCCTAGACCCACTCCAATTTGCTTACCGTCCCAATAGGTCCATAGACTACGCAATCGCAGTCACACTGCACACTGCCCTAACCCATCTGGACAAGAGGAATACCTATATAAGAATGCTGTTCATCGATTACAGCTCAGCATTTAACACCATAGTACCCTCAACTCGTCATTAAGCTCGAGACCCTGGGTCTCGACCCGGCCCTGTGCAACTGGGTCCTGGACTTTCTGACGGGCCGCCCCCAGGTGGTGAGGGTAGGAAACAACATCTCCACCCCGCTGATCCTCAACACTGGGGCCCCACAAGGGTGCCTTCTCAGCCCTCTCCTGTACTCCCTGTTCACCCATGACTGCATGGCCATGCACGCCTCCAACTCAATCATCAAGTTTGCAGACGACACTACAGTAGTAGGCTTGATTATCAACAACGACGAGACGGCCTACAGGGAGGAGGTGAGGGCCCTCGGAGTGTGGTGTCAGGAAAACAAAGGAGATGATCGTGGACTTCAGGAAACAGCAGAGGGAGCACCCCCCTATCCACATCGACGGGACAGTAGTGGAGAAGGTGGAACGTTTTAAGTTCCTCGGCGTGCACATCACGGACAATCTGAAATGGTCCACCCACACAGACAGCGTGGTGAAGAAGGCGCAAAAGCACCTCTTCAACCTCAGAAGGCTGAAGAAATTTGGCTTGTCACAAAAAACACTCAAACTTTTACAGATGCACAGTCAAGAGCATCCTGTCGGGCTGTATCACTGTCTGGTACGGCAACTGCTCCGCCCACAACCGTAAGGCTCTCCAGAGGGTATTGAGGTCTCACTAACATTGAGTGGCTGCTGCCAACATACAGACTCAATCTCTAGCCACTTTAATAATGAATAATTGGATGTAATAAATGTATCACTAGTCACTTAAACAATGCCACTTTATATAATGTTTACATACCCTACACTACTCATCTCATATGTATATACTGTACTCTATACCATCTACTGCATCTTGCCTATGACTTTCGGCCATCGCTCATCCATATAATTATATGTACATGTTCTTAATCATTCCTTTACACTTGTGTGTGTGTATAAGGTAGTTGTTGTGAAATTGTTAGATTACTTGTTAGATATTACTGCACGGTCGGAACTAGAAGCACAAGCATTTCGCTACACTCGCATTAACATCTGCTAACCATGTTTATGACCAATAAAATTTGATTTGATTTGTCTCAGGATAGTAAATTGGTGGTTGAAGATATCCCTCTAGTGGTGTGGGGGCTGTGCTTTGGCAAAGTGGGTGGGGTTATATCCTGCCTGTTTGGCCTTGTCCGGGGCTATCGTCGGACAGGGCAACAGTGTCTCCCGACCCCTCCTGTCTCAGCCTCCAGTATTTATGCTGCAATATTTTGTGTTGGGGGTCAGTCTGTTATAGCTGAAGTATTTCTCCTGTTTTATCCGGTGTCCTGTGTGAATTTGAGTATGCTCTCTCTAATTCTCTCTTTCTCTCTCTCTTTCTCTCGGAGGACCTGAGCCCTAGGACCATGCCTCAGGACTACCTGGCCTGACGACTCCTTGCTGTCCCCAGTCCACCTGGTCGTGCTGCTGCTCCAGTTTCAACTGTTCTGCCTGCGGCTATGGAACCCTGATCTGTTCACCGGACGTGCTGCCTTGTCCCAGACCTGCTCTTTTCAACTCTCTAGAGACAGCAGGTGCGGTAGAGATACTCTGAATGATCAGCTATGAAAAGCCAACTGACATTTACTCCTGAGGTGCTGACCTGTTGCACCCTCTACAACCACTGATTATTATTATCTGACCCTGCTGGTCGTCTATGAACATTTGAACATCTTGGCCATGTTCTGTTATAATCTCCACCCGACACAGCCAGAAGAGGACTGGCCACCCCTCATAGCCTGGTTCATCTCTAGGTTTCTTCCTAGGTTCTGGCCTTTCTAGGGAGTTTGGGGTTTTAGACTGTGTTTCTGTACAGCACTTTGTGACATCAGCTGATGTAAGAAGGGCTTTATAAATGCATTTGCTTGATGCCAGAGTAAAAGCCAAGCCATGAGGTCGAAGAAATTGTCCGTAGAGCTACGAGACAGGATTGTGTCGAGGAACAGATCTGGGGAAGGGTACCAAAACATTTCTGCAGCATTGAAGGTCTCCAAGAACACCGTGGCCTCCATCATTCTTAAATGGAAGCAGTTTGGAACCACCAAGACTCTTTCTAGAGCTGGCCGCCTGGCCAAACTGAGCAATTGGGGGAGAAGGGCCTTGGTAAGGAAGGTGACCAAGAACCCGATGGTCACACTGACAGAGCTCTAGAGTTCCTCTGTGGAGACGGGAGAACCTTCCAGGACGACAACCATCTCTGCAGCACTCCACCAATCAGGCCTTTATGGTAGAGTGGCCAGACGGAAGCCTCTCCTCAGTAAAAGGCACATGACAGCCCGCTTGGAGTTTGACAAATGACATCTGAAGGACTCTCAGACCATGAGAAACAAGATTCTCTGTCCTGATGAAACCAAGATTGAACTCATTGGCCTGAATGCCAAGCGTCAAGTCTGGAAGAAACCTGGCACCATCCCTACGGTGAAGCATGGTGGTGGCAGTATCATGCTGTGGGTATGTATTTTTATTTTTATTGTGTCAAAGACTTGGAGAGTTGTTAGGATTGAAGGAAAGATGAACGGAGCAAAGTACAGAGAGGTCCTTGATGAAAACCTTCTCCAGAGTGCTCAGGAACTCAGACTGGGGCGAAGGTTCACCTTCCAATAGGACAACGCCCCTAAGCACACAGCCAAGACGACAAAGGAGGGGCTTTGGGACAAGTCTCTTAATGTCCTTGAGTGGCCCAGCCAAAGCGAGACTTGAACCTGATCCCCATCCAACCTGACAGAGCTTGAGAGGATCTGCAGAGAAGAATGGGTGTGCCAAGCTTGTAGCGTCATACCCAAGAAGAGTCGAGGCTTTAATCGCTGCCAAATGTGATTCAACAAAGTACTGAGTAAAGGGTCTGAATACTTATGTAAATGTAATATTTCAGTTTATTTTGAATAACTTTCCCAAAATTTCTAAACCTGTTTTTGCTTTGTCATTATGGGGTATTGTCTGTAGATTCTGTAAATTAACAGTGTAGTGTAGAAAAAGGCAAAGGGTCTGAATACTTTCCGAATGCACTGGAAGTGATTGGGTTCTGTGCTGATGAGGTTGCCTTTGACTCTGAGGTATAAACCTTAGTGACCAGGTCCTATATAGATTAAATTTTAATTTGGGACAGGCTGTATTCTCTGATTAGCTGAGATAATCTCCAGGAATCACATTGTTCTGTAAATCACAGCTAGGTGGGGAACAATGGACAATTAGTCTCTGGAAAGTCTACTCCCCTGACTCCATAACCTCAGAATGTGTGTGTGCGTCTAGAGTGTGTGCTTAGCAGGACAAAGAAATGGTCCAATTCACGCACTTATCAAGAGAACATCCCTGGTCATCCCTACTGCCGTTGATCTGGTGGACTCACTAAACACATGCTCCGTTTTAAATGATGTCTGAGTGTTGGAGTGTGTCCCTGGCTATCCGCAAATAAATAAAAAATAAGAAAATGATGGTGTCTGGTTTGCTTAATATATAGAATTTGATACTTAAGTATATTTGAGCAATTACATTTATTTTGATATTTAAGTACATTTAAAACCAAATACTTTTTGACTTATACTCAAATAGTATTTTACTGGGTGACTTTCACTTTTACTTGAGTCATTTTCTATTAAGGTATCTTTACTTCTACTCAAGTATGATAATTGGGTACTTTTTCCACCACTGTTGGTATGTCAGGTAGGTGACTCCTGCTCTTCACTCTTAAGTACAGCATAATATTTGTGCAAATACTTCAATGTTGTGGGTTCATACGTTAATGTTGAACTCTCTAAATGTCTTTTTTTTTTTTTTTTAAACAATCCATCAGAAAGACATGCACATACCTCAGCTAAGTACCAGGTCATGATAACACATACCTCAGCTAAGTACCAGGTCATGATAACACATACCTCAGCTAAGTACCAGGTCATGGTAACACATACCTCAGCCACGTCCTATTTCATGGTAACACATACCTCAGCCAAGTCCTATTTCATGGTAACACATACCTCAGCCAAGTCCTATTTCATGGTAACACATACCTCAGCCACATCCTATTTCATGGTAACACATACCTCAGCCACGTCCTATTTCATGGTAACACATACCTCAGCCAAGTCCTATTTCATGGTAACACATACCTCAGCCAAGTCCCAGGTCATGGTAACAGGTATAACAGCTAAGTCCCAGGTCATGGTACCATGGTAACAGGTATAACAGCTAAGTCCCAGGTCATGGTAACATATACCTGTTACTATGTTACCATGACCTGGGACTTAGCTGTTATACCTGTTACCATGGTACCATGACCTGGGACTTAGCTGTTATACCTGTTACCATGATCTGGGACTTAGCTGTTATACCTGTTACTAACAGCTAAGTCCCAGGTCATGGTTCCATGGTAACAGGTATACAGGGTAGATGTGTGTGAGTACAGGGGTGAGGATGCTTTAGGTCAAAGGTCAAAGGGGAGGAGAAGTATTTTTCTCCTAGACCATTTAATGAAACCATATCTAACAGTGTAGATGGTGTAGGATGACCAGAATGACTTGTTCGGTTCCTCTAAGCATGTGATTCCACAGTCACGGGTCACCTCTCCCCCTCAGTGGAGGGGTCTCCAAGGGGTCTCCAAGTGGTCTCTAAGGGGGCCACATTGAAAGAACACCTCTGTTTGTAGGAAAGGAGGATTACCAACTGATACTGAGTAACTATCCTGAGAGCTCAGACAGATGAACAACACCCCACAGACACACATAGAATCAGGCATGGACGCAGCCACACACACACACACACACACACACACACACACACACACACACACACACACTGCATTTCTATACAATTTAAAAACTCTAAAAATGCTATTTGGAGAACAGCAAAAACAAGCCAAAATGACCAGTGGTGGAAAAAGTACCCAATTGTCATACTTAAGTAAAAGTAAAGATACCTTAATAGAAAATGACTCAAGTAAAAGTGAAAGTCACCCAGTAAAATACTACTTGAGTAAAAGTCTAAAAGATTTGGTTGTAAATGTATTTAAATATCAAAATAAATGTAATTGATAAAATGTACTTAAGTATCAAAAGTAAAAATAAAATTCCTTATATTAAGCAAACCAGACAGCACAATTGTATGTTTTTATTTATTTTTATTTATGGATAGCCAGGGGCACACTCCAACACTCAGACATAATTTACAAACTAAGCATTTGTGTTAAGTATATCAGCCAGATCAGGAAGTAGGGATGTTCTCTTGATAAGTGTGTGAATTGGACCAATTTCCTGTTCTGCTAAGCATTCAAAACGTAACAAGTACTTTTGTCAAAGAAAATTCTGGAGTAAAAAGTACATTATTTTCTTTAGGAATGTAGTGAAGTAAAAGTAAAAGTTGGTTTCAATAAAAATAATAAAGTACAGATACAAAAAAAACTACTGAAGTAGTACTTTAAAGTATTTTTACTTAAGTACTTTACACCACTGAAAATGACCCCAGCCATGATCACCTTGGCTGCTGTAGCTTCATTCACCAGAGTCCATCTACAAACCCGCAGCCTATTAGCTATACAATTAGCCGCTACACATTAACTCACATTAAATCAGCACCAGGATTAAAAGCTATAATTTAATATGTACAGAGGGATCTACACTTTATTAGCAAAAAGTAATCAAATGAGTTTGCTTTACAGAAGTATTTATTTACAAGTTCTACAGCTAACTGGTTTAAAATAGAACATTACAGTTTGATTATGTTCCTGCTGGCCAATTAGCAGTTTTAAAGCTAATTTCCTGCAATTCTACACATTTTGCCATGACTTATGCCATGTTAATATGATGTCTGAGGGAGCCATGATTACTACAAGTTTAGATAGCTGGATAGACTAACTAGGCTTATTTACTAATCTACATTAATTTAACTGACATGGGCTAATTTAGTGACGGTCAGTGAGTGATATATAGAGTAAAACATATATAGAGGAAAACTGCTGATGCACAACTAAGTTTAAAAAACGCACCTTGTCTATTCTACTATTCTAACTCTCAACCATAATTTGAGACCCCAACCTAGTTCCCCCCCAAAAATCGTAAAGGCGATGCAGTTGCCGGAACCAGGCAGTGATACAACCCAACAGAATGCTCTCAATGGTGAATCTGTAGAAGTTTGGGAGGGTCTTAGGTGCCATTGCGAATTTCTTCAGCCGACTGAGGTTGAAGAGGCACTGTTGTGGGAGAGGTTATTGTCCTTTCACCACTCCGCCAGGGCTCTAACCTTCTCCCTGTAGGCTGTCTCGTCGTTGTTGGTGATCAGGCCTACCACTGTTGTGTCGTCAGCACACAACAGTGTTCAGTTCCAATCGTTCAGTTTCAATCTTCCATCAAATACTTGGCATATAAAGTTATTTACTGATTTAGTTACCCAGTCGTGGATGAACTGGTAGTACAGGAGGGGCTGAGCACACACCCCTGTGGGGCCCCCGTGTTGAGAATCAGCATGGCGGAGGTGTTGTTGCCTACCACCTGGGGTTGGCCAGTCAGGAAGTCCAGGATCCAGATGCACATGGAGGAGTTCAGACCCAGGGCCCTGAGCTTAGTGACGAGCTTGGAGGGTATACTATGGTGTTGAAGGCTGTCTTGTAGTCAACGAACAGTAGTTGTAGTATTCCTCTTGTCCAGGTGGGATAGGGTGGTGTGGAGTGCAGTCATGTCCACACAATGTTCCCAATACCTAATGAAACATTCTGGGACCCTTTAAAGAACACACAAAATGTGTTCTGGGAATGGTCTTGTAACCTCAGGTGAATGTTTTTTACACCCTAAAAGAAACATTGTAAAATCCTCCGCACAACTAGACAGTTTTTTTGTTTTGGGAACATATTCCCCCTCCACCCTGGATAACTTGTAATTATGTCTCCAGATAAACTTATATTCAAATAAAAGGTCAGTTTTATCAAATTACTATAGGTGGAATTAGGTGTTTTTGTCTGGGGTCAAAATGACTCCAAAGGAATTATTTTAATGTCCATATTGATACATAAACACTAAACATGCTTTGATTAAAACACTGAGAAAAGATACACTGCTTCTGTAGTATTAGTTATTTAAGTCTTAAGGCCGAGGGGTTGTGGTATATGGCCAAGTTTATAATAAGTTACCTTGTGTATAACAAAATGCTGTGTCCAGTTAGACTAGTCATTCCACTAGATGACACTGCTGATGAAATAAATACAGAGCACAGGAAGAAATACATGTGTCTGGAAAACACAGTACAATCAGAACAGTACAGTGCAAATCAGAAATAAAAAAACATGGACAAAACATGCTCTTACCATGACAGACTGACCAGGTGAATCCAGGTGAAAGAAGCTATGATCAAAACCTGTTAAATCCACTTCAATCAGTGTATATGAACGGGAGGAGAATTTTTAAACCTTGAGACATTGATTGTGTATGTGTAAAATTCAGAGGGTGAATGGGCAAGACAGAATATTTAAGTGTCTTTGAACGGGGCATGGTAGTAGGTGCCAGGCGCACCGGTTTGAGTGTGCCAAGAACTGCAACGCTGCTGTGTTTTTCCCGCTCAACAGTTTCCCGTGTGTATCAAGAATGGTCCACCACCCAAAGGACATTGAGCCAACCCGACACAACTGTGGGAAGCATTGAAGTCGACATGGGCCAGCATCCCTGTGGAATGCCTTCGACACCTTGTACAGACCATGCCGAGGAATTGAGGCTGTTCTGAGGGCAAAAGGGTGTGCAACTCAACATTAGGAAAGTGAAAGTGAGTATATTTAAAAAAAAACTACATTACTGTACTTACAACTCTCTTTACAGTACAATCAGAAATATACAACATTTCAAAACATATTTCGAATAAATGCACATTAATGTATTTACAACTTTTAACATTTCATAGTTTTTGCAAGGTCCTCTCAGATTCCACTGTCCTTCATGAAACATGGTTTGTAGCTTTGAAGCGCAGGTATGACTCCAGACACCTGATAGCCACATTATCCACCTCAGGGTCAAACTTGTTAGCGATGAGGTGGTGATGTTGTAGGAGCCACCTGAGATCTCCAGCCCCATAGACACAAATGGACCTCCTGTAGACACCTGAGCATGGTGGATATGAAGCTCCGTTCCTCACATCTCCTTCCAGGGAATGCCACTTCACGATGCGAGCAATGGCGTTCATGTCTGATTTATGGTACTTGATGTGGGGAGGGTTAGATCCTGGTACAGAGGGCATGCGCTGCAGGGTGGCCCACAGGTGTTCATCAGGACTGTAGGTGTCCTTCTCCCACTCCAACAGTGCCCGGACCTCCTGAGACTCCATCACGTGACGGACGAAGGCCCTGGACGCCAGGAAGTAGGCGTTGCCAGAGAACATGGGGGTGCTGATTGGAGGAGGGCTCTTCCTAACGTCCGTCTTGACCACCATGTTGCTGGTGATTTTGTGTTGAAACTGCCATCTGCTGTTTTTATAGTCGTTGGTATCTGACTCCATGCTGTTCCTCCCGTTCTGCAGCTTGAGGGCCTGAACCATCTCAGCGTTGGTCTTAATGGGGAAGTCTGTTCCACAGGTGTTGATCAGGTACCTCCACTGGACAGGTGACTTCAGGAGATCCTCCATACAGTTCAGATCAGCCTGCACTCTGGACCAGGAGGCGTAGACCACACTCTCTAACTTACTGGCCACAAACACATTAGGCAGACAGGACACGATAGCCCTCACTGCCGTCCTGAAGTCCTCGGATGACTTCTGATCGATGTGGACGCAGTACACGTTTTGAGGCGTGTATACAGCACGCAGGAGCCGCTCAAACATCTCAATCTTGTTGTGGATGACCATGGAGTAGGCAATGGGGAACTCCTTCTCCTCCTGACTGAGAGGAATGGTGATGAACTCTCTTTCTGCAACGTACCTCTGACAGTTCTGAGTCACGTTGTGGTAGAACGCCTCTGACAGCAGCTGCTGTTTCTTCATAGTCTTCAGCAGGAGGCTGAGCTGCTCCCTCTCCAGACCCTCCAGGTCTCCCTGGATGATGGCTGAGCAGGCCGGCAGGTCGGCAGCGTAGTCCAGGGGCAGGAGGTCCAGAGCGAGGAGACGACTCCTGTCAGAGCCCGGCGGGCTTCTGAGAGAGGCCCACAGGAGCAGAGAGACGGATCCACTCAGTAGGATCAGAGATAAGTTCTTGAAGAATCTCTGAAACCCGGACAACCGAACAGAAGCCATGACTGGTCGGTATTATCTTTCTATGTCAGGGTTCTCCTCAAAGAATGTAAGAGTGGCGCTGCGCCACCTTGTGGACTGGCTGCGCCACTGTCGTTTAAGACCTGGCACCACACCCTAATAGAGTATTTCTTTACTTTAGATTGCAGGAAATGTCCTCCATCCCGCTGTACTCAGTAGCATCACTTTGTTTAAAAGATCCTTGGGAGAACCCTGTATGTGGTATTGTCTTTGTGGTATTAGTATCTATCAACACCACAGCTAAGGAGCAGGAGTTGCACACTGCTGAACAACGGAGGATGTGTCTCACCAGCACCTCACAGCTCAACTAAATGACACACCTCGCACACAACTCAGTTTCAAAGGAAGAGGCGTAATCATTGACTCTACGGGCATGGTGTATATACTCTAGTGGGCGTGGCCTTTCTGTAAACTCTATGGGCGTAGCAGACCAGGGAGAAAAATCTCTGTATTAGCCTAGGCATGGCTTTCCCTTTATGTGGCTTGTTTCCTGGTCAGCATTGTGACACATGCCGGGCATATACTACAAGACTTTAAAATCCTAACATAGCTGAGCCTCACATTAAACAACCGTTTTTCCTGTAGTTTTGAGCTGTGGGTCAAAGCAACCTCATAAATGTGTTCAGTCGGACATTCACCTTGCCATACCGAGTTGAAATATCTAGCCCATACATTTTGAACACAATATTTTACATACAGCAGGTTTTTAAAGGACCAAAATAGTTTCATGTTTTCTTTTTTGCCATGGAAAAAATATCACAATACTGGTATTGTCACAGTCCTATTGACTAACATCCTAGAATGGCCTTTTCCCTTTATTCAGATTACAACCACTCACTTTTGGTTATTTGAAAACAAAATAGTCTAAAAAATATAATTATTTTTCAAACAAGCCATTGAAAGTTGGTTGCAATTACAGTTTAATCCACCAGAAAAAAAACAGAACAAATAATACAACAAATATTGTGAAAAAATGTAAATGTATAATCTTTGTAAATTATATCATAAATAGGACTGGTGGAGTTATAAAACACATGCTGCTAACACAAATATATGGAAATGTCTGCTCTACCCAAAATTATAACCAACTAATTGCAGCATTACCGCAAAAATGGAAGAGGCAAGTGGAAGGTGGAAAAAGGATAGAAGTTGTCTGTCGGCCCTGCTTTAAAGACCAAAAATGGTTAAAGAAAATTGTGAAAAATAAAAATATATACCAGTTTCTTTTAAAGACCAGAAAATTGACAGATGTGCCAAGAGATATTCGATGTACCGATTCCATGGTGCATGGTTTATGAATTTACATGCAAAATCACACCGGGTTCAAAATTGAGAATTTTTCTATTTAAATGATTATACAAAATTCTTACAACCAATAGAATGTTATATACAGCTGAAGTCGGAAGTTTACATACACTTAGTTTGGAGTCATTAAAACTCATTTTTCAACCGCTCCACAAATTTCATGTTAACAAACTTAGTTTTGGCAAGTCGGTTAGGACATCTACTTTGTGCATGACACAAGTCATTTTTCCAACAATTGTTTACACACAGATTATTTCACTTATAATTCACTGTATCACAGTTCCAGTGGGTCAGAAGTTTACATACACTAAGTTGACTGTGCCTTTAAACAGCTTGGGAAATTCCAGAAAATGATGTCATGGCTTTAGAAGCTTTTGATAGGCTAATTGACATAATTTGAGTCAATTGGAGGTGTACCTGTGGATGTATTTCAAGGCCTACCGTCAAACTTGGGAGCAATTTCGGAAACGCCTGAAGGTACCACAAACAATAGTACGCAAGTATAAACACCATGGGACCACGCAGCCGTCATACCGCTCAGGAAGGACCTAGGACCTTCAGGGCCTATTTATCTCCTTACATTCCTTATCCTACCTCATTTGCACTCTTTGTATATAGATTTGTTTTTTTTTTTCTACTGTATTATTGACTGTATGTTTGTTTTCTCCATGTGTAACTCTGTGTCGAACTGCTTTGCTTTATCTTGGCCAGGTCGCAGTTGTAAATGAAAACTTGTTCTCAACTTGCCTACCTGGTTAAATAAAGGTGAAATATATATATATATTTTTAAAAGGAGACACGTTCTGTCTCCTAAAGATGAACTTACTTTGGTGTGAAAATCCAAATCAATCCCAGAACAGCAAAGGACCTTGTGAAGATGCTGGTACAAAAGTATCTATATCCACAGTAAAACGAGTCCTATATTGACATAACCTGAAAGGCCGCTCAGCCACTGCCTCAAAACAACCATAAAAAAAGCCAGACTTCGGTTTGCAACTGCACATGGGGACAAAGATTGTACTTTTTGGAGAAATGTCCTATGGTCTGATGAAACAAAAATAGAACTGTTTGGCCATAATGACCATCGTTATGTTTGGAGGAAAAAGGCGGAGGCTTGCAAGCCGAAGATCACCATCCAAACGTGAAGGACGGGGGTGGCAGCATCATGTTGCGGGGGGTGCTTTGCTGCAGAAGGGAAAGGTGCACTTCACAAAATAGATGGCATCATGAGGAAAGAAAATTATGGGGATATATTGAAGCAATATCTCAAGACATCAGTCGGGAACTTAAAGCTTGGTCGCAAATGGGTCTTCCAAATGGACAATGACCCTAAGCATACTTCCAAAGTTGTGGCAAAATTCTTGGAGTGGCCATCACAAAGCTCTGACTTCAATCCTATAGAAAATTTGGGGGCAGAACTGAAAAGGCGTGTGCAAGCATGGAGGCCTACAAACCTGACTCAGTTACACTAGCTCTGTCAGGAGGAATGGGCCAAATTCACCCATTATATTGTGGGAAGCTTGTGGAAGACCACCCAAAACGTTTGAATCAAGTTAAACAATTTAAAGGCAATGCTACCAAATACAAATTGAGTGTATGTTAACTTCTGACCCACTGGGAATGTGATGAAAGAAATAAAAGCTGAAATAAATCATTCTCTCTACTATTATTCGGACATTTCACATTCCTAAAATAAAGTGCTGATCCTAACTGACCTAAGGCAGGGAATTCTTACTTGGACTAAATGTCAGGAATTGTGAAAAACTGAGTTTAAATGTATTTGGCTAAGGTGTATGTAAGCTTCCGACTTCAACTGTATATGTGGGATACATCATTCCCAGCTCTGCAGATTTTGCTGAGAGGAGGCATAGTCATTAGATCATTTATTTTGATACTGTCCATATGTAGCTCGTTTTTGGTCACAGGTCCAGGAATGGCTGAAGAATTGTAACATATACCTGGAGCTAACGTTGCAGAAAGCAAAACTGGGTGATTTGAAAAGTCATACTCAATCAATGAATAATATAATAATACTTTTAGCAAAAAATGTTATCTTTAATTTACAATCTGTAGAAACTATGAGAATAGAAAGATTCAAAACCTTTTGTGAAGCATCACAGTACAGCTGAAAAATCTATGGCAAATAGAAATCCAATATGGATGGTGTTGAGAGATAGCTGAGAGGGGTTGAATGGAGCTGAAGGGTGGGACTAATAACAACAACCCAACCCAACCCTGTCTAACAACCCAACCCTTTTGTGAAATAGCACAGTTAAAAATATTTGGCAACTAGAACTCGAACTGGATGGACATCAGAAATAGAGGAAGGCCAGGACTAAAAACAAATTAATATAACTATTGTAAAATAGATTGTGCCTGTAAAATGTATATAGTATGTTTAAGCTGGAAGTAGAAGCCTAAGTGTTGTTGTTCATTAGTTTAGTCCAATTAGAGGAGGGGTGGTAGGGTTTGCGGGAAATAATAAAGGAAAATATATTTTAAAAATAAATGCACAGTAAGTTAAGTGTAACTATAAGAAATCAAAGATGTGTCAAATAAATTATACCCATCTCAGGGCTCCGGCTATGCATTTGGTTTGCTAACTTGCTGGCTAAGTGGCTAAATGTCAAGATCAAGCTTCTTGGTTACCGCAGAGACATTCAATCCCCTCCTGGATCAAGATCCCTGTTGCCTAAATTGTTTAGTGCAAAATAATATATATAAAAAATAAAATACATTACTATTTCTTTAATAGTGCCCTTGTGTGCACTTCCGGTAATACCATATACCGTGGTATGGTACAAAACGGTATGACGATATGATCATCTTGACACCATCCATTCCACCCTACCCACCAAACCCTACCCACTGTTGTTGTCCCCTGTCTGTCAGATGACTACTTGTGTCGAGATGGAGAAAGAATTGCTCTGGCCTTGATTGGCTGTCTGTGAAGTATCTACACGGTTTGTTCTGAATGTTGGCCTAACTATCTCTTGTTATGGTTGGGTGATAAACAAACATTATTACTGTGGCAAAATTATGATACACTTGACTTAATTCTTCACTTTCCCACCCTCTCGCCCTCTCTCACCTCAGCACCTCCAGATGACGGTGTAGGCCCTGCAGGATCAGTTGAGGACCCAGAGAGATATGAACCAGTAGTTCCAGCAGGACTGTAGTGGAGGGAAACCTGGAGACACAAACCCAGACATTTGGGACACATACCCAGACATTTAAACAACCGTGTGGTGTTTGAGAAACCCAAACAGACTGAAACATATTATTGCCTGGGTTGTTTCTGTTCTAGAGTGGTACTGAAGGTCACACCCTCTCACCAAGCCAAGCTTCATAGAGCACATTTAACTGGTCCAGCAGCACACAGGCTATAGAGAGAGAAGACCATCTATATGTAACACTTACAGTGAGCTAACACACTGCTGTTCTATCAAGGTTATGTAGTGCCAGCTACAATGGCTGTAATGACTTTCAGCTACAATGACTGTAATGACTTTCAGCTACAATGACTGTAATGACTTTCAGCTACAATGGCTGTAAAGACTTTCAGCTACAATGTGTTGAACTTGATATCTTTCCAACTTAAAGCTGAAATTCTTTGGTCAGGTGAAACCTCTCTCTCTCTCTCTCTCTCTCTCTCTCTCTCTCTCTCTCTACTTCCCTCCACAACCGACCCATTAACCCCTCCCACTAACTCACTCTTTAAGAACTACACGTCTATCTACCCCTTCTTTTTTCAGTATTTCTCTTTCTAAAACAGCTACAGTTCAATTACATATGGCCTACACATGACCTAGTCATGTAGACTGGAGGGCTTGTAGCCACAACTCTGTAAATCTCCTTAGGTTTTGCCTACACATCTACCCACCCTTTTGTTTTTTCAGTTGTTCTGTCTTTCAGTCCCATTTCTAAAACAACTACAGTTCTACTGTGAAACCAAATGGTTACATTGAGAAACCATGAATATTAGGCCTACATGTCCATTACGTAAGTGGATTGTGAGGCAAGTCCTTCTTCTAAAGATGTTTTAGGAAATCTAATGGTTTTCCATGAGCTTCACCCCAGCATGGTTTGTGTCTCTGAGTGACATATAACACAATACTTAATTATCTCTATTGAACATATAAACATCTACAGCAGCACTGTCTCTGAGATGTTAGATTCAGGACTCCCAGTTCAACAACACACATGGCCAGTCCTAAGCCAGAAATGAGGGTTCAAGTGTGTGTCTGTCCTTCCCATGACCCTTCTCTTTCAAAACTCCCCTAACTCCAGGAAGGACCTGGGACCTTCAGGGCCTATTTATCTCCTTACATTCCTTATCCTACCTCATTTGCACTCTTTGTATATAGATTTGTTTTTTTTTCTACTGTATTATTGACTGTATGTTTGTTTTCTCCATGTGTAACTCTGTGTCGAACTGCTTTGCTTTATCTTGGCCAGGTCGCAGTTGTAAATGAAAACTTGTTCTCAACTTGCCTACCTGGTTAAATAAAGGTGAAATATATATATATATTTTTAAAAGGAGACACGTTCTGTCTCCTAAAGATGAACTTACTTTGGTGTGAAAATCCAAATCAATCCCAGAACAGCAAAGGACCTTGTGAAGATGCTGGTACAAAAGTATCTATATCCACAGTAAAACGAGTCCTATATTGACATAACCTGAAAGGCCGCTCAGCCACTGCCTCAAAACAACCATAAAAGCCAGACTTCGGTTTGCAACTGCACATGGGGACAAAGATTGTACTTTTGGAGAAATGTCCTATGGTCTGATGAAACAAAAATAGAACTGTTTGGCCATAATGACCATCGTTATGTTTGGAGGAAAAAGGCGGAGGCTTGCAAGCCGAAGATCACCATCCAAACGTGAAGGACGGGGGTGGCAGCATCATGTTGCGGGGGTGCTTTGCTGCAGAAGGGAAAGGTGCACTTCACAAAATAGATGGCATCATGAGGAAAGAAAATTATGGGGATATATTGAAGCAATATCTCAAGACATCAGTCGGGAACTTAAAGCTTGGTCGCAAATGGGTCTTCCAAATGGACAATGACCCTAAGCATACTTCCAAAGTTGTGGCAAAATTCTTGGAGTGGCCATCACAAAGCTCTGACTTCAATCCTATAGAAAATTTGGGGGCAGAACTGAAAAGGCGTGTGCAAGCATGGAGGCCTACAAACCTGACTCAGTTACACTAGCTCTGTCAGGAGGAATGGGCCAAATTCACCCATTATATTGTGGGAAGCTTGTGGAAGACCACCCAAAACGTTTGAATCAAGTTAAA
Organism: Brachymystax lenok tsinlingensis; assembly: GCA_030435695.1. Classification (NCBI taxonomy): domain Eukaryota; kingdom Metazoa; phylum Chordata; class Actinopteri; order Salmoniformes; family Salmonidae; genus Brachymystax; species Brachymystax lenok. Next base: position 22,698,742 of record CM059783.1, on the reverse strand, counting down.
CAATTTAAAGGCAATGCTACCAAATACAAATTGAGTGTATGTTAACTTCTGACCCACTGGGAATGTGATGAAAGAAATAAAAGCTGAAATAAATCATTCTCTCTACTATTATTCGGACATTTCACATTCCTAAAATAAAGTGCTGATCCTAACTGACCTAAGGCAGGGAATTCTTACTTGGACTAAATGTCAGGAATTGTGAAAAACTGAGTTTAAATGTATTTGGCTAAGGTGTATGTAAGCTTCCGACTTCAACTGTATATGTGGGATACATCATTCCCAGCTCTGCAGATTTTGCTGAGAGGAGGCATAGTCATTAGATCATTTATTTTGATACTGTCCATATGTAGCTCGTTTTTGGTCACAGGTCCAGGAATGGCTGAAGAATTGTAACATATACCTGGAGCTAACGTTGCAGAAAGCAAAACTGGGTGATTTGAAAAGTCATACTCAATCAATGAATAATATAATAATACTTTTAGCAAAAAATGTTATCTTTAATTTACAATCTGTAGAAACTATGAGAATAGAAAGATTCAAAACCTTTTGTGAAGCATCACAGTACAGCTGAAAAATCTATGGCAAATAGAAATCCAATATGGATGGTGTTGAGAGATAGCTGAGAGGGGTTGAATGGAGCTGAAGGAGTGGGACTAATAACAACAACCCAACCCAACCCTGTCTAACAACCCAACCCTTTTGTGAAATAGCACAGTTAAAAATATTTGGCAACTAGAACTCGAACTGGATGGACATCAGAAATAGAGGAAGGCCAGGACTAAAAACAAATTAATATAACTATTGTAAAATAGATTGTGCCTGTAAAATGTATATAGTATGTTTAAGCTGGAAGTAGAAGCCTAAGTGTTGTTGTTCATTAGTTTAGTCCAATTAGAGGAGGGGTGGTAGGGTTTATGGAAATAATAAAGGAAAATATATTTTAAAAATAAATGCACAGTAAGTTAAGTGTAACTATAAGAAATCAAAGATGTGTCAAATAAATTATACCCATCTCAGGGCTCGGCTATGCATTTGGTTTGCTAACTTGCTGGCTAAGTGGCTAAATGTCAAGATCAAGCTTCTTGGTTACCGCAGAGACATTCAATCCCCTCCTGGATCAAGATCCCTGTTGCCTAAATTGTTTAGTGCAAAATAATATATATAAAAAATAAAATACATTACTATTTCTTTAATAGTGCCCCTTGTGTGCACTTCCGGTAATACCATATACCGTGGTATGGTACAAAAACGGTATGACGATATGATCATCTTGACACCATCCATTCCACCCTACCCACCAAACCCTACCCACTGTTGTTGTCCCCTGTCTGTCAGATGACTACTTGTGTCGAGATGGAGAAAGAATTGCTCTGGCCTTGATTGGCTGTCTGTGAAGTATCTACACGGTTTGTTCTGAATGTTGGCCTAACTATCTCTTGTTATGGTTGGGTGATAAACAAACATTATTACTGTGGCAAAATTATGATACACTTGACTTAATTCTTCACTTTCCCACCCTCTCGCCCTCTCTCACCTCAGCACCTCCAGATGACGGTGTAGGCCCTGCAGGATCAGTTGAGGACCCAGAGAGATATGAACCAGTAGTTCCAGCAGGACTGTAGTGGAGGGAAACCTGGAGACACAAACCCAGACATTTGGGACACATACCCAGACATTTAAACAACCGTGTGGTGTTTGAGAAACCCAAACAGACTGAAACATATTATTGCCTGGGTTGTTTCTGTTCTAGAGTGGTACTGAAGGTCACACCCTCTCACCAAGCCAAGCTTCATAGAGCACATTTAACTGGTCCAGCAGCACACAGGCTATAGAGAGAGAAGACCATCTATATGTAACACTTACAGTGAGCTAACACACTGCTGTTCTATCAAGGTTATGTAGTGCCAGCTACAATGGCTGTAATGACTTTCAGCTACAATGACTGTAATGACTTTCAGCTACAATGACTGTAATGACTTTCAGCTACAATGGCTGTCAAGACTTTCAGCTACAATGTGTTGAACTTGATATCTTTCCAACTTAAAGCTGAAATTCTTTGGTCAGGTGAAACCTCTCTCTCTCTCTCTCTCTCTCTCTCTCTCTCTCTCTCTCTCTACTTCCCTCCACAACCGACCCATTAACCCCTCCCACTAACTCACTCTTTAAGAACTACACGTCTATCTACCCTTCTTTTTCAGTATTTCTCTTTCTAAAACAGCTACAGTTCAATTACATATGGCCTACACATGACCTAGTCATGTAGACTGGAGGGCTTGTAGCCACAACTCTGTAAATCTCCTTAGGTTTTGCCTACACATCTACCCACCCTTTTGTTTTTTCAGTTGTTCTGTCTTTCAGTCCCATTTCTAAAACAACTACAGTTCTACTGTGAAACCAAATGGTTACATTGAGAAACCATGAATATTAGGCCTACATGTCCATTACGTAAGTGGATTGTGAGGCAAGTCCTTCTTCTAAAGATGTTTTAGGAAATCTAATGGTTTTCCATGAGCTTCACCCCAGCATGGTTTGTGTCTCTGAGTGACATATAACACAATACTTAATTATCTCTATTGAACATATAAACATCTACAGCAGCACTGTCTCTGAGATGTTAGATTCAGGACTCCCAGTTCAACAACACACATGGCCAGTCCTAAGCCAGAAATGAGGGTTCAAGTGTGTGTCTGTCCTTCCCATGACCCTTCTCTTTCAAAACTTCCCTAACTCCAGGAAGGACCTGGGACCTTCAGGGCCTATTTATCTCCTTACATTCCTTATCCTACCTCATTTGCACTCTTTGTATATAGATTTGTTTTTTTCTACTGTATTATTGACTGTATGTTTGTTTTCTCCATGTGTAACTCTGTGTCGAACTGCTTTGCTTTATCTTGGCCAGGTCGCAGTTGTAAATGAAAACTTGTTCTCAACTTGCCTACCTGGTTAAATAAAGGTGAAATATATATATATATTTTTAAAAGGAGACACGTTCTGTCTCCTAAAGATGAACTTACTTTGGTGTGAAAATCCAAATCAATCCCAGAACAGCAAAGGACCTTGTGAAGATGCTGGTACAAAAGTATCTATATCCACAGTAAAACGAGTCCTATATTGACATAACCTGAAAGGCCGCTCAGCCACTGCCTCAAAACAACCATAAAAAAGCCAGACTTCGGTTTGCAACTGCACATGGGGACAAAGATTGTACTTTTTGGAGAAATGTCCTATGGTCTGATGAAACAAAAATAGAACTGTTTGGCCATAATGACCATCGTTATGTTTGGAGGAAAAAGGCGGAGGCTTGCAAGCCGAAGATCACCATCCAAACGTGAAGGACGGGGGTGGCAGCATCATGTTGCGGGGGTGCTTTGCTGCAGAAGGGAAAGGTGCACTTCACAAAATAGATGGCATCATGAGGAAAGAAAATTATGGGGATATATTGAAGCAATATCTCAAGACATCAGTCGGGAACTTAAAGCTTGGTCGCAAATGGGTCTTCCAAATGGACAATGACCCTAAGCATACTTCCAAAGTTGTGGCAAAATTCTTGGAGTGGCCATCACAAAGCTCTGACTTCAATCCTATAGAAAATTTGGGGGCAGAACTGAAAAGGCGTGTGCAAGCATGGAGGCCTACAAACCTGACTCAGTTACACTAGCTCTGTCAGGAGGAATGGGCCAAATTCACCCATTATATTGTGGGAAGCTTGTGGAAGACCACCCAAAACGTTTGAATCAAGTTAAACAATTTAAAGGCAATGCTACCAAATACAAATTGAGTGTATGTTAACTTCTGACCCACTGGGAATGTGATGAAAGAAATAAAAGCTGAAATAAATCATTCTCTCTACTATTATTCGGACATTTCACATTCCTAAAATAAAGTGCTGATCCTAACTGACCTAAGGCAGGGAATTCTTACTTGGACTAAATGTCAGGAATTGTGAAAAACTGAGTTTAAATGTATTTGGCTAAGGTGTATGTAAGCTTCCGACTTCAACTGTATATGTGGGATACATCATTCCCAGCTCTGCAGATTTTGCTGAGAGGAGGCATAGTCATTAGATCATTTATTTTGATACTGTCCATATGTAGCTCGTTTTTGGTCACAGGTCCAGGAATGGCTGAAGAATTGTAACATATACCTGGAGCTAACGTTGCAGAAAGCAAAACTGGGTGATTTGAAAAGTCATACTCAATCAATGAATAATATAATAATACTTTTAGCAAAAAATGTTATCTTTAATTTACAATCTGTAGAAACTATGAGAATAGAAAGATTCAAAACCTTTTGTGAAGCATCACAGTACAGCTGAAAAATCTATGGCAAATAGAAATCCAATATGGATGGTGTTGAGAGATAGCTGAGAGGGGTTGAATGGAGCTGAAGGGTGGGACTAATAACAACAACCCAACCCAACCCTGTCTAACAACCCAACCCTTTTGTGAAATAGCACAGTTAAAAATATTTGGCAACTAGAACTCGAACTGGATGGACATCAGAAATAGAGGAAGGCCAGGACTAAAAACAAATTAATATAACTATTGTAAAATAGATTGTGCCTGTAAAATGTATATAGTATGTTTAAGCTGGAAGTAGAAGCCTAAGTGTTGTTGTTCATTAGTTTAGTCCAATTAGAGGAGGGGTGGTAGGGTTTATGGGAAATAATAAAGGAAAATATATTTTAAAAATAAATGCACAGTAAGTTAAGTGTAACTATAAGAAATCAAAGATGTGTCAAATAAATTATACCCATCTCAGGGCTCCGGCTATGCATTTGGTTTGCTAACTTGCTGGCTAAGTGGCTAAATGTCAAGATCAAGCTTCTTGGTTACCGCAGAGACATTCAATCCCCTCCTGGATCAAGATCCCTGTTGCCTAAATTGTTTAGTGCAAAATAATATATATAAAAAATAAAATACATTACTATTTCTTTAATAGTGCCCCTTGTGTGCACTTCCGGTAATACCATATACCGTGGTATGGTACAAAAACGGTATGACGATATGATCATCTTGACACCATCCATTCCACCCTACCCACCAAACCCTACCCACTGTTGTTGTCCCCTGTCTGTCAGATGACTACTTGTGTCGAGATGGAGAAAGAATTGCTCTGGCCTTGATTGGCTGTCTGTGAAGTATCTACACGGTTTGTTCTGAATGTTGGCCTAACTATCTCTTGTTATGGTTGGGTGATAAACAAACATTATTACTGTGGCAAAATTATGATACACTTGACTTAATTCTTCACTTTCCCACCCTCTCGCCCTCTCTCACCTCAGCACCTCCAGATGACGGTGTAGGCCCTGCAGGATCAGTTGAGGACCCAGAGAGATATGAACCAGTAGTTCCAGCAGGACTGTAGTGGAGGGAAACCTGGAGACACAAACCCAGACATTTGGGACACATACCCAGACATTTAAACAACCGTGTGGTGTTTGAGAAACCCAAACAGACTGAAACATATTATTGCCTGGGTTGTTTCTGTTCTAGAGTGGTACTGAAGGTCACACCCTCTCACCAAGCCAAGCTTCATAGAGCACATTTAACTGGTCCAGCAGCACACAGGCTATAGAGAGAGAAGACCATCTATATGTAACACTTACAGTGAGCTAACACACTGCTGTTCTATCAAGGTTATGTAGTGCCAGCTACAATGGCTGTAATGACTTTCAGCTACAATGACTGTAATGACTTTCAGCTACAATGACTGTAATGACTTTCAGCTACAATGGCTGTAAAGACTTTCAGCTACAATGTGTTGAACTTGATATCTTTCCAACTTAAAGCTGAAATTCTTTGGTCAGGTGAAACCTCTCTCTCTCTCTCTCTCTCTCTCTCTCTCTCTCTCTCTACTTCCCTCCACAACCGACCCATTAACCCCTCCCACTAACTCACTCTTTAAGAACTACACGTCTATCTACCCCTTCTTTTTTCAGTATTTCTCTTTCTAAAACAGCTACAGTTCAATTACATATGGCCTACACATGACCTAGTCATGTAGACTGGAGGGCTTGTAGCCACAACTCTGTAAATCTCCTTAGGTTTTGCCTACACATCTACCCACCCTTTTGTTTTTTCAGTTGTTCTGTCTTTCAGTCCCATTTCTAAAACAACTACAGTTCTACTGTGAAACCAAATGGTTACATTGAGAAACCATGAATATTAGGCCTACATGTCCATTACGTAAGTGGATTGTGAGGCAAGTCCTTCTTCTAAAGATGTTTTAGGAAATCTAATGGTTTTCCATGAGCTTCACCCCAGCATGGTTTGTGTCTCTGAGTGACATATAACACAATACTTAATTATCTCTATTGAACATATAAACATCTACAGCAGCACTGTCTCTGAGATGTTAGATTCAGGACTCCCAGTTCAACAACACACATGGCCAGTCCTAAGCCAGAAATGAGGGTTCAAGTGTGTGTCTGTCCTTCCCATGACCCTTCTCTTTCAAAACTCCCCTAACTCCACCTCCTCTAGGTCAGGTTGCTGCTGATGTCCAGGGTGTGTTGGTAGACCTAGGTCATATCATCCATGTCCCCTAGCAGAGAGAAGCTGAATCCAAGATGGCATAGCAGTCGGACGTGTATTTGTCTTGTCCCGTGTGCATAGTAGTTTAACCTCGTTTTTTCCTCGTATATATTTTGTGTATATTTTAATCTCCCTTTCCAGCTACGGACTGAATATACTCTCCTGCAACTCGCCTCACCCAATGTGGTACGGATCTGCTATTTTTATATAGAATCGGAACCCCCATCAGAAGCTAGCCAGCTAACTAGCTATTAGCTAGTAGTCAGTTAGCCACTGTTAGCGGTCTTCACCGTTAACTCGGACATCAGCCAGCCTCAGCTTGGTCAATACCTGCCAGTCTGCACAGCGCGATATCAACCCAGAGCATATCGGATTGCTTTTTCTCTACAACATCTCTGGATTCCTGCCGCAAGCTCTGAATCTTTACACCGGATCATCGCAGTTAGCTAGCTGCAATCCGAGTGGCTACTCCTGGCTAACGTCTCTGTCCCGAAGCAAGCACCAGTTAGCCTGGAGCTAGCCTGGAGCTAGGCCCATTGCCCGGCTAGCCAAAGAGGTCCACCAGCCAATTCTTGGGCTACAATACCTCTTTTGCCAATTGGCCTGGACCCTTTACTGCCGACACGGACCTCGCCGATCCATCACGACTGGTCTGCCGACGTAACCGTCCGAGGTGGTTTCAACAGGCTCTTCCGTTGCGACGCCCCGGCCCGCTAGCTGTCTGAATCGCCGTGTCTCCAGCTCGCCTAGCGTATTAGCAAGGGGGAGTTACAGGTGCCCTAAAGGGACAAAACTAGAATATCAATACACAACATATTCCTCCCCCTTTACTTTTGATGACTCATAAGGAAAAAGTAAATAGTCACTGTTTTGCCTATTGTTTTCTTTTTAACATAAATTCTCTTAATGTAAATAAAGGAACTTTTCAGAATAACCTTTTCTAAACTAGGGAAAGAGGGTAGACTGCCTCAGTTCCCAGACTTAACCCTGGGGTGTATTCTGCCCCAATGTCTGAGGTTAGTCTGAACTAAATAGTCAACCTGTCAGGGGGTCGTCTTTCTCTTGCAGGATAATGACAACGTACAGGTGAGTCTACAGTCACATTGTCTCTGAGTCTGAGTGGGGATGGTGTATGCCCAGACTGGGGTGCAACAGTACCCTGAGTAGGCACTCTGGCTGGTTCAGGTGAGTCTGGAGCACTTTCCACATATGTAGGTTGCTGCAGTGGATGTTCAGGTGATGGCTCGTAGTCATGGTAGATCTCCAGTAGCTGATCTTGGTTTGTCACTTGACAGGAGTCATCTCTGAGGTTGGTTCCTGGCAACAGTTGATCCACGTGTTTCCTCCAGATTATGTTTTCCGGTGTGTGAACTGTGTAGGACACAGGCCGTTTGTCCAACCACTGTGGCTGGTATCCACTTTGGACCTTTGCAGTAGTTCCCGAGCAAGAACTCTCTCTCCAGCTATGAAGCTACTGTCTATTGCTTTGCTCCGTCTCTCCACCTGTGATCTCTGTTGTGTCTGTACAATCTGTTTAGTCTTTGGAGGTCTCAGGAGGTCGAGTCACGTGCGAAGCTGTCTTTTCATCATGGCTGACGCGGGTGCCACTTTGGTTGTAGCGTGGGGAGTGTTTCTGTAGGTTAACAGGAAGATGTGTAGGCGCCTATTGAGGGGAGCCGTTCCCTTGTGATGATTTTAAAGCTTGCTTTATCGTTTGGACAAAGCTTTCAGCGAGGCCGTTTGTTGCAGGGTAATACGGCGCTGACTTGATGTGCTGAATTCCATTTGCTTCCATGAATGACCGGAACTCTTCAGACACCAGTTGGGGGCCATTATCGCTAACGAGTTGCGTTGGAAATTTGAAGCGACTGAAGATTGACCGTAGCTCTTCGATGGTTCTCTCCGCTGAGGTGCTCTTCATCACTGTGACCTCAGGCCATTTTCTGTGTGCGTAAACTACGACTAAGAACATACGATCCTCTAGTGGGCCTGCATAGTCTATGTGGACTCGCTGCCAAGGCTCCTCTGGGAAGCCCCATGTGTGTAGTGGCGCTGGCTGAGGCATGTTCCTCATCTTTTGACATGCAGAACATGACTTGACCTTGTCTTCGATAGCTGCGTCCAAACCTGGCCACCAAAGTTGCTGCGTGCAATCTCCTTCATTCGCACCATGCCACTGTGCCCTGAATGGAGTTCTTCAAGCACCTGCCTTCTCAGTGGCGGGGGTATGACTCGAAAACCCCATAGCAAGCATCCAAACTGAACTGTGAGCTTGTTTCTCCTCACTAGGTAAGGTAGGCTGTCCGACAGCTCTCCTCCTTTTCCACGAGCAACAATGTCCACGACCTCAGACATCACTGGATCAGTGTTGGTGAACTTTTTCACTTGGACAGATGTAACTGGGGCATTCGTCACTTCCTTGAAGTAGAAGATTTCAGCCTGGGAGTGCTCATTGTGTGCGTAAGGGAAGTCTTGAGAGGCCGTCTGCATTGCAGTGCTGCTCAGACCTTCTGTACTTGATATCGTACTGGTGAGCAGATAACAATAATGCCCAACGCTGCATGTGGCTGGCTACTAGTGACGGACTGCCGGTTTGGGGACCAAAGATGGAGGTGAGGGGTCTATGGTCCGTCAGCAGTGTGAATCGTCGGCCAAACAGAAACTGATGACATTTCTTAACTCCAAACACAATGGTGAGTGCTTCAAGCTCTATCTGTGCATAATTGCTCTCGGCTTTACTTAAGGTCCGTGATGCGAAAGCAATTGGCCTTTCTTCACCTGATGGCATGATGTGTGAGACAACCGCACAAACGCCATAAGGCAATGCATCACATACCAACTGTAATGTCAAGTTGGGGTTTAAGTGGGTTAGGGCCTCTGACTGAGCTAAGGCTGTTTTCACTTTCTTGAAAGCCTCCTCACATCTGTCTGTCCACTTCCACTGTTTGGTTTTGTTCAAAAGTTCATGCAGTGGCTTTAACATGTTTGGCACAAACCTTGCGTAGTATGTCAGTAGTCCTAGGAATGATCTCAGCTGACACATTCTGTGGGGATGGAGCTTCCGCAATGGCTTTCACCTTCGATGGCGCCTTGTGGAGCCCCGAACTGTCGATGGCTTGGCCTAGGTACTCAACAGAGGGCCGCATTTGTCCTTCTGGACCCTCAGACCGTACTCCTCCAATCTCTGTACTGTAGCGTTCAGGTTTCTTAGGTGCTCCTGCTCTTCTTTGTCGGTGATGATTAGATCATCGAGGTAACATTGGACCTCAGTGAGCCCGCTCAGTATCTGGTGCATAGCTCTCTGAAACAAGGCCGGAGCTGAGGGGATTCTAAATGGAAGCCTCCGGTACCTGTACAGTACTTTGTGAGTCACTATGGTCAAACGTTCTTAATAATAATAATAATACATTTTATTTAAGGCGCCTTTCTTGACACTCAAGGACACCGTACAGGGAAACATAAGACATTTAAAAGCATAGAACAGCATTAAAAACAACAAAAGAAGCAGAGCAGTTGACGTCAAGTGAGATAGGCAGTTTTAAACAGGTGTGTTTTGAGTTGTGATTTGAAATGGGAAAATGAATCGATGTTTCTGAGTTGGGATGGTAATGAGTTCCAGAGACGGGGTTCTTGTGAGTTCTTGTGACTCTTGGTCCACATGCATCTGTAGATAGACTTACAGTGGGGCAAAAAAGTATTTAGTCAGCCACCAATTGTGCAAGTTCTCCAACTTAAAAAGATGAGAGAGGCCTGTAATTTTCATCATAGGTACACTTCAACTATGACAGACGAAATGAGAAAAAGAAATCCAGAAAATCACATTGTAGGATTTATAATTTATTTATTTGCAAATTATGGTGGAAAATAAGTATTTGGTCAATAACAAAAGTTTATCTCAATACTTTGTTATATACCCTTTGTTGGCAATGACAGAGGTCAAACGTTTTCTGTAAGTCTTCACAAGGTTTTCACACACTGTTGCTGGTATTTTGGCCCATTCCTCCATGCAGATCTCCTCTAGAGCAGTGATGTTTTGTGGCTGTCGCTGGGCAACACGGACTTTCAACTCCCTCCAAAGATTTTCTATGGGGTTGAGATCTGGAGACTGGCTAGGCCACTCCAGGACCTTGAAATGCTTCTTACGAAGCCACTCCTTCGTTCGGGCGGTGTGTTTGGGATCATTGTCATGCTGAAAGACCCAGCCACGTTTCATCTTCAATGCCCTTGCTGATGGAAGGAGGTTTTCACTCAAAATCTCACGATACATGGCCCCATTCATTCTTTCCTTTACACGGATCAGTCAGTCCTGGTCCCTTTGCAGAAAAACAGCCCCAAAGCATGTTTCCACCCCCATGCTTCACAGTAGGTATGGTGTTCTTTGGATGCAACTCAGCATTCTTTGTCCTCCAAACACGACGAGTTGAGTTTTTACCAAAAAGTTATATTTTGGTTTCATCTGACCATATGACATTCTCCCAATCCTCATCTGGATCATCCAAATGCTCTCTAGCAAACTTCAGACGGGCTTGAACATGTACTGGCTTAAGCAGGGGGACACGTCTGGCACTGCAGGATTTGAGTCCCTGGCGGCGTAGTGTGTTACTTGATGGTAGGCTTTGTTACTTTGGTCCCAGCTCTCTGCAGGTCATTCACTAGGTCCCCCCGTGTGGTTCTGGGATTTTTGCTCACCGTTCTTGTGATCATTTTGACCCCACGGGGTGAGATCTTGCGTGGAGCCCCAGATCGAGGAAGATTATCAGTGGTCTTGTATGTCTTCCATGTCCTAATAATTGCTCCCACAGTTGATTTCTTCAAACCAAGCTGCTTACCTATTGCAGATTCAGTCTTCCCAACCTGGTGCAGGTCTACAATTTTGTTTCTGGTGTCCTTTGACAGCTCTTTGGTCTTGGCCATAGTGGAGTTTGGAGTGTGACTGTTTGAGGTTGTGGACAGGTGTCTTTTATACTGATAACAAGTTCAAACAGGTGCCATTAATACAGGTAACGAGTGGAGGACAGAGGAGCCAGGTCTGTGAGAGCCAGAAATCTTGCTTGTTTGTATGTGACCAAATACTTATTTTCCACCATAATTTGCAAATAAATTCATTAAAAATCCTACAAAGTGATTTTCTGGATTGTTTTTCCTCATTTTGTCTGTCATAGTTGAAGTGTACCTATGATGAAAATTACAGGCCTCTCTCATCTTTTTAAGTGAGAGAACTTGCACAATTGGTGGCTGACTAAATACTTTTTTGCCCCACTGTATGTCAGGCCTATCTTACTGAATTTTTGTCCTCCAGCTAAACCAGAAAAGAGGTCATCAATAAGGGGTAGTGGATATTTTTCATCAGTCAAGACTGGGTTAATGGTGACTTTGAAATCACCACAGAGTCTGAGTGATCCGTCTTTTTTTATGACTGGAACAACGGGTGTAGCCCATTCACCAACATTCACTGTATCCAATACTCCACTCTCGACTAGTCTGTTTAGCTCAATTTCAACTTTTGGTTTTATGGCGTATGGGACAGGTCTAGCTTTGAAGCATTTTGGCTTGCTGTCTGGTTTCACGGTCAGTTTAACTGTTATGTCCTTCATACTGCCAAGTTCTCCTTTGAACACATCTGCGTGTTTCCTCAATATCCCTTTTAGGTTTGTGTCCTCGTTTGCAACCATGTGAATTTCCTGCCAGTTTATTTATTTTCCAGCCATGTGCCTCCTAGCAATGCTGGATGGTTGCCTTTCACAATGTAGAGTGGTAGCTTGTTGAGCTCCACTGTAACAATCACGCTTCCTCTCACTGGTGTATGTTTTCAGCATCATATTTGTGGGCTGTAGTGTGAGGTGATGTAGTTTCTCCTTGTATACAGTCTCAGACAGCAAAGATATGGCTGCTCCAGTGTCCACTTGCATCCGTACTGCGTTTCCATCCAGTAGCAGTGTCACCCAGTATCTGTGTCCATTGTCTGAAATGGACAAAACATGCAAAGATTCTTCCCCCTATCACTTTGTTCATCCTCTGTGTGCTCCATTTTATTCACTTTCTTTTTGTACTGCCTAAAGTCGCTTTTACTTTGTTCAGTACATTTGTTTGATTGTCTCTTTCTGTTTTTACACGCACGTTCGATGTGACCCTTTTTTCCACAACTTCTGCAGTCTAAGTCTTTGCACCAACACTCATCTGCCTGGTGACCTGGTTTACCACAGCGATAGCATGGCTTGCAACCTCCTGCCTTGTTTTTTAACTCCGTAGACACCTTATGCACCTGAGTCGATGCACTTAGCTGTTGTGCATCTTTGTTTGCCATTTCCATTGACGTACTCACTTATATTGCTCTCTGCAATGTTAACTACTTATGGAGTAGCGGCGCGCTAGCGGGGCCGCTCCCGACACTACCCGGTGAAATGTAAGGCGCCAAATTCAAAATCCAAAAGTTGAATTATTAAACATTCATCAATATACAAGTGTTGCATAGTCATCAAAAGCTCGGCTTCTTGGCAATATCACAGCGTTGTCAGATTTCAAAAAGGCTTTACGGTGAAAGGTCAACATTTGATTGTTTGAGGATAGCACCTCATATCATAAATTCATATCCAGCGCGGGTCACACAAAACCCATATAAGAGCTAAAAAAATATCACTTACCTTTCGAAGAACTTCTGCTAAGGGCTTCCCAAGTGTCCAACGAAGACATCCAATGGTTCTTTTGTTAGAAAAAGTAATTTATTATATCCATAAATCTGTTTGGTTGGCGCGTTATGATCATAAAATCCACCGTCGAGTCGCCCATTGAACCGTGAAGAGAACACGTTCAAATATACCTATACACTTTCTACAAACAAATAATCAAACATCATTTTTAATGTATCCTTTTATGTATATTTACTGTAATATTTCAATCGGACGATAACGTGAACAATAGGAAAGGAAAATAAAGTGGGGCGCGCTCACAATCTAGCACCCGTCAAACGTTGTTGACAAAAGTGGTCCCTTCACTACTTCCTCTTCCTCTCAATACAGAACAATAGCCCTTTTGTTCCACCCTCCACACATGCGGTGACCTCACCTGGCTTAACTGATGACTCTAGAAACAAAACCTAGGTTCACCTCCACTGTACACTGTACATCCTACCATACCCTTGTCTGTACATTATGCCTTGAATCTATTCTTCCACGCCCAGAAATCTGCTCCTTTTACTTTCTGTTCCGAACGCACTAGACGACCAGTTCTTATAGCCTTTAGCCGTACCTTTATCCTTTATCCTACTCCTCCTCTGTTCCTCTGGTGATGTAAAGGTTAACCCAGGCCCTGCAGCCCTCAGCACCACTCCCATTCCCCAGGCGCTCTCATTTGTTGACTTCTGTAACCGTAAAAGCCTTGGTTTCATGCATGTTAACATTAAGTTTGTTTTATTCACTGCTTTAGCACACTCCGCCAACCCTGATGTCCTAGCTGTATCTGAATCCTGGCTTAGGAAGGCCACCAAAAATCCTGACATTTCCATCCCCAACTACAACATTTTCCGACAAGATAGAACTGCCAAAGGGGGCGGAGTTGCAATCTAAAAATCTGCCTTTCTAGAATCAAGTCTCTCACCATTGCCACTTGCTATAAACCGCCCTCAGCCCCCAGCTGTGCCCTGGACACCATATGTGAATTGACTGCCCCCCCATCTGTCTTCAGAGTTCGTTCTGTTAGGTAACCTAGACTGGGATATACACCCCGGCTTAGTCATTGACATAAAGCTTATTTTTCACTGCTCCAGCGAAACGAGGCCCGCCATGAATTTATGAAAGCACTTGTTTCTAAAGCACTATTTTTTACAGTTCTACAGAAAATATAAAAATATTTGTTAAATATGTTATGTAAAAGTGTTATTTTATTGTAACAGTTGTGGGGTCGTGCCATGTGTGATAACACGTGTCATATTTTTTGTAAGAAACTCTGTTTCCTACTATAGGCAGTTGGCTGCATTGTGATAGCAACATTGTAACTCTCCTGTCCCTCTCCCATGTGCACTCGCCAGTTGGTATTGTTCTTGTGTGTCGGCGTTCTGCCTAATGTTAGTGTCGTGTTTTTGGTTTTGTTGTTTTATTAAAACATTGCACCTGCTTCCGACTCACTGCCCCATCATTACAACATGTAAAGTTTTGGTTTCATGAGCTGAAATAAACAATTCCAGAAATGTCCCACACAACATTTTTGTCCACAAATGTATTTACATCAATATTAGTGAGTATTTCTCCTTTGCCAAGATACTCCTTCTAAATGACAGGTGTGCCATGGAAAACAAGATGATCATTACACAGGTGCTGCTTGTTCTGGGGACAATAAAAGGCCACTCTAAAACACAATGCCACAGATGCCTCAAGTATTGATATACCGTGTAATTTGCATGCTGACTGCGGGAATGTTAATTTCTCTACCATAAGCCGCCTCCAACGTCATTTTAGAGAATTTGGCAGTACGTCCGACCACATGTATGCTGTTGTGTGGGACAGCGGTTTGCTAATGACAACGTTATGAAAGAGTGCCCCATGGTGGCAGTGGGGTTATGGTATGGGCAGGCATAAGCTACGGACAATGAACACAATTCCATTTTATTGATGGCAATTTGAATGCACAAAGATACTGTGACAAGATCCTGAGGCCCATTATCATTCCATTCACCTGCCGCATGTTTCAGCATGATGTCTTCAAGGATCGGTACAAAAATCCTGGAAGCTGCAAGTGTCACACTTCTTCCATGGGCTGTCACCCATTGAGCATGTTTGGGATGCTCTGGATCAATGTTTTTTTTGTGTGGAAATGTATAAAAATAAAAAGACTGAAATATCACATTTACATAAGTATTCAGACTCTTTACTCAGGAATATGTTGAGCAATTGCCGTACCAGGCAGTGATGCAACCGGTCAGGATGCTCTCGATGTTGCAGCTGTAGAACCTTTTGAGGATCTCAGGACCCATGCCAAATCATTCAAAAGCTTAGAATCTTGTTAATCTAACAGCGTTGTCAGGTTTCAAAAAGGATTTACGGCGAAAGCAGAACATTTGATTGTCTGAGGACAGCTCCCGCACACATATTCAATTAGCATAATAACATAACCAGCAGAGGTGTCACAAAACTCAAAAATAGCGATAAAATAAATTGCTTACCTTTAACTTCTTTGGGAGCAGCGCACGAGGTGACCGTTTTGGAGAGCCTGGCGTGCCCAAAGTAAAATGCCTCCCATTCAGGCCCAGAAAATAGGATATGCACATATTTAGGACCATTGGATAGGAAACTCTCTGAATTTTCTAAAAGTGTTAACATTTTTGTCTGTGAGTATAACAGAACGGATATGGCAGGCAAAAACCAGAGGAATTTCTGTCCTGGAAAAAGTGGTTTTGACACATTGCCTCATTTAGAACCCCTCCCTTATGAAAATGCCCATATAAGGGCATATGTATGCAGTACCTATTGCTTCCTCTGGATGTCAACAGTCTCGAGAAAGTGTTCTGTTATACTCACAGACATTATTTTAATAGTTTTAGAAACTTCAGTGTTTTCTATCCAATACTACTATTATGTGCATATCCTAGTTTCTGGGCCTGAGTAACAGGCATTTTACTTTCATCCCGCCAGACTCTCCGAACCTCCGAACACTGCCCCCTAGCCAGAAGAAGTTAATTTGTCTGGGAGCAAGACGTCGATGTCCGCTATGGGGCTGTTTTTCGTTTTGTAATCCGTGATTGTCTGTAGACTCTGCCACATACGTCTCGTGTTTGAGCCGTTGAATTGTGACTCTACTGTACTGACGCTTTGCTTGTTTGACTGCGTTGTGGAGGGAACACTACACTGTTTGTATTTGGTCATGTTTCCAGTCGCCTTGCCATGATTAAAAGCTCTCAGTTTTGCGCTAATGCTGCCATTAATCCACAGTTTCTGATTAGGGAAGGTTTTAATAGTCACAGTGGGTACAATGTCTCCGATGCACTTGCTAATAAACTCACTCACAGAGTCAGCGTATACGTCAATGTTATTGTCTGAGGGTACCCGGAACATATCCCATTCCACGTGATCGAAGCAATCACCTCCGCCCTTCTTCTTACCAGAGAGATATTTGTTTCTGTCTGCGAGCTGTATGAAGAAACCAGATGGCTGTACCAAACCTGACAACATATCCCGAGTGAGACATTTTCAGTGAAACAGAGAATGTTACAATCTCTGATGTCTCTCTGGAAGGCAACTCGTACCCTAATTTCATCCACATTGTTGTCTACAGATAGGAAATTGGCGAGTAAAATGCTCAGAAGCGGTGGAGGGTGTGCTCGCCTTCTAAGTCTGACCAGTAGGTTGCTCAGTCTGCCTCTCCTGCGGCGACAGCATTGTTTTGGTTCGTCCTAGGAGATTAAATCCCATGACCCGTGTGGAGGTCCGAACAAAGGATCCGCTTCGGGTAAGTCGTATTCCTGGTTGTAATGTTGGTAAGTTGACGTCGCTTTTATATCCAATAGTTCTTCCCGGCTATATGTAATAACACATGAGATTTTCTGGACTAACAATGTAAGAAATACATAAAAAAACGAATTACTTTATAGTTTCCAAAGGACCTGAAGCGAGGCGACCATCTGTGTCGGCGCCATCTTGCAGAGCATGGACACATTTGATATTGGCAGAAAGCTTAAACTACTTAGGGAGCACCGGCGCGCTAGCGGGCCACTCCCGACACTACCCGATGAAATGTAAGGCGCCAAATTCAAAATCCAAAAGTAGAATTATTAAACATTCATCAATATACAAGTGTTGCATAGCCATCAAAAGCTCTGCTTCTTGGCAATATCACAGCGTTGTCAGATTTCAAAAAGGCTTTACGGCGAAAGCACAACATTTGATTGTTTGAGGATAGCACCTCTAATATTTATGCATTAGCATAAATTCATAAACCAGCGCGGGTCACACAAAACACATATCACAGCTAAAAAAAATCCCTTACCTTTCGAAGAACTTCTGCTGAGGGCTTCCCAAGTGTCCAACGAAGACATCCAATGGTTCTTTTGTTAGAAAAAGTAATTTATTATATCCATAAATCTCTTTTTGGTTGGCGCGTTATGTTCAGAAAATCCAACTTCGAATCGCCCATTGAAACGTGAAGAGAACACGTTCAAATATACCTATAAACCTTTCCTAAACAAATCAAAGACCAGTTATAATGCATCCTTAGCTATCCTTTTATGAATATTAGCGATAATATTTCACTCGGATGGTCACCTAAACATTATATAAGTAAAGTGGGGCGCGCACCCAGTCTCGCGCCTGAGAAATCTGTTTGACATCTGAGCTCCCTTGACCATTTCCTCTTCCTATCCGTTCTGCTCACTGCTACAGCTTCCAGGCTTTGTATAAAGACTGTTGACATCTAGTGGAAGCCATAGGTACTGCAATCTCAGAGCTGGATTGCATTGAAGTCAATGGGGAGAGTCTCAAACAGAGCAAAGGTCACAAAAAACTGCAATTCCGGATGGATTTTCCTCGGGTTTTCACCTGCTATATCTGTTCTGTTATACTCACAGACATTATGTTAACACTTTTAGAAACGTCCGAGTGTTTCCTATCCAATGGTACTAATTATGTGCATGAGTGGCAGGCATTTTACTTTGGGCATGCCAGACTCTCCAAAACCGTCACCTCTGCTGCCGCTCCCCAAGAAGTTTTAATTTAACTGCACTGTCCAATTTACAGTAGCTATTACAGTGAAAGAATACCATGCTATTGTTTGAGGAGAGAGCACAGTTATGAACTTGAGAAGTTATTAAATAACCAATTAGGCACATTTGGGCAGTCTTCATTCAAAACTTTGAACAGAAATGCAAAGGTTAATTGGATAGTAAAAATGTTTGCACATACACTGCTTCCATCTAGTGGCTAAATTGCAGCTGGGCTGGAATAACATATGTCCTTTCTCTTGCATTTCAAAGATGATGGTACAAAAAAAAAAACTTTTTCTTTGTATTATCTTTTACCAGATCTAATGTGTTACATTCTCCTACATTCCTTTCATATTTCCACAAACGTCAACGTGTTTCCTTTCAAATGGTATCAAGAATATGCATATCCTTGTTTCAGGTCCTGAGATACAGGCAATTAGATTTGGGTATGTCATTTTAGGTGAAAATAAAAAAGGGGCGGATCCTTAAGAGGTTAAAAAGTACACTTGTAGGCCTGTTCTAAGGCAGGTCCTCACCAAACATCACCGGCAACAACGTCGCCTTTGGGCACAAACCCATCGTCGCTGGACCAGACAGGACTGGCAAAAAGTGCTCTTCAGTGACCAGGGGTGATGGTCGGATTCGCGTTCATCGTCGAAGGAATGAACGTTACACCGAGGCCTGTACTCTGGAGTGGGATCGATTTGGAGGTGGAGGGTCCGTCATGGACTGACCGTCATGTTGACACCAAGATGGCCTGCCATACTACCATCGTGAGCCAACTTCAGCAACTCTTGTCGAAGCGTAACTGGAACGCCAATTTGAGATACACTGGGCCAATCGACTTGCCCAGAAGTGGCGCAAGAACCTTATTAGAACACCATCTCTGTCAAAGTAACACACACACTTCATCAAGCTCCTCCTCTGGACGTATCTCAGCAAACAGACAGGGAGGGACCCTCTCTTCCTTAAGCGGTCCTACAAACTTTCTCACCTTCTGGGTTTTCAAAGGAGAAGTAAACTCCGGAGGTTTAGCAAAATCAGGATCACCCATAAACGTCACAAACAGATTGACCATGGTGGGATCGCTGGCACCCTCCTCAACACTAGACATAACACGTGTAACGGCACATGCTGTGAACACTAGTACTTTTCTGATAACCCATCAGGTTCCTCTACTCTGGGTTCTTTACAAACGACAGGATTTGGCACAAATTTCCCTCCAGACAAATCATTTCCCAAAATGGATGAGACCCCCTTCACCGGTAGGCTAGGGCTAACTTCAACGACAACGTAACCAGAAATAAGAGGAGACATGAGTTCCACATTATACAAAGGAACTTCCATGCAACCCATTTCTGCGCCTTGTACTAACACACTGTAGCCAGTTTCTGAAGTGTCAGACAAAGACAAAATACCCTCCAAAATGAAGGTTTGGGCTGCCCCAGTGTCTTCACCGGCTGCTTAAAAGCATCGCCACTCTGCAAAGACACAAACCTGTCTG
This sequence comes from Brachymystax lenok tsinlingensis, assembly GCA_030435695.1. Lineage (NCBI taxonomy): Eukaryota > Metazoa > Chordata > Actinopteri > Salmoniformes > Salmonidae > Brachymystax > Brachymystax lenok. The sequence continues at coordinate 22,679,016 of CM059783.1, read as the reverse complement.
AAACAAAGAGTTCGTACACATCCGTTCTAAAATCTTGTTTAGGAGATACCCCAGTACCAACCAGAGACTTAAATGGGAAGGAGTGCACCCACAAGAAGAAACAGCTTTTCTCTCTCCCATTTTTCTGTTTTAACTTAGGACACAGAGACAATGTGTCCTTTCACACGGCAGTAATGACAACTTGCGTTATACGAAAAATAATTTCTGTCGATCTTTATCTTTGGGCACTGTAGAAAAGGACTGAAACCTAGGTGGTGACTTCTCTGGATTTCTATTTGCATAAGGATAACTACTGGGTGATTTGTTTGTGAAGGTAGTTTTATGTGTCAACACAAACTCATCTGCAAGAACTGCAGCTTTCTCAAGAGTGAGATCCTTGTGCTCATAAATGTAGGTTCAACACTTTTGTGAAGACACATCATCTTGAACTACTCGAGAAGTAAGAGTGTCTTTAAATCCTCAAGGTCCTTGACCTCTTGATAACCACACCACCAATCAAAAATACATGCTTGTTCCCTTGCGAACTCAACATGGCTTTCTGATTCTGTCTTTCATAATTTACAGAACGGTTGTTTATATGCCTCTGGGACCAACTCGCAAGCCCGAAGGATAGCAGCTTTAACAGTGTCATAAAAAATGAACTCTGGTCAAGAGAAAGCGGCATACATTTTCTGAGCCTTTCCCCACAAGAACACTTTGGAGGAGCAGTGACCAAATATCTTGCGGCCATTTTAGGGATGTGGCAATATCGCTCAAACAGAGTAAAATATACATCCACCTTTTCATTGAATGGCGGTACAAGACGGCTGTTTCGACCAAGATCAGACTCAGTTGAGGGTGCAGGATGGCCTGATTGGATTCAGAGTACTTCCAGATCTAGCTCCCTTTGTCGCGCTTCCAGCTCAATCTCTTTTAATTGAATGGCATGCACACATTTTTCTTGTTCTTGTGCACACTCTCGTTCTCTTTTCCTGTGCTCAACCTCTAATTTCTGGTGTTCAATCTCTAAATTGCCATTCGTTCTAACTCCCTTAGTTGCATGTCTACGGGATGTACTCTACCACCAGTAGGACCCATTTCATCAACCTGCCTCTCCGGGAAGGCTTTCTTCCACCAAAGCAGTACCTATCAACTCTTTGACAATTGCTTTTGGATCGCCAGATGCTACCTTGATGTCATAATGCTTTGAAATGACAAGCAGATTCACCTTTGTACATTTATTTAGCATCTCCCTTGTAGCGTTTTCTACAAACACTTCCAACGTAGTCTATGGCTTTATTTTATTAGCCTGTGTGTTTATGTAACTTTCAAAATGATTACTCCACTCTTATAACGCCTCAAAGTGAATGTAAGTGACAAACTCTACCTAAAAGTGTATTTTAAATACTCAAATCTGTGCACAGCAGAGCTTCATAGTAGGTGACTAGAGTTACTATCATACTCATGGGAAACAAGATCCCGGACAAGCCCCCCAAGCCCCTAGTTCCCACAAGACAAACTCAAAATGTTGCTCACAAAGAAAATCACGTTAACAACCAAAACAGACAGAGGTTCAAAAGGGGTTCTGAAAGGCACCCATATGGGTGCTCACTGAAATTTCACAAAGCCACTTGTAAAGGGTTCTTAAAGACACCCACCATGGATGCCCACTAGGTTTGACTCAAAAAAGACAAACTAAAAGAAAAACCCACAACAACTTAGGATAGGGAGTAAAAAGAATATGGAGCAAAACAAACAGGGGAAACTTTGTTTAAACTTAAAAAGGTCAATTTCAAAATCACACCGCAGCTGAAGTGATTTCTGAAATGTAGCTCTCCTAACATCTCTCAAGCTCCACTGGAGCACTGGGACAGCCACTCCTAAATAACACCTGGGCCAACAAAGGCGAACACCTTCCCACTAACGAGATGGCAACCAGCACAGGTGTAACACATTCTGGATTTCGAGGTGACACCAATCAGTGCACCCTACGTGCTAACATGCTATTTGTGCTAAATGTCCAACCTCAAAACATAAATGAAAAAAACAAAACCTGTAACAATAACTATCATTATAAACGGGGTGGTTCGAGCCCTGAATGGCGATTGGCTGAAAGCCGTGGTATATCAGATAGTATACTATGGGTATGACCAAATTTTTTTTGGACTGTCCTAATTACATTTGTAACCAGTTTCCAATAACATTAAACAACCTCTGGGTTTTGTGGTATATGGCCAATATACCATGCCTAATGGCAGTATCCAGGCACTCCACATTGTGTCGTGCATAAGAAACGCCCTTAGTCATGGTATAATGGCCATATACACCACATCTCCTAAGGCCTTATTGCTTAATTATAATGCTGTCATTTGCTATCTTTCTTACCATTAACTGGGTATTTAAAATCAAATCAAACTTTGTCACATGCGCCGCATACTGTACAAAAGGTGTAGACTTTACTGTTAAATGCTTACTTACAAGCCCTAAACTCTTGCTTGAACTGCACTGTTGGTTAAGAAAATATTTACCAAGTAAACTAAAAGTAAAAAAATATAAAAAAGTAAAACAATAAATGAACAATAACGAGGCTGTATACAGGGGGTACCGGTACCGAGTCAATGTGCGGGGGGTACAGGTTAGTTGAGGTAATTTGTACATGTAGGTGGGGGTAAAGTGACTATGTATAGATAATATACAGCGAGTAGCAGCAGTGTAAAAACAAATGGAGGGGGTGAGGGGCTGTCAATGTAAATAGTCAGGGTGGCCATTTGATTAATTGTTCAGCAGTCTTATGGCTTGGGGGTTGAAGCTGTTAAAGAGCCTTTTGGTCCTAGATTTGGTGCTCCGGTACCGCTTGCTGTGCGGTAGCAGAGAGAACAGTATGACTTGGGTGACTGGAGTCTTTGGCAATTCTTTGGGCTTTCCTCTGACACCGCCTAGTATATACAGTTGAAGTCGGAAGTGTACATACACCTTAGCCAAATACATTTAAACTCAGTTTTTCACAATTCCTGACATTTAATCCTAGTAACAATTCCCTGTCTTAGGTCAGGTAGGATCACCACTTTATTTTAAGAATGTGAAATGTCAGAATAATTTTATTTATTTCATTACATTCCCAGTGGGTCAGAAGTTTATATACACTCAATTAGTATTTCGTAGCATTGTCTTTAAATTGTTTAACTTGGGTCAAACGTTTCGGGTAGCCTTCCACAAGCTTCCCACAATAAGTTGGGTGAATTTTGGCCCATTCCTCCTGACAGAACTGAGTCAGGTTTGTAGGCCTACTTGCAAGCACACGCTTTTTCAGTTCTGCCCACACATTTTCTATAGGATTGAGGTCAAGGCTTTGTGATTGCCACTCCAATACCTTGGCTTTGTTGTCCTTAAGCCATTTTGCCACAACTTTGGAAGTATGCTTGCGGGTCATTGTCCATTTGGAAGACCCATTTGCGACCAAGCTTTAACTTCCTGACTTATGTCTTGAGATGTTGCTTCAATATATCCACATAATTGTCCTTCCTCATGATGCCATCCATTTTGTGAAGTTCACCAGTCCCTCCTGCAGCAAAGCACCCCCCACAACATGATGCTGCCACCCCCGTGCTTCACATATGAGATGGTGTTCTTCGGCTTGCAAGACTCCCCATTTTTCCTCCAAACATAACAATGGTCATTATGGCCGAACAGTTCTATTTTTGTTGAATCAGATCAGAGGACACCAAAAAGTGCGATCTTTGTCCCCATGTGCAGTTGCCAACAGTAGTCTGTCTTTTTTTGTGGCGGCTTTGGAGCAGTGGCTTCCTTGCTGATCGGCCTTTCAGGTTATGTCGATATAGGACTCGTTTTACTGTGGATATAGATACTTTTGTACCTTTTTCCTCCAGCATCTTCAAGGTCCTTTGCTGTTGTTCTGGGATTGATTTGCACTTTTTGCACCAAAGTACGTTCATTCCTAGGAGACAGAACGCATCTCCTTCCTGAGCGGTATGACGGCTGCGTGGTCCAATGGTGTTTATAAATTTGTAGACCTCCGTCTGGTTCATCCTTGGGAGGAATTTCCAAATGCCTGAAGGTACCACATTCATCTGTTTAAACAATAGTACGCAAGACCTTTAAACAGGTCAACATTCACAAAGCCGCTGGGCCAGATGGATTACCAGGATGTGTACTCCAAGCGTGAGCGGATCAACTGGCAAGGGTCTACTTGACATTTTTAACCTCTCCCTGACCAAGTCTTTAATACTTACATGTTTCAAGCAGACCACCATAGAGAAGGTAACCTGCCTAAATGATTACCACTGGGCAGCTCGCGTCTGGGTTTCCCTTTGTAGTCCGTAATAGTTTTCAAGCCCTGCCACATCCTGACGATCATCAAAGCCGGTGTAGTAGGATTCAATCTTAATCCTGTATTGACACTTTGCCTGTTTGATGGTTCGTCTGGGACTTCTTATAAGCGTCCGGATTAGTTTCCCGCTCCTTAAAAGTGGCAACTCTAGCCTTTAGCTTGACGTGGATGTTGGCTATAGTCCATGGATTCTGGTTGGGATATGTACTGTACATACGGTCACTGTGGGGACGACATTGTCGATGCTCTTATTGATGAGCTGATGACTGACGTGGTATACTCCACAATGCCATTGGATGAATCCCGGAACATATTCCAGTCTGTGCTAGCAAAACAGTCCTGTAGCGTAGCATCCGCGTCATCTGACCACTTCCGTATTGAGTTGGTCACTGGTACTTCCTGCTTTAGTTTTTGCTTGTAAGAAGGAATCAGGAGGATAGAATTATGGTCATATATGCCAAATGGAGGGCGAGCTTTGTATACATCTCTGTGTGTGGAGTAAAGGTGGTCTAGAGTTTATTTTCCTCTGGTTGCACATGTGACATGCTGGTAGAAATGAGGTAAAACATATTTAAGTTTGCCTGCATTAAAGTCCCCGGCCACTAGGAGCGCCGCTTCTGGATGAGCATTTTCTTGTTTGCTTTTGGTCTTAAACAGCTGGTTGTGTGCGGTCTTAGTGCCAACATCGGTTTGTGGTGGTAAATAGACGGCTCAATGCAAGTTTAACCATCATTTCCCCATGGGATTGTGCAATGTTTTTTCTGGTGATCACTGGCTGTCTTATGGTGTGTGTGAGGGTGTGTGTCATGATCGGGATGGCCTGAACTCGGGGTAACTCGGAGCCTGATAGAATATCAAGACAAATCGCAGTAACTGCAGTCAAAATACAGTGGAACAAAGCCAGTGCAGTAACTTCACTTAGTAACTTCACTTAGTAACTTCACTTGCTGCTGTTTGCATTGGTTTTTACTTGAATTTTGCTGTAAATTTGACACTCAATTTTCCCTGAAACGGAAGATAATTGAAACAGCACACTTTGTCACAAAAAAAAAACAGATACCATATAGCCTGATTTTGGTCTTAACTAAATTTTGACCAAATGTGTAGTTGCTGCAGTTTGTAATTGTACAGCAGAATAGCTGTCCACATAATCCTAATACGTCTTAATGGACTACATTCGAACATTGTCTTATTTTAGAGCGTGAACTGGTATGGTCAGATTATAATTTTTTTAAACTATGCTGGTTATGCAGCTCGTTGACATTCATCCAAAGACACCTTGACACCCCACTGCAGAATTTTTTTTTCATGAAATCATGTGACTTATAGTTAGAAAAAAAGATTCCTCTGAACGCTACAGGAAACAAGTTATTAACAAACCAGCATTATGACTTACAGTATCTGTTTGATAGTAAGCCTGGCCTGACCTATCTTGTAATCTTTTAGGCTAACTACATTGGAATGCTATAATCTTTAAGGACACCAACTGGCAGAACAAGTTGAAGCAAAGTATAGTGCCATTGTCTTGAGGCGAGTATAAACATGTTGATATGAGGGACAGGAGGCAGACTAAGTGCAAGGGCAGGATAGCCACCTGAGCTTCCCTACAAACGAAAAGAGCTGTCTACACAAACATTGAATCTGAGAAAAATGTCTTTAAAGTTTATTTTGCAGTCCAGACAAATATGTTGAGGTAGAAAGAGGAGGAAGGGAAGCGCTACTAAGGTACACAATAGTCCATTTTGGTAGACAGAAAGTGCTCTTTGGTAAAAGGGGTGAATTGGTCATCAAAAAGAAAGGACCAAGGCACTCTTCATATAATTAAAATGCCTTTATTTGTATGGCATGTTCAATAGAAACAAAGTTTTAAAAATCCGATGCTTTTCGGCTGCATGGCCTTTATTAGGCAGCGATAAGTGATAATGCACTGATGTTTTATCTAATTATGAAGTTATATTTTTTGCATATAAACCATGCCCACTGATTTGACCTATGAACCCTAAAATGTTGATAGTGCACTCTGCCATTGTATGACAAACAACTATATGGGTAATGCAAAAGTAAAGGGCACTATTTAAAATCTAAATGTGTTGATCCAACTTTCTTGTTGTTTTTCTGTTTAATGGAAACAGTTTGAGAGTTCTAACTACATTCCAACTGTATTTCATGTTTTCATGTTTTGAATGTTGTATTGAAGTATAACCCTCAAGCACACTGTATATAGACTTTTTCTATTGTATTAATGACTGTATGTTTGTTTATTCCATGTGTAACTCTGTGTTGTTGTTTGTGTCGCACTGCTTAGTTTTATCTTGGCCAGGTCTCGGTTGTAAATGAGTTCTCAACTAGCCTACCTGGTTAAATAAAGGTAAAATGAATAAAATAAAATAAAAAGCATCTGTTCGCCATAAGGTAGGAACTATTTCATCACAGAGAATGTTTATACTATTAAGAAATATTTGACTACCAGGGAAAACCTCAGTAACTGCAGTGAAAACACAATGGAACAAATCCAGAGTGCAGTAACTCCACTCAGTAACTCCACTCAGTAACTTCACTTAGTAACTTCACTTACTGCTGTTTGACATGGTTTTTACTTGGATTTTGTAGTTACTTAAAATGTGACATTCCATTTTCTCTGAAACTGAAAATAATTTAAAAACGACACTTAGTCACAAGATAAAATGGATACCATAAAGCCTGATTTGGATCTTAACTCAATGTTTACCAAATGTGCTGTTACTGCAGTCTTTAATTGTATGTCTGAATAGCTGTGCACATAATCCATGGACTACATTCGAACATTGTCTTATTTTAGAGCGTGAACTGGTATGGTCAGATTATAATTTTTTTAAACTATGCTGGTTATGCAGCTCGTTGACATTCATCCAAAGACACCTTGACACCCCACTGCAGAATTTTTTTTTCATGAAATCATGTGACTTATAGTTAGAAAAAAAGATTCCTCTGAACGCTACAGGAAACAAGTTATTAACAAACCAGCATTATGACTTACAGTATCTGTTTGATAGTAAGCCTGGCCTGACCTATCTTGTAATCTTTTAGGCTAACTACATTGGAATGCTATAATCTTTAAGGACACCAACTGGCAGAACAAGTTGAAGCAAAGTATAGTGCCATTGTCTTGAGGCGAGTATAAACATGTTGATATGAGGGACAGGAGGCAGACTAAGTGCAAGGGCAGGATAGCCACCTGAGCTTCCTACAAACGAAAAGAGCTGTCTACACAAACATTGAATCTGAGAAAATGTCTTTAAAGTTTATTTTGCAGTCCAGACAAATATGTTGAGGTAGAAAGAGGAGGAAGGGAAGCGCTACTAAGGTACAATAGTCCATTTTGGTAGACAGAAAGTGCTCTTTGGTAAAAGGGTGAATTGGTCAAAAAAAGAAAGGACTAAGGCACTCTTCATATAATTAAAATGCCTTTATTTGTATGGCATGTTCTAATAGAAACAAAGTTTTAAAACTGATGCTTTCGCTGCATGGCCTTTATTAGGCAGCGATTATATGATAATGCACTGATGTTTTATCTAATTATGAAGTTATATTTTTGCATATAAACCATGCCCACTGGATTTGACCTATGAACCCTAAAATGTTGATAGTGCACTCTGCCATTGTATGACAAACAACTATATGGGTAATGCAAAAGTAAAGGGCACTATTTAAAATCTAAATGTGTTGATCCAACTTTCTTGTTGTTTTTCTGTTTAATGGAAACAGTTTGAGAGTTCTAACTACATTCCAACTGTATTTCATGTTTTCATGTTTTGAATGTTGTATTGAAGTATAACCCTCAAGCACACTGTATATAGACTTTTTCTATTGTATTAATGACTGTATGTTTGTTTATTCCATGTGTAACTCTGTGTTGTTGTTTGTGTCGCACTGCTTAGTTTTATCTTGGCCAGGTCTCAAGCAAATGAGTTCTCAACTAGCCTACCTGGTTAAATAAAGGTAAAATGAATAAAATAAAATAAAAAGCATCTGTTCGCCATAAGGTAGGAACTATTTCGTCACAGAGAATGTTTATACTATTAAGAAATATTTGACTACCAGGGAAAACCTCAGTAACTGCAGTGAAAACACAATGGAACAAATCCAGAGTGCAGTAACTCCACTCAGTAACTCCACTCAGTAACTTCACTTAGTAACTTCACTTACTGCTGTTTGACATGGTTTTTACTTGGATTTTGTAGTTACTTAAAATGTGACATTCCATTTTCTCTGAAACTGAAAATAATTTAAAAACGACACTTAGTCACAAGATAAAATGGATACCATAAAGCCTGATTTGGATCTTAACTCAATGTTTACCAAATGTGCTGTTACTGCAGTCTTTAATTGTATGTCTGAATAGCTGTGCACATAATCCATGGACTACATTTGAACATTGTCTTATTTTAGGGCATGAACTGGTATAGTCAAGATTGAATTAAAACAGTTATTTTAATTTAATTAACTTAGGGATAACCGGCATGCTAGCGGGCCGCTTCCGACACTACCTGGTGAAATGTAAGGCGCCAAATTCAAAATCCAAAAGTTGAATTATTAAACATTCATCAATATACAAGTGTTGCATAGTCATCAAAAGCTCTGATTCTTGGCAATATCACAGCGTTATCAGATTTCAAAAAGGCTTTACGGCGAAAGCACAACATTTGATTGTTTGAGGATAGCACCTCAATGTACCCTTAGGTATTCTTTTATGTATATTTACTACAATATTTAAACCGGATTATAGCCTGAACGATAAGAAAGGAAAATAAAGTGGGGCGCGCTCAAGTTCTCGTGCCCGGAAAAAGTTGTTGTCATTTCTACTTCCTCCAGTAATTCTTCTTCTGTACGGTTCTGTTCAGTGCTAAAGCCTCCAAACCCTGTCTAAAGACTGTTGACATCCAGTGGAAACCATAGGTACTGCAGTCTCAGCCCTAGATAACATAGAAATCAATAGGCAGCCTGGAGAAAAAGGTAATGTACAAAACAAAACTGCAAATCCGGATGGATTTTCCTCTGGTTTTCGCCTGCTATATCAGTTCTGTTATACTCACAGACATTAGCGCCCCACCACTCCGTAAGTAGTTAAACTGTCTCCGTCAGACAAACAAGAAGAAATTGGATCAACACATTTAGATTTTAAATAGTGCACTTTGCTTTGGCATTACACATATACAGTACCAGTCAAAAGTTGACACCCAAGCAAGCCTTCTAATTGGGGTCCTTTAGTAGTGGTTTCTTTGAAGCAATTCGACCACCAAGGCCTGATTCACGCAGTCTCCTCTGAACAGGTGAGAGGTCTGTTACTAGCATTTATTTGGGCTGCAATTTCTGATGCATACTTTTTAGGATGATATTAACATTCTGAATTCAATATGTGGTTAACAGCTAGCTAAGGTATTAGCAGGCTATTGTACGTGTGAACGATGGCTAGCTCCTCGAATGATCCCAGTCCCTTGTATTGTACATCTGTTGTAGAAAGAGGCGACGATTCGCAGAACATATGCGCTCTACAAATGTTATATTTTCTTTTGGATGCAGATGCAGGATACAGAGAGTGAATTCTGCTTAATTAAAACAACCTTATCTCCAAAGTCCACATCTATAGTCTCAATCAACCACACACAACGCAGAGTTTCAGCAGTGCAGTACAGCACTGGTTACATTGGTGCCTTCTAGACCCGGATTCATCGTTGATCGACATCAGCTCAATCATTGTGGCGCTGCTGCTCTAGAGACTCTAATTACATCATTGAGGTACTCTTGCTGCCTTGTGGCAAAAAGCATAACTGCATTATTTTATTTCCTGTTTATTTTTTTTCTGAACTGTATTCATCAACAGACATTTTAACATAACATTAGTGGTTTAGTGGCATGACATCTTATAATTGTGATGATGAACCCAAATTCACTGCTGGGAGTGGGAGGTTTTTCTCATACTCTGATCAAACCCCTGTAAAGCGTGTAGATACAGTAGGTTCCCCCATGTTATGCTCCACAAAAAATGTGTATGAAAGCCCTTCATTTAGTGTTAATCCAAATTCCCCTGTAGATGGTCTAGCTTAGCTGGTCACTCAGCTAGCCCGGGAAATAGGGAGCTCTATTAGGGAAGAACTACAGAGTGGCAGGTCCAGTACTTATGAGCCACCAGGAAGTACAGAGAAGATAAGCGATCATCATTCAGAGTTAGTATGATATGTAGACCTGAGTAAAATTAACAATGTCTACACTGAATATATGATCAATTTGCTGTTATTTTAATGGACCAAAAATGATATTTTCTTTAAAAAACAAAGACATTACTAAGTGACCCCAAACTTTTGAAAGGTTGTGTAGTTAGAACTCTCAAACTGTCTCTATCAAACAGAAAAAGTATCACTTATCAACCAGTGGAGGCTGCTGAGGGGAGGACGGCTCATAATTATGGCTGGAATGGAGTGAATGGAATAGCATTAAACACATGGAAACCATGTGTTTGTATATACTTGATACCATTCCACTAATTCCGCACCAGTCCTTACCACAAGCCCATCCTCCCCAATTAAGATCCCACCAAACTCCTGCGTTATCAACGTATTTGGCTGGCAGCAAAATAAACGTTAAAGCATTTATTTCTCAGATTCACTGTTTGCACAGACTGCTCTTTGCCTTTGTAGGGCAGTTCAGGTGGCTGTCCTTTCCCTTATTCTGCCTCCTGTCCCTCATATCAACATTTTTTACCCCGTCCTGAAAACAACAGCACAGTATTTTTTGCTTCAAACTGTTCTGCCAGTTGATGTCTTTAAAGATTAGAATGTTCCAATGTGGTTAGCCAAAAAGATGACAGGATAGCTCACACAGTCATCATTCAGGACGGGGTTACTATCAAACAGATATGTCACATTTCTGGTTCGTCCATAACATAACTTTTTTCTAACTATAAGTCACATGATTTCATGAGAAAAAGTTTCTGCACTGAGGGTGTGTCATTCCAAGGCGTCAAGGAAAAACACACACACACATAGGCTAGTATTTACTCTAGCTGTCATATGACATTATTAGTTTGAGCTTCCTTATTCTCTCTGAGAACACATCTCTCAAATTACATTGTAATGGGATACAGATTTCACTTTTCAAACAAACCTTCAGAAAATACAGTTCAGTAATGAAATATGTATAGATCACATTTGTACTAATATTGTAGAACTTTGTTCTAAAGCTTTATTCGTACCCTTTGGATGCAGTGGCTATATCCAGGAAAGCCAAAGTTCCAAAAGCTAACCTGAACCATAACCCTAAAAATAGTGTATAAGAGATCAAACAAAAGATTTTGCTGTGACTCTTATGTGGATTATCTTAAAAATATGAATAGATTATTAGTGATTAATAAGGAGCATCCAGACGCCGCACTTGATGAATTTATGAAATTGCTTTTTCCAATAATTGATAAACATACACCTGTTAAGAAACTGACTGTTTGATGACAACTCGTTTTTAACCAGGCCAGAATAATTAATAATTTACTTATTCCAACATAACATAGGTACAGCAGATATCCTTTTTGTATGGGACACTTTTAAATGTGCCTTTAGAGGCCATGCAATTCAATACTCATCTTTAAAACGAAAGCAATTTAGGTCAAAATAGTTCATATTAACAAAGGAAATTGAAGGACTAACAGTACAGTTAGATAGTGATAAAAACTACCAAAGAGGCTCAAAATCAGTTAGAGGAAAAACAAAAAGAAATGGAGGATCTCATGCAAAAAGATAAAGCGTAATATAATATAAAAATAAAGTGAACTGGATTGAATATGGGGGAAAATGCACCAACATTTTTTTTTATCTGCAACATAGAAATGGTATCAAAAATAATTGAATGAAACTTGTTACAAATGACAGAGTCAATCATGATTCACCAAAATATATTTTGAATGCATATGTTTTTGTTTCAGTCTCCTCCATCTCCACTAACTGAAGTTAATTGTAAAGATTTTTTTTTCTGTTAATAATGTTAACAGCTGTACAGAAAGACTCAAGTGAAGGCCAAATTACAGAGAACAAACTTCTTCATGAAATTAAAGTCTTTAAGTCTGGGAAAACTCCAGGGCTGTTGAAGTATACCAAACCTTTTTTTGATATACTCAGAGGACAGTTATTAGCATGTTTTAACCACTACTATAAAAATGTTAGATGATCAGATACTCAACAAGGTGTGATTTAATTATTACTGAAACAGGACCCAAGTGGTAAATATAAAGATCCAGTCCATTAAGAAAAGTGGAGGCCCTTTACAATTCAATGTTGTGATGCAAATATTCTAGCAAAACGCATATGTGTAGAATTAAAAAGGTATTGTCGGATATTATTTATCCTAATCAGAGAGGTATTTTACATGGACGATACATTAGAGATAATAAAATACAAGTACTGGAAACAATACAACAATAAGAAAAATCGGAGAAACCAGGCCTGGTATTCATAGCTGGTTTTGAAAAGGCTTTTGATAAAGTACGACTGGAATTTACAGTGCCTTCGGAAAGTATTCAGACCACTTGACTTTTAACACATTTTGTTACGTTACAGCCTTATTCTAAAATGTATTCAATTGTTTTTTCCTCATCAATCTACAAACAATACCCAATAATGACAAAGCAAAAACAGGTTTTTAGAAATGTATGCTAATTTATTAAAAATTAAAAGCTGAAAATCACATTTACATAAGTATTCAGTCCTTTTACTCAGTACTTTGTTGAAACACCTTTGGCAGCGAGTACAGCATTTATTCTTCTTGGGTATTGTTTATTTTACTTTTATTGTTTTTTACCTTTATTTAATTGATGCTGACGGTATGATGCTACAAGCTTGGCACACCTGTATTTGGGGAGTTTCTCACATTTGTGATGAACACGAGGGAGACAGAAAGTTTTCAAGCGCAGGGCGCAGCAGGTGTTTATTGTAAAGGACCACAGGAGGAGACAGGTAGCTGGGTCCAGGGGCAGGCAGAAGGTCATACACAGGGGTCCAAAAAGGCAACAGTACAGGCAGGGGAAAGGCTAGTAACGTAGTCCGGGAGATCAGGCAATAGGTAGTAAATAGGAAATCCAATAGGTTAAAGTACAGGCAGGGAATAGGCAAAAGGCGTTGTTTATTAGGCAGGCAAAAACTATCATACACGGGAGGAGAAAATAACGGAAAAACAGAGCTCCAAATATAAGTGTGTCAAAAACAAACAATACCTCACAATGATGGGGTGCAAAGAACTGAACTAAATAGTGTGTGATAATTACATACAGGTGTGTGAACAGGTGATCAGAACTCAGGTGATTGGGATTTGGAGAGTGAGCTGCGGTCAGGGATCTATGTGTGTGAGAGTGTGATTTGGAAGCAGACGTTACAACATTCTTCTCTGCAGATCCTCTTAATAAGCTCTGTCAGGTTGGTTGGGGAGTTTTGCTGCACACATATTTTCAGGTCACTCCAGAGATGTTCAATCAGGTTCAAGTCCGGCTCTGGTTCGCCACTCAAGGACATTCAGAGACATGTCCCGAAGCTACTCCTGCATTGTCTTAGCTGTGTCCTTAGGGTCATTGTTCTGTTGGAAGTTGAACCTTCGCCCCAGTCTGAGGTCCTGTGCGCTCTGGAGCAGGTTCATGAAGGATGTCTTTACATTGCTCCGTTCATCTTTCCCTCGATCCTGACTAGTCTCCCAGTCCCTGCTGCTGAAAAACATCCCCACAGCATGATGCTGCCACCACCATGCTTCACCATAGGGATGGTGCTAGGTTTCCGCCTGACGTGTCGCCTGGCATTCAGGCCCAAAGAGTTCAATCTTGGTTTTATCAGACCAGATGATCATGGTCTGAGAGTCTTTTGGTGCATTTTGGCTAGAAGCGGGCTGTTATGTGCCTTTTACTGAGGAGTGGCTTCCTTCTGGCCACTCCACCATAAAGGTCTGATTGGTGGAGTTCTGCAGAGATTGTTGTCCTTCTGGAAGGTTCTCCCATCTCCACAGAGGAACTCTGGAGCTCTGTCATAGTGACCATCAGGTTCTTGGTCACCTCCTTGACCAAGGCCTTTCTCCCCCGATTGCTCAGTTTGGCCGGGAATTCAGCTCTAGGGAGAGTCTTGGGGCTCCAAACTTCTTCCATTTAAGAATGATGGAGGCCACTGTTCTTGGGGACCTTCAATGCTGCAGAAATCTTTTGGTACCCTTCCCCAGATCTGTGCCTCGACACAATCCTGTCTCTGAGCTCTACTGACAATTCCTTAGACCCCATTGTCCAGCTGTATAATGATAGGAGACAGGCGCAGGAATACATAATAGTTTTTTTTATTTCTCCCCCCAAAATAAATTACATCATGAAAACAACGGGGATGAAGCCCAAAACAATCACGTATATATATACTGTATATAACACGTAATAATAAGTGCACAATAACAAGGAGCACAAAGCCGATACAACAGAGCACAGGTACTCACAAGACCAACGGACATGCGACAATAATCGATAAGGACAATTGGGAACAGAGGGCACATATATACACATACTAATCAGGGGGAATGGGAACCAGGTGTGCGTAATGAGACAAGACAGTCCGGGGTTGGTGGTAATGAATCCAGTTCAGTGACGCCTTAGAAGGCCGCTGACGAGACCTACGGAGCGGGTGAACAGAATGAGCAGCAGTACCGGGGGGATGCCTTGGTTTTTGCTTTGATATGCACTGTCAACTGTGAGACCTTATAGACAGGTGTGTGCCTTTCCATTCATGTCCAATCAATTGAATTTACCACAGGTGACTCCAATCAAGTTGTAGAAACATCTCAAGGATGATCAATGGAAACAGGATGCACCTGAGTTCAATTTCGCGTCTCATAGCAAAGTTATAATAAGGTATATTTGTTTTTTATTTGTAATAAATTTGTAAACATTTTTAATAAAAAACATTTTTGCTTTGTCCATATGGGGTATTGTGGGTAGATTGCTCAGTTGTTTTTTATTGAATCAATTTTCGAATAAGGTTGTAATGTAATAAAATGTGGAAAAAATCAAGGGTCTGAATACTTTCCGAAAGCACTGTATACACTGTATATAAATACCTGGAATATTTCATTTTTGGAGAATCTCTTATACAATGGTTTAAAGATATGTATAGTAACTATAGGTGGCTAGTTCTCAGAAAGAATTAAACTCTCAAGCAGAGTCAAACAAGGTTGTCCACTATCGGGCATATCTATTTATGTTAGCAATTAAAATCAGATCCAACAATAATATCATGGGGCTAGAAATCCAGGGCTTAAAAACAAAGGTGTCATTGTACGCTGATGTTTCATGTTTTCTTTTAAATCCACAATTTTCAGCCCTCCACAGCCTCAAAGAGAATCTAGATAATTTTTCTAACCTCTCTGGATTACAACCGAATTATGATGTCTACTATATTACGTATTGGATCACACAAAAATACAACTTTTACGTTACTGTGCAGTTTACCTACTGTACAAGGGACGTCTCATGCATCTGCCATATGATTGATGGAAAATGGCAAATGGACGGCCCTTACTAGACGTCCCGGTTTGCGCTAAAAATAGGAAGTCACAAAATAAACTTTCCAGGACACTCTCTTTCCGAAATATACATTTCTTGGTTTTCTGGGTTACTTCATCAGTACCGGAAAAATCCACCAGGCAGTGACGGATGGTATATGGCAAATGGACACCTCATCACCAAATGGGCATGGCCATTACTCATAAACGGAACAGACTTCAAAGATGTAGGACGAGGGGTGGCCAAATGCACTTTTTGCCTAGCAACAAGATGGGGTTGAGGCCACAACGCACGTTGAGTTAATGTACATTTTCTGGAATTAAAGGTTGAAAATGGTAATACAGTGCTAATTTTACCACTGCACGTCAAAGTACATAAACCTATGCTGTATGGAAAAAGAGAACCAGCAATTTATCTGTGTTGGTTTACGAGAAATTATACGAGTGACAATTTGTGATGCTAAAGAAATATGTTTTTTGTAGAAAAAAGTTATAGATACAGTTGAGGCGAGTTAAGGCAAATCTGTTAGGGAGGTTTTGGAGCTATAGGTGATTTCTTGAATTTTCTGTATGAAGTTTGTCCATCTGCAATAAGTTAGGTGCATTGTCATATTGGAAATGGAAATGTCATACTGCACATGATATATTGTCATTGCCAATATTTCATATTGCAATTGGACACTCACACAGCCCCCTTTACTTCAAAGATTATTTTGAGACCCAAAGAAACACCCCATAAGCCTAGGACACAGAGACAGCACCCATAGAGACATGCTCTCGCCTGACAAGTTCCCACACTGTACATCAGACCTCCAAGATAAACTCACACACACACACACAGCCAAGATTGAGTGGCACAGTGTGGGGTTTACAGATGCACAGAGCCTGCAATAGTTCCTGGCGCTCGCACCATCCAATAACCGTAAGACCTAGAGCTCTGAAACATTATACATCTGTTATACACCTACACACTAGAGCTCAAGTCGGTACTGCACGGTGAGTTATGTGACTCTAGAAGGTTCTCAGGTCGACCATCAGCCTTGTCCATTTGCAATATATTCAATGAATCTTTTAAATCACGAAAATGACGACATTTTAAAAAGTCCCAGAATCACAAGAAAGTATTGTTCTTAATTTAGCTTTGTTAAAATCCCCAGCTACAATAAATGCAGCCTCAGGATGTATGGTTTCCAGTTTACATAGAGTCCAGTGAAGTTCTTTCAGGGCCGACGAGGTATCTGCTTGGGGGGGATATACATGGCTGTGGCTATAATCAAAGAGAATTCTCTTGGAAGATAATGCGGTCCGCATTTGATTGTAAGGAATTCTAGGTCAGGTGAACAAAAGGACTTGAGTTCCTGTATGTTGTTGTGGCCTCTGGGTCACACAGAGAAGCACCGTTTTCGACTGGGGTCATCGGGGGGGGGAGGTTGGGGTGGACAAGCCACCGTTATTCTAGCTGCGCTCAGCAGTTCATGTAGTTTGACACATCCCAGTTTCTCCCTTAGGATAACATTGGTTTACAGGTTATGCTCCAACTCTGCTTCCGTGCATGTGATTTGCAAAATTCCTTTTGCCACGTGTTCAGGGCCACCGGTACCCCCCTCTAGATATCAAAATGGTGAGAGTACGAGGTGCCCTTCATATACTAAAAGGAAAGTATGAACTTGCAATATGTCATGTGGCCAATGCCATTCTAACATATTGCAGTTGGACAGCAATCAAGTCAGCCATCTCATTCCTTAAAATCATAATAAACTGTCAAAGGACAGCACATTTGAATTGTATTTGTACAGTAGAGTGTCCCAGTAGTTGACTTTATTTGTTTAAGCCCTTTAACTGCATGTCCAATTCATCATTGTAATATGTTGCCAAATAATTGTCTCCATTGGCAATATGATATATTGCCAGTGCCAACATGTTTTACTGCAAATTTTGGCACTGGCAATATATCATATTGCCAATTGACACTGTCCATTTCCAATATATTTAAACAGTGATGGACAGGCTGAAATCAACACCAACGAGTGAGGGAGAGGATCCACTGTGTATGTTTGACTCATACTATATATTGCTAATGGACTTTTTGTCAGTTGGCAATCAATTACTCTGCTAATTGGACATTGCATGTGTCATTGCTCAGAATCATCAGATAGAGTGTATGTGCGCTTTTCAGTGTGCCAGTAGTGGACTTTATTAGTTTAAGCCTTTTAATTGCATGTCCAATTCATGATGGTAAATGCCCATTGTAATATATTGCTAATGGACAGTGTCCATAGAACATATAATATATTGCCATATTAGCTCTGGCAGTATATCCTATGCCCAATGGACACTGCCTATTTCCAATATATTTAAGCAGTGATTTACCATCACCAGATGGGCAGGCTGAAATCAACAACAACGAGCGAGGGAGAGGAACCACTATCACTGCTGGGCCATCCCAAGTTCAACGAGACAGACAATTGGGCATTTCAGCAATGTAATAGCATGTTCAATTAGTGATGGTAAATGCCATATATTGCTAATGGACAGTGTCCATTGGCCCAAAGATATATTTCAGTGCCAACATTTAATACTGCGATTGGACAGTGTCCATTGCCAATATTTGCTAATGGACAATGTCCAATACACATAATATATTGTCAGTCTTAACATGTTATACTGCAATTTGACAGTGTCCATTGTCAATATAGTGCTAATGGACAGTGTCCAATACACATAATATATTGTCAGTCTTAACATGTTATACTGCAATTTGACAGTGTCCATTGTCAATATAGTGCTAATGGACAGTGTCCATTGGAAATAAGATATATTTCCAGTGCCAACATTTCCTTCTGCAATTGGACAGTGTCCATTGCCAATAGTTCGCTAATAGACAGTGTCCATTACACATATGCTATATTGCCAATGTGAACATACTATTCTGAAATTGGACAACGTCCATTGCCAATGTATATCAATAAGGAATTCCATTATGAAATGGACATGCTGAAACTGTGAGGGATAGGATACACTATGAGTAAATGCCCATTGCCAATATATTGCTAATGGACAATGTCCATTACGCATATAATATATTGCCAGTCTCAACATGTTATACTGCAATTGGACACTGTCCATTGCCAATATGTTTGAATAGGGACTTGCCATCACAAAATGGGCAGACTGAAATCAACACCAATGAGAAATTCTGACTTCCTATCACTTCCTATGATCAAACATGACAAATATACCTTCTAGGCTGATTCAGGACTTACTGCTATATACCATTTGGTCGTTACATCGGCCATAAGGACATTATATAGGCCATTTGGACAAGGTTCACTGATTTTGGGGTTTGCAACTGACTTCCTATGATCATATATGGCAAATGGACATAACATTCTGATTTAATACTTTCAGTACTTACATATGCCATTTGGGCGTTACATATTCCATTTGGACATTATATATGCCATTTGGACATGGTTCTGTGACTTTTGGGTTCAGAACCCGACTTCCTATGATCAAGTGGACGTTTAGACCATTTGGAGTAGTATATGTGACAAGTGGATGTTTTGACCATTTGGAGTATTATATGTGACAAGTGGATGTTTTGACCATTTGGAGTATTATATGTGACAAGTGGACGTTTAGACCATTTGGAGTATTATATGTGACAAGTGGACATTTTAAGACCATTTGGAGTATTATATGACAAGTGGATGTTTAGACCATTTGGAGTATTATATGTGACAAGTGGATGTTTTGACCATTTGGAGTATTATATGTGACAAGTGGATGTTTTGACCATTTGGAGTATTATATGTGACAAGTGGATGTTTTGACCATTTGGAGTATTATATGTGACAAGTGGACGTTTAGACCATTTGGAGTATTATATGTGACAAGTGGACGTTAAGACCATTTGGAGTATTATATGTGACAAGTGGACATTTAGACCATTTGGAGTATTATATGTGACAAGTGGACGTTTAGACCATTTGGAGTATTATATGTGACAAGTGGACGTTAAGACCATTTGGAGTATTATATGTGACAAGTGGACGTTAAGACCATTTGGAGTATTATATGTGTCAAGTGGACGTTAAGACCATTTGGAGTATTATATGTGACAAGTGGACGTTTAGACCATTTGGAGTATTATATGTGACAAGTGGACGTTAAGACCATTTGGAGTATTATATGTGACAAGTGGACATTTTGACCATTTGGAGTATTATATGTGACAAGTGGACGTTTAGACCATTTGGAGTATTATATGTGACAAGTGGACATTTAGACCATTTGGAGTATTATATGTGACAAGTGGACGTTAAGACCATTTGGAGTATTATATGTGACAAGTGGACGTTAAGACCATTTGGAGTATTATATGTGACAAGTGGACGTTAAGACCATTTGGAGTATTATATGTGACAAGTGGACGTTAAGACCATTTGGAGTATTATATGTGACAAGTGGACGTTTAGACCATTTGGAGTATTATATGTGACAAGTGGACGTTAAGACCATTTGGAGTATTATATGTGACAAGTGGACATTTTGCCCATTTGGAGTATTATATGTGACAAGTGGACGTTTAGACCATTTGGAGTATTATATGTGACAAGTGGACGTTAAGACCATTTGGAGTATTATATGTGACAAGTGGACGTTTAGACCATTTGGAGTATTATATGTGACAAGTGGACGTTAAGACCATTTGGAGTATTATATGTGACAAGTGGACGTTTAGACCATTTGGAGTATTATATGTGACAAGTGGACATTTTGACCATTTGGAGTATTATATGTGACAAGTGGACATTTTGACCATTTGGAGTATTATATGTGACAAGTGGACGTTTGACCATTTGGAGTATTATATGTGACAAGTGGACGTAAGACCATTTGGAGTATTATATGTGACAAGTGGACATTTTGACCATTTGGAGTATTATATGTGACAAGTGGACATTTAGACCATTTGGAGTATTATATGTGACAAGTGGACGTTTAGACCATTTGGAGTATTATATGTGACAAGTGGACATTTTGACCATTTGGAGTATTATATGTGACAAGTGGACGTTAAGACCATTTGGAGTATTATATGTGACAAGTGGACATTTTGCCCATTTGGAGTATTATATGTGACAAGTGGACGTTTAGACCATTTGGAGTATTATATGTGACAAGTGGACATTTTGACCATTTGGAGTATTATATGTGACAAGTGGACGTTTAGACCATTTGGAGTATTATATGTGACAAGTGGACATTTTGCCCATTTGGAGTATTATATGTGACAAGTGGACATTTTGCCCATTTGGAGTATTATATGTGACAAGTGGACGTTTAGACCATTTGGAGTATTATATGTGACAAGTGGACATTTTGACCATTTGGAGTATTATATGTGACAAGTGGACGTTTAGACCATTTGGAGTATTATATGTGACAAGTGGACGTTAAGACCATTTGGAGTATTATATGTGACAAGTGGACGTTTAGACCATTTGGAGTATTATATGTGACAAGTGGACGTTTAGACCATTTGGAGTATTATATGTGACAAGTGGACATTTAGACCATTTGGAGTATTATATGTGACAAGTGGACGTTTAGACCATTTGGAGTATTATATGTGACAAGTGGACATTTTGACCATTTGGAGTATTATATGTGACAAGTGGACATTTTGCCCATTTGGAGTATTATATGTGACAAGTGGACGTTTAGACCATTTGGAGTATTATATGTGACAAGTGGACATTTTGACCATTTGGAGTATTATATGTGACAAGTGGACGTTTAGACCATTTGGAGTATTATATGTGACAAGTGGACGTTTAGACCATTTGGAGTATTATATGTGACAAGTGGACGTTTTGACCATTTGGAGTATTATATGTGACAAGTGGACGTTAGACCATTTGGAGTATTATATGTGACAAGTGGACGTTAAGACCATTTGGAGTATTATATGTGACAAGTGGACGTTTAGACCATTTGGAGTATTATATGTGACAAGTGGACGTTAAGACCATTTGGAGTATTATATGTGACAAGTGGACGTTAAGACCATTTGGAGTATTATATGTGACAAGTGGACGTTTAGACCATTTGGAGTATTATATGTGACAAGTGGACGTTTAGACCATTTGGAGTATTATATGTGACAAGTGGACATTTTGACCATTTGGAGTATTATATGTGACAAGTGGACGTTTAGACCATTTGGAGTATTATATGTGACAAGTGGACATTTAGACCATTTGGAGTATTATATGTGACAAGTGGACGTTAAGACCATTTGGAGTATTATATGTGACAAGTGGATGTTTTGACCATTTGGAGTATTATATGTGACAAGTGGACGTTAAGACCATTTGGAGTATTATATGTGACAAGTGGACGTTTAGACCATTTGGAGTATTATATGTGACAAGTGGACATTTTAGACCATTTGGAGTATTATATGTGACAAGTGGACGTTAAGACCATTTGGAGTATTATATGTGACAAGTGGACATTTTGCCCATTTGGAGTATTATATGTGACAAGTGGACGTTAAGACCATTTGGAGTATTATATGTGACAAGTGGACATTTTTCCCATTTGGAGTATTATATGTGACAAGTGGACGTTTAGACCATTTGGAGTATTATATGTGACAAGTGGACATTTTGCCCATTTGGAGTATTATATGTGACAAGTGGACATTTTGCCCATTTGGAGTATTATATGTGACAAGTGGACGTTTAGACCATTTGGAGTATTATATGTGACAAGTGGACATTTTGACCATTTGGAGTATTATATGTGACAAGTGGACGTTTAGACCATTTGGAGTATTATATGTGACAAGTGGACGTTAAGACCATTTGGAGTATTATATGTGACAAGTGGACGTTTAGACCATTTGGAGTATTATATGTGACAAGTGGACGTTAAGACCATTTGGAGCATTATATGTGACAAGTGGACATTTTTCCCATTTGGAGTATTATATGTGACAAGTGGACGTTTAGACCATTTGGAGTATTATATGTGACAAGTGGACATTTTGCCCATTTGGAGTATTATATGTGACAAGTGGACATGTTGCCCATTTGGAGTATTATATGTGACAAGTGGACGTTTAGACCATTTGGAGTATTATATGTGACAAGTGGACATTTTGACCATTTGGAGTATTATATGTGACAAGTGGACGTTTAGACCATTTGGAGTATTATATGTGACAAGTGGACGTTAAGACCATTTGGAGTATTATATGTGACAAGTGGACGTTAAGACCATTTGGAGTATTATATGTGACAAGTGGACGTTTAGACCATTTGGAGCATTATATGTGACAAGTGGACGTTAAGACCATTTGGAGTATTATATGTGACAAGTGGACGTTTAGACCATTTGGAGTATTATATGTGACAAGTGGACGTTTAGACCATTTGGAGTATTATATGTGACAAGTGGACGTTAAGACCATTTGGAGTATTATATGTGACAAGTGGACGTTTAGACCATTTGGAGTATTATATGTGACAAGTGGACGTTTAGACCATTTGGAGTATTATATGTGACAAGTGGACATTTTGCCCATTTGGAGTATTATATGTGACAAGTGGACGTTTAGACCATTTGGAGTATTATATGTAACAAGTGGACATTTAGACCATTTGGAGTATTATATGCCTGATATGGACATAACATAGGCCTCAGACAAAATCACATAAAATAAGTCAAATCCATAGCGATACGGTTCTTTAGTAATGGATAATTGACAAACAATAAACAAAATACAAATAAACGCACTTTCAAATAAGTTTTTAAAATGTGTCGTTTCACACTTGAGACGTGACTTTCTGTCCATTTGCATATAGTTTCAGACAGTTATAAAAATTGCTTTATACCTGTGTTCTCTCTTTGTCTGAAGCCAGTTTGTTTTGTCCGTCAAGCCTACCAGCACTTTTCCCCTTGCTCCTGTCTTTTTCTATAGTTCCAGTTTTCTAGTTTTCTTCCTGCCCTGACCCTGAGACTGCCTGCCATTCCATACCTTGTCACACCGCCGTGGATTATTGACCTCTGCCTGCCCAGACCCTGAGACTGCCTGCCGTTTTGTACCTTTTGACTCTGATCTGGATTACTGACCTGTGCCTGCCCTTGACCTGTCGTTTTGCCTGCCCCTGTTCTAGTAATAAACTTTTGTTACTTCGACACTGTCTGCATCTAGGTCTTCCCTAAAACGTGATACTGCCGCCCAATTCAGTGGTATTTTCTGTATATTTTTCACCCAATGGCAATACGCTGCCATTCATTTTTGTCTATCAGTGTCAGGCTCGTGTGTGTGTAGCTGGTGCGTGAGAGTCAGGCGCAGGAGAGCAGAAATGAGTGAACGAAAGCACTTTACTGTGGCACAGTAACAGTCACTGAACGCAATAGCGTCACAACAACAATTGCCTACAGAAAACAAGTGCGGCAGGACAAAACACAAAACAACAAGTCCAGCGCAAACCAGACGGAACGTACCACTGACAAACAATTACACACACAGACATGGGGGAAACCAGAGGGTTAAATACATGACAAGTAATGAGGGAATGACAACCAGGTGTGTGGGGAAACAAGACAAAACAAATGAAAGGTGGATCGGTGATGGCTAGAAAACCGGTGACGCCGATCGCGAACACCGCCCTCACAAGGAGAGGCACCAACGGCGGAGGTCGTGACAATCAGGCCTATGGTTTCCTTACCAATAACATGGCCTAAAGGTCAAGTGGACATACTCTATATTCATATCTCATAATAAATAAATAATAGAAAGTTTGCAAAAATAGATAAGATCTTGCTACCATGGAAAGGAAAATACCTATCTATTTATGGAAAAATCACCCTGATTCACTTTTTAGTCATATCCCAGTTTACCTATTTGCTTATGGCCTTGCCCATACCTAGCGACTAGTTTTAAAAATTATATGAGCAAAAAATATTCCAGACAAAATTAAACGGGCCTATTTAAAGTTTTCAGACCCCAAACTTTTTCCAAATTGTATTACGTTGCAGCCTATTCTAAAATGTATTAAATTGTTTTTTTTCCCTCATTAATCTACACACAATACCCCATAATGACAAAGAAAAAATAGGTTTTTAGAAATGTTTGCAAAAATTATACAAAAATTGATGAAATATAATATTTACATAAGTCTTCATAAGTGGGCGGCAGGTAGCCTAGTGGTCAGAGCGTTGGGCCAGTGACCGAAAGGTTGCTATATCGAATCCCTGAGCTGACAAGGTCAAAATCTGTCGTTCTGCTCCTGAACAAGGCAGTTAACTGACTGTTCCTAGGCCGTCATTGTAAATTAGAATTTGTTCTTAACTGACTTGCCTGGTTAAATAAAGGATTAAACATTTTTAAAACGTTAGACCTTTTACTCAGGACTTTGTTGAAGCACCTTTGGCAGCGATTACAGCCTCAAGTCTTCTTGGGTATGATGCTACAAGCTTGGTACACCTGTATTTGGGGAGTTTCTCCCTTTCTTCTCTGCAGATCATCTCAAGCTCTGTCAGGTTGGATGGGGAGCATTACTGCACAGCTATTTTCAGGTCTCTCCAGAGATGTTCGACCGGGTTCAAGTCCGGGCTCTGGCTGGGCCACTCAATGACATTCAGAGAAACTTCTGAGTTGTCTCGGTTTTCTGTACGGGTTATTGTGTGTAGGAAAACATTTTTTTAATCAATTTTAGAATAAGGCTGTAACGTACCAAAATGTGGATAATTTTAAATATGTTATTGGACAATAAACAGATATGTCTTATTAACCTATATAAAAATGTATCAACTCTACAAGAAACATTAGACTCTATTATTATTATGTCTTGGTTTTCTGTTGGAAGGTCCATCTTCGCCCCAGTCTGAGGTCCTGTGCGCTCTGGAGCAGGTTTTCATCAATTATCTCTCTGTACTTTGCTCTGTTCATCTTTCCCTCGATTCTGACTAGTCTCCCAGTCCCTGCTGCTGAAAAACATCCCCACAGCATGTTCTGAGAGTCCTTTAGGTGCCTTTTTGGCAAACTCCAAGCGGAGTGGCTTCTGTCTGGCCACTCTACCATAAAGGCCAGATTGGTGGAGTGCTGTAGAGATGGTTGTCCTTCTGGAAGTTTCTCCCATCTCCACAGAGGAACTCTAGAGCTCTGTCAAAGTGACCATTAGGTTCTTGTTCACCTCACTGACCAAGGCACGTCTCCCCCGATTGCTCAGTTTGGCTGGGTGTTCAGCTCTAGGAAGAGTCTTGGAAACAGGATGCACATGAGCTCAATTTCGAGTCTCATAGCAAAGGGTCTGAATACTTATGTCAATAAGGCATTTCAGTTTTTATTTTTAATACATTTGTTATTACGGGTTATTGTGTGTATGAGGAAAACATTTTTTTAATCAATTTTAGAATAAGGCTGTAACGTACCAAAATGTGGAAAAGGGAAAGGGGTCTGAATACTTTCCGAATGCACTGTATGTTTAAGCTTGAAGTAGAAGCCTAAGTGTTGTTGTTGTTGTTGTAGTTTATTCCAATAGTTTATCCAAATTAGGGGACGGGTGGTATGGTTAGATTAAAATAATAATACAAATAAAAAAACTGTTAAGGCTCCGTGGAGTGATGAGGAATTGAAAAACTGTATGGTTGAAAGAGATGTGGCAAAAGGAGTAGCTAATAATTAAGGAGTTACATACTGCAAATTGAGAAATTATGATACTAAACTCAACAAAAATAAAAATGAACTGTAATCTGAAGTCAAGATCAATGATATAAAGAATGATGGAAGAACATCTTTGAAGTACAAATTCAACTCCATCTTTCATTGAATCAGATGGCTGATTCATCACAAAACCATTTGATGTTGCTAATTACTTTAATGATTACTTAAATCAAAAGTCTGACTGCATGGAGATGCTTGGGAATATATTCAATACGGGGGGCCGTGTTATGGGTCTTTCAGGGAAAAGGTGTACATCTGACCTCCATCATCTAGGACATAACAATGGTTAATAAAATCTCTCAATTTCTGCCCATTTATTTGCACAGTCTTGCAGGCCTTCTCATACAGCTGCAACTGCATTCGTAAATCAAGACCTTTCTTGAGTTGGGCTCTGGGATGGTGCAACTGTTGAGAATGTGAGCCTATGGTTGTGTGGGGGGAAAGGGTTGAGTGTGTATGAGTGTGTGGTTGTATGTGCGTATCCCACAACTGCTGCGAAGGAGTAAAAGATGTTAGGGACAATATAGGATGATTCACAATAATTGTTTGCTAATATAATAATTGCTTGCAATAATGTAATTTTGGTAATGGCGAGACTGGTGAGAGGTTACATTACTACAAATATTAATAGCTAATTATGGAAAATAAGGAACAGGATTTAAAAAAAATATATATATATTTTGATTGCTATATATATAATACAAATCGAGGTGAGGGCGATGGAAATGCATTTGGCAGTTGATCTACTTCTGTTCTGTAATTGGCACTGTGTGCTCTTTTCGAAGGATGGATCCCAGTCTTTTCAGGGCTATGGGATCCGGGGGTCGGGGGTGGTCTGCCTGGCATTGGGATGACAACCCAACTCGGGATGAGGAGGGCTTTTAGCGGGTGGAATAGTGGGGACCAATTGGAGGTTTACTTAGTAGCAATGCAAATATCATGGTACAGCTATATAGACACTCAATCATCATGTTACTTTTTAATGGTACTTTACAAACATATATTTTGATAAATTGATTTGAAAGTTGTGTCTCATTATGGAAAGTGGTGAAATAAGTATAGCCAGTTACGATTGTAATGGCTTAGAACATAATAAGAAAAGACAATCAGCATTTACCTGGCTAAAAGAGAAGGAATATAATATCTATTGTTTACAGGAAACTCATTCAACAATTTTAGCTGAAGTTTTGTGTTTACAGAACATTTGGTGCTGTCTGATTAGGACATAAAGGGCCTTTCTCCAAGAGGCTGGTGTTTCCAGAACATTTTGTACTGTCTCAAGGGATACTGTAGCTCTCTGCTTCCAAACATAGTAGTCCAGACTTAGTTGTTGTTAGTGAGGTAACTTCTGAATCACTGTCTGACATTATTTTGTTCACCTTGTTGTCACCCTGTCTATATTGAAGTGACTATTGGTTGCACTTGGTTTGTGTGAACATTGAGCAGATGTTTCACATGACTTTAAAGGCACAGCAGACATCAGACTATGCAACCTCAAATAAAAATGTAAGATGATCTGCGTTTCTATCTGAGAAAATAAACTAAAATGTGCTGTCTCTGAGCAATGACGTTAATCTAGTGTATCTTATTGTTGCTTATTGTTCAGAGAGCACTGGCGAGTAAACTGATACATTGAATCAAATTCAATTTTCAGTGAGAACTAGGAGTTCTTCAAGTTTAGCACTTTATCCACACATTTGTCTGTTTTTCCTATATTCTGTCCGATACTGAAGATTTAGGTTTCACAGCTAGGGAGCACCAGTTCAGAGCACCAGAGCACCATTTCATTAATTAACTGTATTTTCTGAAGGTTTGTATAAAAATTAAGTGAAACCTACATTACATGTCATTGGAGTACTATTTCAAGTTTCAACCTAACTGATTCAGCCTAACTGATTTCTATTTTCCAACATCCCTACGACCATCATTATTCAAATGGGCTACAATGATTCAAATATATTTCATTCAATTCATCATTTTATTTTGATAGAAAACATGGTGATGTTTGCTGCCATCTTCACAGCAAGATTGCAATACTTAACAATTTACAGATTCTGGACAAAACTGTGGACATACCCCAGACAGAGTGTTAGATAGGGGATATTATACAGCAACACAGACAGAGTGTTAGATAGTGGATGTTATGTCTGACCCAGCTCTCTCTATCATGTGTGACTCAGCCCTCTCTATCATGTCTGACTCAGTTCTCTCTATCATGTGTGACTCAGCTCTCTCTATCATGTCTGACTCAGTTCTCTCTATCATGTGTGACTCAGCTCTCTCTATCATGTCTGACTCAGCTCTCTCTATCATGTCTGACTCAGTTCTCTCTATCATGTCTGACTCAGTTCTCTCTATCATGTCTGACTCAGTTCTCTCTATCATGTCTGACTCAGTTCTCTCTATCATGTGTGACTCCGCTCTCTCTATCATGTCTGACTCAGCTCTCTCTATCATGTCTGATTGAGTCATTCTCCGAGTGAGGGTAAAGCTATGATATCCTGACCTGTCACTCCCTCTCACCTTTCTCCTCCTCAGTCTAACTTTACTTTGTTGTCTCTACGGCCCTCTAATGTCTGTTCCTGGAAAATGACGAGTGCATTCATACTGCATAATGGATGAGCTAACTTACCCTATTCCCGACATGGGTCTCTATTCAAAAGTAGTGCACTATGTCGGGAATAGCGTGTCATTAGGAGGTCCCAGGTAATTCAGAGATCGTTCAAGCAAAGGCCTTGTGGTCTAGAAATAGTAAAGCTGGGAGCAGAATATGACTAAACCATACTGTGGATATTCAATTATACCAGATATGACTTTAACTCAGTTAGGACCAGGGGAATTGTATCATACCTGGTTAAAAAAAGGTGAAATAAAAATTCCTGTCTTTCCTTCATCTGAAGACTGATATAAGCAGCTAGACTGACCTCTGATGGCAAGAAGATGTATGTTTACTTCCACGTCAGGATATAACACAATATACTCTAACATTTAGTTTTTCTTTTCTTTCATCAAGTAACATTTCACAAACAAATTGCAGGAAAATATAGTAGAGTAGTAAATAACCAAACCAACAATAATCCTAAAGAAACTCAGATCAATGTCCTACTCTATTCAAAAGACATTAAGATGTCAAATAAAAAGAGAAAACAATCAAAATCCCAAGTAAATTAAAGGATGGCGATATAATTGTCTCAGTTGTGAAAAAGTGGTCGAAAATACCAAAAACATTTTGGAATTTTTCAAGTGTGACAAAGGGAGAAGTGGTCCTCCGAAAACTACAACGCAAGATGCATTTTAATCTTGCTTTTGAAAATTGGATTGAGTAGCTCTATAATTCCATTTCGACATTCAGTTTAAATGCAGTGGCAGCCCACACACACACACACACACACTGGGGGTGAGATGTTGAAGACCCCAGACCTACATGATGGAGGTCCTCACCGATACAGAAGATAATAAACAGTGAATGGAGTTACTCAAACTCATTTAACAAATCAAGCTGTTCCCATTAGTGGTTATTGACTCACACCAACTGGAGCATAGATAACACAATAGCATACTTACGCAATAAGGCACGAGGGGGTGTGGTGTATAACCAATATACCACCGCTAAGAGTTGTTCTTAGGGATGACGCATTGCGGAGTATACAGCCTGTATATAGCCCTTAGCTGTGGTATATTGGTAATATACCACAAACCCTGAGGTGCCTTATTGCTATTATAAACTGGTTACCAACGTAATCAGAAGAGTACCAATAAATGTTTTGTCATACTTGTGGTTTACGGTCTGATATACCATGGATGTCAGCCAATCCACATTCAGGGCTCCAACCACCC
Source organism: Brachymystax lenok tsinlingensis (assembly GCA_030435695.1). Classification (NCBI taxonomy): domain Eukaryota; kingdom Metazoa; phylum Chordata; class Actinopteri; order Salmoniformes; family Salmonidae; genus Brachymystax; species Brachymystax lenok. The sequence continues at coordinate 22,648,567 of CM059783.1, read as the reverse complement.
AGTTTATACTGCTTAATATAAGCCATAGTACATGTCTGTAAATACATGGGTACATGGATGGTACATCATTTCCAACAACGGGGGACCATAATAATAAGATGTATGAGGAAACAGTTTGAGATTAGGAAAGTTCTCAAGAGTCACAGGAATATTAAGAGCAATGGCCAGAGTGGTTCTGTGTTTTATTCAGTCACTTTCACTTTGAGTGCAAATTGAGATAAGTCATCTTATCCAGTGTGTAGACATTCCCTTTTGATGGTCTGAAAAATGATGTTGAAATGAATTCAATATAAGTCTTTATTGAGGGTCAGGACTGCTACTGAGTTCTGGAAGGGTGAGGTAAATCCTTTTAAACTACTTATTTAAAATGTGTCATGTATTTTAATGCATGTGTGTGTCTGTGTGAGTCAGTGGCAGTGTGTTAGTTCACCTGTAGAGGGCATACTGGCAGTGTGTCTAGTTCACCTGTAGAGGGCATAGTGGCAATGAGACTGTCATGACAATGCGCTTGGAGTGAGGGAAGAAAGGGTTGAAGTAAAAAGGTTAGAGGCTCTATAGCAAATGGTCCTGATAAGAAAATAGGCCATGAATGATGCTCAGTTAGCCAATCAGAGCAGCTCTTGACAGGTTAAAGAAGGTTAAACAGTAGCGATGGATGAAGGGCAGAGTTGGCCAAGTCTCTGGATGCTAACTGATGATCAAAATTGAGGACTTCTGAAGGACAGAAAGAAAAGGAGTGTCTTGTTTGATACAGATCATTCACCTATAAGTCTACTGGTTGATATCCATGATATGCACATGAGGTCAGGTCACAAAGTCACAGAACCTGTTACTTCATGTAGATTATTTGTATATTCAGAACCTGTTATTTCATGTAGATTATTTGTATATTCAGAACCTGTTATTTCATGTAGATTATTTGTATATTCAGAACCTGTTATTTCATGTAGAGCTTTTTGTTATATTTCGAATCTGTTATTTTAGGAAATCTATATTTCTATCATATACAGACTGTATATGTTGAGAACCTGTTTGGGAACCTGTTTGGGCTGTGTTTAACAGATGGCTTGGGACAGACATTGGATCAATGCGCAAGATGATCACAATTCTCAATGCTTCATAAAGATGATCACAATCAAGACTTCTCAATGCTTCAGTCTGACAGTCCATCCACAGTTGGAGAGAGGTATATTAGTAGTAGAGTTTGAATTTGAGCCAATTGCTATATTGAATGCTGTAATTCTCTGTGGTGAAAATATTGCTTATTCGCTTCATATGCTGCTGTAATACACTCTCATTGTTTTGTCATAAATTGGCAGAGCATCGTTTTAAAAAGCCTATTTAAAAACAACTTGAATAACAGTTATTAAGACTCAAAAGAAGACTCAGATGCTAAATATTGTTATAAAATACTTTAATCTCCTAATGTGCATGCTTGATTCACACAGAAGAGACATGTGGACAGTGTCACTGCTTCCTCAGGTTTACTTGAATCACATTTTACATTTATATTATTAACATTTCATTTCCTTCTGTAACAAATTGAGCTTGGAATTGTGTGATTAAACAGCAGGGTATTAATGTAAGCAGTTAGTGAGTCTTGTTGTTTCCACCATAAACATATTGATGACAGTAATTAAACATTAATTCTCATAACAGAAGAATGTTGTCGTCTTTCACCGAAAATATTAAATACTTATTTAAATGATTACTGCCCCAATCACTAACCCCAACCCTAACCCTAACCCTAACGGAATATATTGAGAAGGCTTTCTCAAATCTGGGAACATGTTATCCTGGCCCAGGAGTTCACGTATCTTCTCCATCAGACCCTCTACCTGCTGACAGTCTGGTTTTGTGTTTCTGAACAGATGGTACCTGTCCCCACAGTGACTTAGTATTTCCTTCAGATGCGAATCAGCATCTTTAATGAACTCATCCATGGTGATACTTGTCAGTTGCTCTCCAGAAGTGAAGAGGACAATCGTTTTGCATCTGATTTCACTCTTAAAGGCTTCTTCCAATTGTTTTAATATCGCTCTCTTGCCCTCTGTGAATTGGCCAATCTGAATCACCAACAAGTACACACAAGGATCTTCCCCACAGTGATTTTTACATTCTATAACATGTTTGTCCGAATTTTCAACATTATTATGGAAGAAGTCTGGGGTATCAATGACCCTAACCTCTGTCCCAAATAACTGCTTCTGTTTAACCTCACACACTGTAGTAACAGGTTGAGAGTTTATTTCTGATTTAAAAAAGGTTGTTCGCAGGATTGTGTTTCCACTAGCACTCTTTCCACTGCCTGCCTGTCCCAGTAACACGATGTTCAGCATGTTGCCTTCATGGTTCTCTTGACCGGGATGATTTTCACCTGATTAAACATTAAGAGGAGCAATCAACTATATGAGAAATCTTAGGAGGAAATGTCTACATGTTGAGGAAATAGTCTACATCTGTTCTAAAAACAGCTATATGTGTATGTGTTAATTAAACTGTACATAAATATGAAAATACATTTACATTATAATAGTAGGTTTAATCACTTCAAAAGTAACACTTACTTTGTGACATGTTCCTCTTCTTGTTTTGGCAGAAACTGCTTGTCACAGATACAAAACGCCTGAAATAAATAAAAATAATAAAAAAAGGAATTCATTACAGTTATACATCTCACGCTGACATTCAAATAATATCTAACTACAGGTACTCTGACTTTTCCTGTTGGTCAGTTCATTAGTTATCTGATCATTGAGAAGTTGAATGTGAAGAAAGATTGAGTAAATTTTTTCAATAGACTTCCACTTTTTGAATAATTGTAGACGAGGCTTAAAAAAAGTCCATAGGAAGGTTTTCAACACATGGTCAGTAAAAATCTGAAAGAGTTCTACATCTTCCTTATATACTGTATTGTAGAGAGATAAGGCGGGTTGGGTGGGCGGTTCTAAGAGAGCATGGTGGATATAACATTGGAAAAAGCACTTTCTCTTCATTCATTTTCAACTTCATCAAGACAATGGGGAGCAATAAATCTCAGCCTGAAGTGCCTGCAGGTGAGAATTGATTGTAACTTTGCAGTTCAGATCCTGTACATTTTCTTTACTGGGTTTGAGTGAATTAATCATTAACAATGTATTATGTTTGCAGGTCATGACCTGAGAATTGTGTTGATTGGAAAAACTGGATCTGGTAAAAGTTCAAGTGGAAACACCATTCTGGGAAGAGAAGTATTTACATCAGCACCCCTGTCTACCTCAGTGACTGATAAATGTAGTGAACAAAAGGTACAAGAAAATAGATGGTTAAATGTGGTGGACACACCAGGAGTGTTAGACACAGATGGTAAAAAGAAACCAAGGTATATCCAAAGAGAGATACTGAAGTGTCTTGAAGTCACATCCCCTGGTCCTCATGTCTTCCTGTTGGTGGTGAAGCTGGAGACATGGCATTCAGAGGATAAGACATCTCTTTCCACAGGTCTACAAGCACATGATTGTGGTCTTTACTCACAGCAATCAACTTGGGGGGAGAACAATACAAGAATTTGTACGTAATGGTCATCCAAATCTTAAAGACATTATACGTCGCTGTTCTGACAGATTCCATGTTTTCAACAATATAAGTCATAGGAGAGACCAAGTTGTTGAGCTGGTCAGAAAGATTGATGAATTGGTGGCAGTGGAAGGGATCTATGACCATCACCATGTAGATTAAGGATGTTTTTTCCAATAAATAAACATTGTATATTGAATATATATATGTTGAATTATGTAAATATAACAATATTTATGCTGTATTTATTTTCAGTTAAACTATATGTTGTCGATAGGTTAATCCCAAATGTCTCTGGAATGTCACAATACATGGGAATGGTATCTTTCACCACCAAACTATTGTCAACAATAAAGTAATGAATGACTAACAACCATTGTTCTTTAAGCATCATAAGGCATGCTATATATACCTAATTATTACATATTGTGAATATAATGTGAACACATTTGTTGCTGTTTGTACTATTTCGTTGTTTATATTTAGTGTATTTTCTTTTTCACAATTATTATGTTTTACTTCTATTATTTTAAATCCCATTTAGGGACCTTTTTTAATGTAAATTGTTTGTGATGCTAAATGTCTCTATCTGACGGATAAAAACTATCAAGCTGACAAAATCTGCCACATTGACAGAAATGTTCATTGATGTGCATTGACCCTGTCAAATAAATAAATAAATAATCTAGCATTTCTATATATGTTCATTCAAATTCAATAGATGAGCATATTGCACAAAGGATAATTGTTTTTGAGCAGCTTGCTATCAAACTTCAACTCAAAGTTTAAGTTATCAAAAGTGAATGATCACCTCATTGTGATGATTTTCCATATTTAGCACTCGTGGGATGCCATATCGTTGGTGTCCTGCAAAAAAACGTGTAGACCTCTATAATAGACCCCCAATAGAACTAATTTAAGGAAGTATTTAAAAAATATTTTCAAATCAAGTATTAATGAAAGTTCACAAGGCGTTTTGAATGTCTTGTACTAGTCTGTTGTGTCTGTTGACATAGATGCACCTGAAGTATTTTTTTTAACATAAATTCAATTACAAAAAAATACAAATGTAATTGTCATGATTTGTAGGTGAGGTCCCTGAACCAATAACAGTTGGTTGTATTTATACAACTGATATGGGTTGGAAAGTAACTGAAGTTAACAAAGTCTTTTTAAATACAATTAATACAAATTCATAGAAAATAGACAAAGTAAAAAAAAATGCAAAAGTAATTGCTGTGTATTGAATATGTGAGGTCCCTATGCAGAAAGTTCACCAGAATTTTTGCTGGTTGATATAACAGATAAGTACACAAGGTTAGGTCACCAAGTCACAGAACCTTTTATTTCAGGGGAAATCTTTATATTTAGCTAACGGGTTGTGAACCTATCTAGGCTTGGCACAGACGTTGGATCTATGTGCAAAGTGATCACAGTGCTTCAGTCTGACAGAAAGAAAGAGGTGGTCTTGTAAGTACTGACCCTGTCACGCCTGCTCCAGCTCTCCCTCTCTGGCGCCAGACTGCCTTCATTACGCACACCTGTCACCATCGTTACGCGCACCTGCGCTTCATCACCAGTCACCATCACACGCAGCAGCGCATCATTGGACTCACCTGGACTCCATTACCTTGGTGATTGCCCCTCCTATATCTGTCTGTTTCTCTGGTTAGATCCCTGTGTCAGCAATAATGTTGTTCTGTGTTCCTGTCCAGACGCTGTCCTGTTCCATGGCCGTTGTTAATTAAATGTTCACACCCTGCTTCTCATCTCCAGCCTCGTCCCTCACAGACCCCTTGTTCGAGACTAAGATTCCAAACATTGAGCGGTAAAGCTGTCTGTAGCCCTGGTATTGAGCTGCCCCATCAACCACTCTACAAAACCAACATTAGAGAGTTCATCTTTACCTTATAAAGTAATCTGGGAGTTTGAGCTATGAACTAAACCAAAACCTTCATGTCGCTCATTGCCTGCCATGTGTTTCTCTACATGAACACTCAACACAGGTCAGACGATATAGAGAAAGTCTAACCCATTGTCTAAAAATCAAATAAAATGTTAATTGTCAAATACACGTTTAGCAGATGTTATTGCGGGTTGTTACAGATACAGGTATCCTGTGTGTGTATTTGTTTTCTTTCCTTCTGCCCTAGTCACAGGTGTCACTCATCAGCAGTCATCAGTCGCCAATCAATCCTCAATCAGTCCCAATCAGAAGACACACCTGCTCCTTTTCCCTTACCCAATCACACCCCCTTTCCCTTGGTTTAAACCCCCAGTCAGTTGTCTCTCTCTATCTCTTGTTTTGTAGCGCTCGTGTTATGAGCTTGCTACACATCTCTACCGCTGTTTGGTATTTGTTGAAGCCCAGTTGCGTTTGGTTTGTTGGTGTTGTTTGTGTTTGTTATCGCTCTTGCTCTTGTTTTGGTGCCAACATCTCACATTAACTGTGATCCTGTGAGTAACTGTCATTAACTGTGCTCCTGTGCTGTGTTGTATTGCTGTTTGTTAATGGAAAAGGGGATAACCAGACAAGTCGCCCATGGGCATACATTACCTGTAGGAAACACTGTCTAAATACATTAGTTAGAACTGGGCGGACCACCCACTGTATTTTATTGGTTAGTTAGCTAGCTGTTCTTTAAGCAGATAGATTAGCTTAGGGGTGTTTGGATATTTATTAGTTCTTTCCTTGGGTCCAGCTCAGCCCCTTTTCCCCACACCCCATTACCGTGTTTAGAAATAAACCTTTATTGTTTGACGGTAGATTTAAGTTGTCTGTTTTTATTTTTGTTCTCGCTGTTCCTTTTCACTATTATAATTTGCATGAGATATGTTGCGGGTCTTGATTCCATTCCCCCTAGACTGCGGGCCAAAAGGGATTTGTAACACGGGTGTAGCGAAATGCTTGTGTTTCTAGCACCAGCAGTAACAGGGACGGGAGTAACTGAAAGTACCAGAGGAGATGCTAAAATGTTTAAAGTTATATTTTATACTACGCTGAACACAATTCAAAAGGCACTAGCACATCTGACCCATCTTTGTTGCAGGTGCATGGTAACAGTTGAATAAGTAAACATTATAAACCCGCTCTTGCTAGTATCACTGCTCTTGCTAGTATCACTTGTGGGGGGAAATCTGAATTAGCTAAATGACATTGACATAATTAAGGTGTCTCATTTGCAGAAAATGCTTATGTTTTAGTTACTGTTGATTTGTCTCCCTTCAGACTCTGGTGTTGGCGGCTGCACTTCCTGCTTTCACATCCTCCTGCTCAGAAGTCAGGCTTGTCATCACATTTGTAATTGCTTTAAAAGCGTTGTGAAATGTGATAGGGGATAACAAACAGTGATAAGAATCATGTAGCTATGACGTGATCCTACACGATTTCCTGATTTTCACAGACGGACCACTTAGAAGTTAAATCATGGGGATTTTTTTCCCCCCACTGATAGAACGTAGGCTTTCACCAAATTGACAGGAGTTTCATGATTTTTATGTCTGGGGGTGGATTATCACAGATTATTTTGGGAAACCGGCCCCTAGACAATAAATGATGTGAGACAATGTTTTTTTTTAACATGATTTGAAGGTCAAATTACATTTTTGAAAGACCCTTTTGCAGGTGGAAATGCTGTATAATTAAGCAATAAGCTGCTCTTAGGCACAACAGAATGCGGAGTGCCTGGATGCGACCCTTTGCCGTGGTATATTGGCCATTTACCACAATCTCCAGAGATGCCTTATTGCTTTTATAAACAGGTTACCAAGATAACTAGAACAGTAAACAAGTAGTTTTTAGTCATACCAGTGGTATATTGTCTCACGTACCATGACTCAGAATCAAGGGCTCGAACGATACGGTTTATATTTTTGCATAATCACCTTCCGGGGAATTAAACATGTACATTTCTTTCTTTTTTTAAACAATGTTTTAAGTGAGAAGAGGGATTTGTCTGAAGTCGAGAGAAATTCACACAAGCACCTAAATGCCTACTCCGCCCATGCTCTATCTAGGTTTTCCAGCACACAGCTTTGACCTACTACAGTAGATACAATATGTTGGTTTATATTGTACTTCAAGCTATGTGTATGCAGGTTGCTTAGGATTCTTCTCAAACAGCCTAATTCATACTCTTCAGAGGAATAATAGACTTTGTAGTGTCCTGCTATGAAAATAATTTGTATATACTGTACATTATTAGGCTGGATGTATTTTTAGATACGCCTATTATAAATGGGTATTATTGTAGCTTCACCATCTTTATTGCAAAAATAAATACAAATACAACTTTAAGCTACACATTCATTTAGCAAAGATAATGAACTGCCCATTAATCAGTACAGCAAATAAAAAAACAGGACCATGTGAGCTTTTGTCAATATTACACTGGTAATCTAACGGTCACAGAAATCAGGAATGTGTGTTTCCAACAGACCACTCATTACCTGTTATGTTGGGCACCTACTGACCAAATTAAATATGTTCTGAAATGCACTGTGTACAAAACATTTCCATGACAGGCTGACCAGGTGAATCCAGGTGAAAGCTATGATCCCTTCTTGGTGTTAAATACACTTCAAATCAGTGTAGATGAAGGGGAGGAGACAGGTTAAAGAAACATTTGTAAGCCTTGAGATAATTGAGACCTGGAATGTGTATGTGTACCATTCAGAGAGTGAATGGGCAAGACAAAATACTTAAGTGCTTTTGAATGGGGTATCAAGAATGGTCCACCACCCAAAGGACATCCAGCAAACTTGACACAGTTGTGGGAAGCATTGTGCCTTCATCCTACTGAAATGGTTTTGACACCTTGTAGAGTCCATAATATAGTTATTACCATGAAAAGTCCTTATTATTCCCAATTATCATAAAGTTGCATCCATGACAGAATAACTGATTGTGTTCCAGAGGTAACAGAAGAGCATCTCTAACATGGCCTATGGTGTAAGTAATGCCAATCTCTGCAGGGAGACTAACCACAAGGCCACTGAGTTGGGATGGTATATTTATTTAGTGTTCATAAAACACTTGACATTATCTCAATCAATATTCCTTAAATGCACAACATCATCAAATGATAATTAACGCTGCAACCATGAACCAACGTATTCTCCCAGAGGTCGCTGCATGGTAATTCAGCTGTTTGCATTGGCCGTGCAGCATTTACAGTGATAGGGGCTCTGCAGAAGTCAGGTCATTCATACTTCTTGCTCTTCGCCGAACAGCACAGAGCTGTTACAAGTTGTCAAGGAAGTGAGTTTGTGTTTATACAGGACCTCCCGCCCCCACATACAGTCAACCAATCATGTCAATGCAGAGCTATAAGGAGACCTCGGCATTGTTACAACATTTGAGAGGCACTGTGGTGTGGCGCTCAATTTGGCCTCAGCGTCACACCATCCACATGGCGCCTCCGACCACATTTTTCAGATAAAGCCGAAATCTACGTTTTCAAAACGAAGACAATATACATTTATTTGTTTAAACCATTTCCGTTTTTATATTGAAAGTCAAGAGTTTAATAGCTAGAGTTCTTCACGTTAGTCCAACACATTTGGTGGAAAATAGTTTTGTTTTCATCAGATGACAACAGAAGTGCAACACTATTTGGCTAGCAGCCACATATGCAATGAGCTTAGCCTACAATGAAAAAAAGCTGTATTATTTTGCAAAAATAAAAATATTTCTTAATGTTTATCATTGAAAGAATGTAGCCAGCTACATAAAATTAGCTACTGTAATGTCCGTGGTTCTGTTGTAGAAAGAGTCAGGTGCAGGAGGTAGTACGTATGAAAAGGTATTTTAATAATACACCAGTCCAAGCCAACAACCTCTGGCGAACAGAATACCCACACGAATAACAACCATAAACGGGCACAAACAGCAACCCGGCATATACTAGAACCAAAATAAAATAGCCCTCAGTACACAGACTGGGAAAAGACAAAGGTCAAACAGTACAAACCAAACAATCACGCATGGGAAGAGGGGAAGGAAGGAAATATAAACAGGTGCGTGATTGGGAGAAATTAACAACAGGTGTGTACAATTAGACAAATCTAACAAAACACATGAGAAGGGCGCGATGATGGTCAGAAAACCGATGACATCGACCGCTGAACACCGCCGAACAAGAAGAGGGACCGACCTCGGCGGAAGTCGTGACAGCTACACATCAACATCAGTCAGAGCGCTGTTCGTGAATTCGTAGAGGTGTGCCAAGTTGTCGGACACAACGAGTGATGTAAAGGATATATGGCCAATTTTCTGGATCTGATACGAGGTTCTACTTGGTCTTAATACATCAACGGGCACATTTGCCTGTCTATATTGCTGCTCTGATTGGATAGAGTGAAGTAGTATTTCTCCAGTAACACTTCAACATTTCACTTGATCACTTTTACTTGTATGTTTTCGGTCTGATCATTTAGATTGCAGCTGCCTGCTACTATGATAAATCCCATGGCGAGGACGTTTGCTATAAACCTATCAAGGCGCAAATATCTAACAAATCCAAGGTAGGGGGAAATAATCTGAAAAGCTGATGGACATTCTGACTGAGTGACGCAAACTTGGCAGCAAGGTGCAAATTGAGGATGTACATGGCACAGACACTCCTCAGAAGATCTGCAGATTTTTTGGACATGCAGGGAGGTATTTTGCAAACATCTATTTAGGCATATTAAAACACTTCCTTTTTTTCTGATTACGAGTCTCATCCAATCTGACTATAAAAGGTCAATTTATAGATACGATTACCAGAGGTGGGACCAAGTCACTATTATTCTAATCACAAGCAAGTCTCAAATCACAGTCTCAAGTCGAGTCCCGAGTAGAACGGGTCAAGACTCAAATCCAAGTCGTGCATTCTAAGAGCAAGTCTCAAGTCAAGTAAACAAAAAATCTATACATGCAATGACTTGTTCAACTACAAATCTTTATCCATTTACCACACAGCCCCTTTCATTATTTTGTATACAACATATTCACCCTGTATCAGGCTTAGTTAACTAGCTCTGTATCAGGCTTAGTTAGCTAGCTATCCCAAAATCTACAAAAAAAACGTATATTTAGTTGTATTCTGCTTCAGTAATTTAGAGTCGCTAGCATCGTTGCAAAGCTAACGTTACCACAGCCAGTGATATTAGCACAGAAAATGGCTTGCTATCTAACTAGCTAGCTAACGCTCAAATGTTTAGCTAGCTACCTAATAATGACAGGATAACCTATTTAACCTCAAATTCATAATGTTTGTTACTTACCGTTACTACAGTTTTCAGTCAGCCAAAACACCCTTAGTCTGTCGAAATAACATTCACCGCTTTTCTACTCGTCAGTCACTCCGTCAAGCACTCAGAACTAGAATACTTGTTAAGTATTCTGGTGGACTTCACACGCTGGTGGTGGGAAAATAAACCAACTGGCTGGGTCAAATATCCATAGCTCAACCTTAACTCAGCACCAACAACCCAACCTTGCTGTATTTACAGAAAACAATCTAACTATTGACACGTTGCCTGCATCCAAGGAATTGGGTCATCCAAAAAACCCAACATTTTTTAGTGTACAACTTATATCTCAAAGTCATGCATTCAGAACCTGTCTAGTCCACACATTTCTCTGTCCTCATTTTGATTGAAAGCCTCGATCTGTATTCTTTCCTGTTAACTGATTGCTTCTAGAAAGAGAGAAGGAACAACACATGATCAAGATGAGATAGATTTTTAATTGCTTTAAAGTAGCTAATTGTTAAAAATAATGAATGTCTGGGCTACACTTATGAGAATAAGACATGTATTTACTTACCTTATCAATCTTGCAGACACACCCATTTACACACTCACTCATTTACACTCATTGCACAGCTATTTTCAGGTCTCTCCAGAGATGTTCGATCGGATTCAAGTCCAGGCTCTGGCTGGGCCACTCAAGGACATTCAGAGACTTGTACCGGAAGCCACTCCTGCGTTGTCTTGGCTGTGTGCTTAGGATCGTTGTCCTGTTTGAAGTTGAACATTCACCCCAGTCTGAGGTTCTGAGCACTCTGGAGCAGGTTTTCATTAAGGATCTCTCTGTACTTTGCTCCATTCATCTTCAGAGATGGTTGTCCTTCTGGAAGGTTCTACCATCTCCACAGAGGAAGTCTGGAGCTCTATCAGAGTGACCATCGGGTTCTTGGTCACCTCCCTGACCAAGGCCCTTCTCCCCCGATACAGCCCCTTCCAACACCACGGGTAGGGGAAGTGTATCCATCTGTTAAGTTTTGTTTTGATGTCATATCAGCTCATATTGTTGCTAGCTAGCTACCTACCTTAGCTATTGTACAAGCTTGTTTTTTTATGCTCTTGTAGGAAACACTCCCCTGATTGCTCATTACAAATGTTCTATAACTGGGCTAATAACTCACTGACTAGCAAAGGATATGAACAAAATGTGCACATGTGGCTACATGCAGCTCTTCCTTTGATCTCAAAACAAGTGCATCTACTCACGAACACACCTGTAAACACAGTCCAGTTTAAAGTAAATGGCACAGATCCATATATGGCAATGGTCTATTTGCATATAGGCCTACTGCAGCTGTGATTGGTTATGCCGCACCAGTCTGTGTAGAGCAGTGCTTCTCAAATAGTGGGGCGAGACCCCCTGGGGGGGCTTGGAGCAATGCCGGGGGGGGCGCGCGAGACCCCGGGGAACATGCTTTTTCAGGAAGTGTTTTTTTTTGCACCGAACAAGAGCACACAGCACATAGCAGGAGATATGAAGTGCAGATAACAAACCCTTAAGAGACACCATGGAACAATATTTAACAGGGATGAAAAGAAAGGCGGAGAGAGACGGAGATAATGAGACAAACGTAAGTCTCCCGAAAGCTAAGACGAGGCTTCACTGTGACTACGATGGGAGACGAAGAAAGACCGGTATGTTTACTGTGTCTAAAAATGTTGGCAGCGGACAGCATGAAGCCAAATAAATTAAGGCGTCACTTAAAGACATTACACCCCAATCACGCTGATAAGCCGCTTGAGTTTTTTCAGCGAAAACGTGCGAATATTGCCAACAATCGTCCTCGCTTTGTGAATGCTACTTCAGTAAACCAGCGAGCACTGTTAGCATCATATAAGGTGGCGTACCAAATTGGTCAGTGCAAAAAACCCACTCCATAGCAGAGGAGCTGATACTGCCTGCAGCATTAGACATGGTCTCTGTCATGCTGGATGACGCAAGTGCTGCAAAAATAAAAACTACCCCTCTGTCCAATGACACTGTCGCCAGACGTATAAATGACATTGCTAACGATCTTAAAGAACAGCTGGTAGATAAACTCAAAGACAAACGTTTTGCCTTACAGTTCGATGAAGCAACTGACAGCAACAAAGACTGTTTGTTTATCGCTTATGTGCGTTTTGACATGACAAACTCCCTGTGTGAGGATCTACTTTTTTGTAAATATGTCAGAGACAGAGCCACAGCTGAAGAGCTATACAAAATGCTGGACTGCTTCCTGACTGAGAATGGGCTAAAGTGGGAGAACTGCATTGGTGTTTGCAGTGATGGTGCACAGACCATGGCAGGGATGAGAAAAGGACTTGGGCACTCATCAAGAAGGCCTCACCTAATGCTGAGTGGACACACTGCGTAATACACAGAGAAGCACTGGCATCAAGGCACCTTTCCTCTGAATTAAGTGAGGTTATGACTGACATTGTAGGTGTAGTCAATTTTAAAGACCAGACCACTAAAAACAAAAAAAAAATGTTTTATTCATTTTTGTTTTATAGGTCAAAGTGTTTTATATATTGTGCTCCTGAGTTAATGTTGCTGATCAATTTGAATTTATTATTATTTATTGATTATATTTTATTTTTCAGTATCAAATGTTCAAAAAATTACACTTTAAATAAGGATTTTTTTTTTTTTTTCAGGCAAATTGATGCACTTTAAGTCTTTTCTGTTACAGACTAAAAACAATGTTAATAAAGTTATTCTTTGTTGTAAGTTGATCTATATTGATTTCTTTTTTCTTTTTTGTTTTCTTTAATGTTAATAAGGATACAATGTTATGCAGAGGTGTATTTTATAGACAAATGATACTATTTACAGTCGCAAGGAGAGTTGGGGGCAAAATGTTTACTTCTTCCTAGGGGGCGTGAAATGTTTACTTCTTCCTAGGGGGCGTAACAGAAAATAATTGAGAAGCACTGGTGTAGAGTAAGGGCTAAGACGTAAGCAATAGAATCCTACTCCAATGCATTCTGCCTACAACAAAATCGCTTGCTTAGTTCGTTTTTGTTTCGGTATGTTAATTGAAAATGGCTAATATTGCATTGATTCGATCACAATTGCAACAGTAAAGGGAAGCGTTGATAGTGTTAACAGAAAAACTCTATATAGTGAGTGAAGTTCAATCTTGTGCTTCTCTCTGTGGGCTGATATTTCTTCTGTGCACTGTGCGCCAGTCCCGCGGAGCTGTGTGGAAGTCGTGCAGCTTAGAGGGAACATTGTCCTAGAGTGTCCCCAGCGTGTGCCATTACACATGCTATGTCTAAGAAAGTCGCTGGGAGCAAGTGTAGTTTTGAGGATGTCAGCAATCCCACCATGGTCGATCTGTCTGAGACGTTTGCGTGATCTTGATTTTTGGACCTTTCCTTTGAAAACCCCAAAGATGAGTGAGTTTGTAGGACCACTGAAGGAAGAGAGGGCCCCTACAGTTGACACTTTGATGTCTAAGAAGCAGGTGATTGCTGAACAGAGTAAATATGTTTCCCTCTCCCCTGTTTTGTGGAGATACAGTACCAGTCAAAAGTTTGGACACTCTCCATACATTTTCTCTGACACCCAAAAGAACTCGTTACTTTTTGAATGCTTAGCAGGACAGGAAAATTGTCAAATTCACGCACTTATCAAGAGAAAATCCCTTGTCATCCCTGATGCCTCTGATCTGGTGGACTCACTAAACACAAATGCTTTGTTTGTAAATCATGTCTGAGTGTTGGAGTGTGCCTCTGGTTGATCGTAAGTGATAAAAACAAGAAAATAGTGCCGTCTGATTTGATTGATGTAAGGAATTTGAAATGATTTATACCTGTACTTTTACTTTTGATACTTAAGGATATTTCAGCAATTACATTTACTTTTGATACTTAAGTATATTTAAAACCAAATACTTTTACTCAAGTATTTCACTTTTACTTGAGCCATTTTCTATTGAGGTATCTTTAATGTTACTCAAGTATGACAGTTGTGGAACAACGCCCGCAGTAACTTCAGTCCAAACAGGGTGGAACAAAGCCCGCAGTAACTTCAGTCCAAACAGGGTGGAACAAAGCCCGCAGTAACTTCAGTCAAAACAGGGTGGAACAAAGCCCGCAGTAACTTCAGTAAAAACAGGGTGGAACAAAGCCTGCAGTAACTTCAGTCAAAACAGGGTGGAACAAAGCCCGCAGTAACTTCAGTAAAAACAGGGTGGAACAAAGCCTGCAGTAACTTCAGGCAAAACAGGGTGGAACAACGCCCGCAGTAACTTCAGTCAAAACAGGGTGGAACAAAGCCTGCAGTAACTTCAGTCAAAACAGGGTGGAACAAAGCCAGAGTGCAGTAACTTCACTTAGAAACTTCACTTACTCCTGTTTGCCTTGGTTTTTACTTGGATTTGTAGATACTGCAAATTTGACACTCAATTTTTTCTCTGAAACTGAAGAAAGTTTTACCAGGACTCTTTGTCTCAAGACAAAACAGATACCATAAAAGCCTGATTTTGGTCTTAACAACATTTTGACCAATGTGTTGTTACTGGAGTTTGCAATTGTACGTCAGAATATCTGTGCACCTAATCCTAAAACCTCTTCATGGACTGCATTTGAACATTGTCTTCTATTAGGGCGTGAGATTGAATTAAAACAGTTATTTTAATAATGCTGGTTATGCATCTAGTTCACATTCATCCAAAGACACCATGACTTGCATTTTTCACCCTCACTGCCGAAAAATGTTCTCGTGAAATAATTTTTTTTGTATGTATTTTATTTCACCTTTATTTAACCAGGTAGGCCAGTTGAGAACAAGTTCTCATTTACAACTGCGACCTGGCTAAGATAAAGCAAAGCAGTGCGACAAAAACAACAACACAGAGTTACACATGGGATAAACAAATGTACAGTCAATAACACAATAGAAAACTCTGTTTACAGTGTGTGCAAATTAAGCAAGGCGGTAAGGCAATAAATAGACCATAGTGGCGAAGTAATTACAATTTAGCAAATTAACACTGGAGTGATAGATGTGCAAATCATGTGACTTATAGTTGGTGAAAATAGCACCATGCTACAAGCAGGAAACAAGATATGGATGAACCAGATCTGTTTGATAGTAACCCTGTCCTGAATTATGAATGAGTGAACTACACTACATATACAAATGTATGTGGACACCCCTTCAAATTAGTGGATTCTGCTATTTCAGCCACACCCATTGCTGACAGGCATATAAAATTGAGCACGGACAAACATTTGCAGTAGAATCGCCTTACTGAAGAGTTCAGTGACTCAACGTAGGATGTCACCTTTCCAACAAGTCAGTTCATCAAATTTCTGCTATGCTAGAGCTGACCCGGTCAACTGTAAGTGCTATTGTGAAGTGGGAACATCTAGAAGCATCAACGGCTCAGCGGCTAAGTGTTAGTCCACACAAGCACACAGAACGGGACCGCTGTTCTCGGTTGCAACACTCACTACTGAGTTCCAAACTGCCTCTGGAAGCAACGTCAGCACAATAACTGTTCCTTGGGAGCTTCATTAAATGGGTTTCCATGGCCGAGCAGCCGCACACAAACCTAAGATCACCATGCTCAGCGCCAAGCGTCGGCTGGAGTGGTGTAAAGCTCACCGCCATTGGACTCTGGAGCTGTGGGAACACGTTCCCTGGAGTACTGAATCATGCTTCACCATCTGGTAGTCCGACGGATGAATCTGGGTTTGGCGGATGCCAGGAGAAAGCTACATGCCCGAATGCATAGTGCCAACTGTAAAGTTTGGTGGAGGAGGAATAATGGTCTGGGGATGTTTTTCATGATTTGGGCTAGTCCCCTCCAGTAAAGGTAAGTCTTAACGCTACAGCATACAATGACATTCTAGATGATTCTGTGCTTCCAACTTTGTGGCAACAGTTTGGGGAAGGCCCTTTCCCGTTTCAGCATGACAATGGCCCCGTGCACAAAGCGAGGTCCATACAGAAACGGTTTGTTGAGATCGGTGTGGAAGAACTTGACAGGCCTGTACAGAGCCCTGACCTCAACCCCATTGAATACCTCTGGGATGAATTCGAACGCCGACTGCAAGCCAAGCCTCATCGACCAAAATCAGTGCCCGACCTCACTAAACGTCTCCCGCAGCATTGTTCCAACATCTAGTGGAAAGCCTTCCCGGAAGAGTGGAGGCTGTCATAGGAGCAAATGGAGGACCAACTCTATATTAATTCCCATGATTTTGGAATGATATGTTTGACGAGCAAGTGTCCACATACTTTTGATCATGTAGTGTCGTTGTTTTCTTTTCGTTTATGACTACATGTCATAAGTGGATTGTTGGATAAGTCTGGGGCAGGGCTGGTGTTAGCTAATCAGACAGGTAGCTGGGGATTGGCTGTCATTTCCTTTAAAGGCTCTGTGTTTTGTGGTGTTCGGGGCTGGGAGTTGAGCAGAGAATGTCCCTCCATTGGGCTTGGTCCCTATTCAAGGGTCCATGTTTTGTCTGTTTGCTGTGATCGCACTTGACCAGTGTCTGCAGGATGAGAAGTCTTACCGGCAAATTCGAGTGAGTGGATGGCTGCACTGATGATGAACTGGAGCTGTGGAGCTGAGTGGTGATCTGAGAGCAGAGGATCGAGAGAGGCATTGGTACAACGCACATCTAGGAACTTTAGCTCCGCCCAGTAAGGGACGTGGTTTTTCCTGTGTTCCCCTTACACTACTCTTTCTCTCTCTGGGACGTTTTTGCCACACCCCAGAAAGCCACTATTGTCTACCTCTTGTTCAGCACCAGAGGAAAGGCCATCGGTGACGTCGCCAAGCAGAGTCTCAAACCGGGCGCATTCCAGGAGCTATGAGGATCTGAATATCGCCAGACAGACGTTTATTTTATTTTTGTGGGGATATGGTTCTCGTCGGGCCCTAAAAATCAAGAACCTATCCCCACCCTCTCTATGTTGTCTGTCTTTCCCTCTCCCTATTTGTCCCATAGCAGTAGAGTCTGTTAGAGGGGTTGGCAGAGTAGATCAGGGCCAAGGGTGGGTCCCATATTGTGTGCAGCACCAGAGTGAGATTGTAGTACCTTTCACCATGTTGCTTGCAGTGCCTTCCCTCAGAATAAAGAAACTTGTCGCAATACTATATTAGAATAGTGCAGTGTGTTGCAATGTGTCACTTTTGCATTCCCAATGTTTACCTGAGGGAGTCAGGGGATGGTAATCTACCTTAGGGAGTCAGGGGAGGGTAACCTACCTGAGGGAGTCAGAGGGAGGGTAACCTACCTGAGGGAGTCAGGGGGAGGGTAACCTACCTGAGGGAGTCAGGGGGAAGGTAACCTACCTGAGGGAGTCAGGGGGAGGGTAACCTACCTGAGGGAGTCAGGGGGAGGGTAACCTACCTGAGGGAGTCAGGGAGGGTAACCTACCTGAGGGAGTCAGGGGAGGTAACCTACCTGAGGGAGTCAGGGGGAAGGTAACCTACCTGAGGGAGTCAGGGGGAGGGTAACCTACCTGAGGGAGTCAGGGGGAGGGTAACCTACCTGAGGGAGTCAGGGGGAGGGTAACCTACCTGAGGGAGTCAGGGGGAAGGTAACCTACCTGAGGGAGTCAGGGGGAGGGTAACCTACCTGAGGGAGTCAGGGGGAAGGTAACCTACCTGAGGGAGTCAGGGGGAGGGTAACCTACCTGAGGGAGTCAGGGGGAGGGTAACCTACCTGAGGGAGCCAGGGGGAGGGTAACCTACCTGAGGGGAGGCTCTGTTGTGTCGACACAGTCCGGGAAATCGTGCCGTCTTCTGTGGGAGGTGGGAACCGGGGTCCGATCCATTAACTGCCGGTCTCACAGTAATTGATTGTTAATTAACATAAACACATTTAGCATCTCTTGGCTTCCACAAATAGCCTACAAGCTACCGATGCAGACCTTTGGAACATCTGCATTTAAGAAAGTCTAAATCCATGTAATATAGCTTAAACCATCACATTAAATCCATTATTTATTTTAGAAATGTCTAAAGAAGCACGATATGAAGTTGTCTTTAATGTTAGACCCTGATCTGGCTATGCCATATGGCTGTAGTCTACACTAGTTAATTTAGCAGACAATATTTGCTTAGAATTCTGTGCCATTATTATATAGTATGAAGAATACAATTGAACATAGCTGAATGAAATAGAAAGGATATTTTCTCCAAACGATTTGAGGGAGTGCGCGCAAATCTGTCTATTCTGTGTTGAGCGGTTAACAAAGAAACAGGTACTCTATATGCTTACAGTTATGTAACTTTAGTTGTGATACAAATGTTGGGCTATATGTTTTGATTTTTAATACATTCTAAAGGCTGCATGATGCGACTCTTATGATGATTTAAAAAAAGTTGAATGAAAGGCATGAGCTCTGCTTTTTTTTTACACAGGCTGTACACTCTTCATCAGTCTCTCATTCACAATTTGAAAAGCACTCGATAATGCCTAGAATTTCCCGGCTGCATCCCCTTTGTGGCCGTAAAGTCCCCTAAATATATCCATGTCTTTTTGCGGCCAGTGGCTGTTGTGCCCTTGGGCTGAATATAATAATAACAATTCCCTTCTCCCGGCTGTGTGCCGAGGTTCCTCTCACACACATGGCTATATCATGTAATCTGGTCTTTCTCACAGGCTACAAGTGAAGACCGACACATCAGGACGCAACTGAGCGTGTCCTTAACAAATTCAGAGGCGCATTTTGTAGATATTGGAAGAACTGTCCACACATACTTTTTGTCAGCCAACAAGATGAGTAGCCCTAACGAACAGCAAAAGCACTCGCCTATGTCAATCTACTATCCACCATAGTACAAAAGTTGACCTATTTTGTGTGAGAAATAAATATTCCAAACATAGTCCGGGACAGTTGTGGGATGCGATAGATCCCAAATTAATACAACCACTAGAATAGAAAAATACCTGTTTTAAGCAATGAGCCTGACGCAACCAAACATTTAGCTTAAACTGTTAACTATTAGGCTGCAGCAATGCACACACAGCAGTAGGCTATAAGCGTGAATGTTCCATTAGCAGGAAAACACCATTATCAAAGATGACCACAAATGTGATTATGCATGTAATGCTTTTATTATAAAGGTGCATCTTTATGGATTAATTATCTTCCCCAAACTTAAATCTCATGCGTTGCGTATGCATGCCAATTAGGCACAACACCCCTTGAAAAAGCAGATTAATGTGCTTAATTTTAAGAAGTTATTTGGCTACTTTAGTTGTGATACTAATCTTATCAAAACATATAGGCCTATGGGCTAGGCTACATGAGGTGTGCAACTATGATTTGAAATGGTCGCAAAAAGAATGCGCTTTTTGCCTTAAGCTGGGCATCATTCACAAGTGATAATAAATTATATCATTCACAAGTGATAATAAATTATATCATTCACAAGTGATAGGCTAATATTGTCACCATCACACTATTCTTGATTTAATCTTGTCTTTACATAGTGTAACGTAGGCGCAGGGAGTCAGGAAGCAGGTGCAGTTAGTGAGTTTAATGATAACGAACATGGAACGAATACAGAATGAGAAGCGTCTAACACGGAAACATAAACAATACCACCTAATGACTGACAGAACAGAGTGCTAGATAGGGGAGGTAATCAAGTTCAGAGTGCTAGAAGGGGAGGTAATCAAGTTCAGGTGTGACTGATGATTTTACATTTTAATTTTAATTTAACCTTTATTTAACTAGGCAAGTCAGTTAAGAACAAATTCTTATTTACAATGACGGCCTTCCCCAGCCAAACCCGGACGACGCTGGGACAACTGTGCTGTCACTGTATACTCCCTCTCTGGCCTCCAGATCATCAGGCTGCTGATTATCCTGCACACCTGTCATCATCATCCCACGCACATGTGCCTCATGACACTTAAATCAAATTCAAATCAAATCAAATCATTCACCTGGACTCCATGACCTCCTTGATTATCTTCCCTATATCTGTCACTCCCCCTTGGTTCTTTCCTCAGTTTTCATGTCGGTGTGTTGGTTGTGTTATGTGCTTATTGTTTCACTCACTCCCTGAACTTGCTTCTCAGCTCACTCGTTACAGAATAACACCTAACATAAGGGAAGCATCAGGGAGTGTTTTTTTAATTTTATTTTTGTGTCAGAGTAATGACGTTGGGTCCGGGAACTGCTACAGGCTCTCATGCCTCAACCGGCTCGTCAGGCTCTCATGCCTCAGCCAGCTCGTTGGGCTTTCATGCCTCCACCGGATCGCCAGGCTCCCCTGCCTCAACCGATCTTTCAGGTTCCCCGCGTCCCAGCTGACTCGACAGGTTCATGGGCCTCAGCTGGCGTGACACATCAGCAGGGGTGACCGGTCCGCTCCTGATCCCCGGGTGCGTCCCCTTTGATGGCGGCCTGCGGCCGGAGCCGCGCTTCGGGGAGGGGGTACTGTCACGTACACTCCCTCTAGGTCATCAGGCTACTGATTATCCCGCACACCTGTCACCATCATCTCACGCACCTGCGCCTCATGACACTCACCTGGACTCCATCCCCTCCTTGATTATCTTCCATATATCTGTCAGTCCCCTTGGTTCTTTCCTCAGGTGTTATTAACTCTGTGTTCATGTCGGTGCGTTTGTGTTACGTGTTTAATTTATTAAAACACTCACTGCCTGAACTTGCTTCCTGACTCTCAGCACACTCGTTACATGTGCACCACACTATGGGACTCCAAATCACAGCCAGGTGTGATGCAGCCTAGATTCAAACCAGGTACTGCAGTGACACCTCTTGCACTGAGATACAGTGTCTTAGACCACTGCGCCACTCGGGGGCCCAATGAGATGCAGGTGTGCGTAAAGATGGGTTGTCAGGATGGGTGGTTAGCAGACCGGTGAGGTCACCGGAGCGAGGGAGTGGAATTGACACATGCTAAATAATGTATGTGTGAAATTTGTTTTGATTTAGAATGGACCCATTATCATACACCTGTCTCGAAACAGGGGCAGCAGAAAAATGCACTATGCACTTAAATAGCGACTGGAGGACGCTTTTACGTGGTTAATTTTCATGCCAGGCAGGTAGGCTATGTTGTGAAAATTACCACTAAGGACAAGAAAGTCAAACTTAAATGAATATCTTTATTAGCGGCAACAGACAGATTACAGACAAACAGCACTTCACAGTACAAGTTAGTTAGAAGCTCTGAGAAAGAACTTCCCCCTCAGCATATTTATACAATCACAACAAGTTACACGAGTAAATAAGCACAAATGTCACACATATATTATTTAGCATATGTCATGTCCACTCTCCGGCTCTGGCACTCGACTTCACCGGGCTACTAACCACCGGTTCTGGCAGCCCATCTTTCTCAGCTAAGCGCTTGCTCTGTGAGTGGCTGCTCTCGAAAGAACACTTGGCAACCACAGAGTCTGGGCTTTCAGCCAATTTTCCACTTCTGCTGAGCCGTCACCCTGTGAGCAAACCTCAAGCATCCTGTCTGATAACAACAGGAATCCCTACGTATACAACAAGTCAAACATGCATGTTAAAATGTGAGAATAGAGAGACACAATACAATTCCACTACAGCTATACTCCTGTTTTAAAGAGAAGCAATGTGCTTAATATTAGTAAAGTTGAGAAGTAAATATTGTAGGCCTGGCCTATAGAAAGTTGATGGGATCCTGTTTTTCATGGGCTCTTATGAAGTGCTAGATCAGATTTTTGATTACATTTGCATTGATGCCAGAGTGATTAGAAGGACTATAGAGTGCAGAGTACCAGAAAGTTAGCACGTTTGGTAGGCTACTAATGACCATTGGCAGTATCAGAGCTTGCAGAAGCCTAATTACAGTGACTAAACGGTCACGTGGAATTTTACAGCCATCACTCGTGACCGCCTGTGTGGCTGTAATACGGTCACCATAACCAGTGGTGTAAATTCCTTAATTAAAAATTAAACATAAATAGTTTTTGGGGTATCTGTACTTTACTATTTATATTTTTGACAACTTTTACTCCACTAAATTCCTAAAGAAAATAATGTACTTTTACTCAATACATTTTCTCTGACATCCAAAGTACTCCTTACAATTTCAACGCTTAACAGGACAGTGAAATAGTCCAATTTATGCACTTATCAAGAGAACATCCCTGCTCATCCCTACTGCCTCTGATCTGCTGGACTCTCTAAACAGAAATGCTTCATTTGTAAATTATGTCTGAGTGTGCCCCTGGCTATCTGTAAATAAAAAAAAAACAAGAAAGTTGTGCCATCTGGTTTGCCTAATATAAGGAATTTTTTATTATTTATACTTTTACTTTTGATACTTAAGTATATTTAAAACCAAATACTTTTAGACTTTTACTCAAGTAGAATTTTACTGGGTGACTTTCACTTTTAGTTGAGTCATTTTCTGTTAAGGTATCTTTACTTTTACTAAAGTATGACAATTGAGTGCTTTTGGGTACCACTGACCATTACAGCCCTAAGCATACTTACCATTCCTGGCCTTCTGTGTTGGGGTTGTGTTCTACTATGAACTTGAAGTGTGACTGTTAGTAAGCAAAGTAAGGTCTTGTACAAATTAATCATTAACCAAAAAACACAATTCTTCTTTATGCATAACAAAACATTTTATCCGCCCTTGTTCCTTTCTCTGATGTTTATTTTATTTACTTTTATTTAATCAGGGGAGCCCAATTGAGACCAGGGTCTCATTTCCAATGGTGCCTGAGGACATAAAATACAAAATAAAACTACAAAGTACAGTATACCAAGTACATTGCATTAGAAGATCAAACATCACAGGCATCATAAACAAGTTATTTAAGTCAATCAATCAAAAAAATGTACCACCTCGGTCAACTCATTCATCATAAGGGTTTTTAAATGCCCTAGTGGCACAAGGAAATCCAAATGTGATGAATTTTGTAAGCGATTCCAAAAATGTGGAGCGTGAAAACTAAAAGCGGGTTTATCTAATTCCATGGAGAACCGAGGAATTTGAAGAGTTAACCAACCCTGTGAACGGGTTTGGCATCTCATTTATTTTATACGTTAGCAATACAGTTAAGTAAGTTGGAAGCTTGTCTAGTATGGCTTTGTAAACAAAGGGAGTAAAGAATATTTTTTTTTTGTGGGTATTAACTTAATAGGCCTTGTATGTAATATTTGCTTTAAATTGTCTTCATAGAACATAAAATATAAGGTGAATTTGGCCTTAAAATAATTATATAGGCCGATTTTCTCTGGGGGGGATCGTCTGAAATAAAATACATAGGAAGGTTCTTTGGGAGAAGGATTTTTGGCATATATGCTATTGGAAATCTGTATCCAAGATATTATATGCTTTTTCAACTGATTCTACAATAACATTCCTTCAAAAAACATGTCACACTTTCACACACAGGGCTTTGATATGATGGTGTGGTTGATGGACCACATCGTGAACTGGCAGCACTTGTTTAAAACCCCTATATGGCTTGTCAGTGCAACATCTACAGCTAGTAGTTTGAACTGTTGTATTGTATCGTAATGTGTGTGCACATTTTATATTCAGGGTAAACATGCCTTGTTTGAGGGTTTTGTTTTGAGTAACCAATCATCACTGACATATAGGCTATTGTCAAAAAATGCATATAGACTGAAATACATGAATATTAGTGATGGGCAGGTTGACTCATATCCTGCAGTCGCTGCGGTTATATCCATGGGGCATTCAGGTTTAGGGTCAATAAATACTGTGTGGATGAAGGGCAGGTGGGTGGCGGGAGGGTTAACTAAAGAGAGAACAACGCATCAAAACATATATATATATATAAAGTAACTTTTGTGCAATTTATATCTATAGACATAGCTGTGGGAAGTAGGGTGCTGAAAAATATGAATAAAAAAATAATATTAATATTTTCTTCCATAAAGTAGTGCACTGGGCCTTTACTAGGGGTAGTGGCCTGATATAGTCCTCTGTAGAAAATCACTTTTTTTCAGCATCTCCACTTCGGCAAAGAAAAGGTAGTTGTATAACTGAGAACAGTATTTTGTAGGATTCCATAATTGTAATTGTAAGAGTTGTTGCCCTGTCCCTTTCTCTGTGATTGTCATTCTAATCAATGGAACCCAGAAAGAACAAAACCCTGCCCTCAAACATTTACATCAAAAGGTGACAAGTTACGGGCAAAGACACAAAACATTCACATCAAATTAAAGATTTTTCTTGATCAACTAAAATAACAACTTTTTGTGCAGTATTAATTTACCATCCTTACAAACCACGTAATAATGTAAATGTGATGTATGACTCACTCCGTGATAAGAGCCACTGACACTTATTACAGAACATATTTCAAACGTAGCTTGTTAGGGGGAGGTAGTTGCAGAAACGCTGGAATGGATTAGTCGACTACCTCAATAATTGGTCCAGATGATCCACCGCCTCCAGGAGCCATCTCTATCATGTATCACTCAGCACTCTCTAACATGTATCACTCAGCACTCTCTAACATGTATCACTCAGCACTCTCTATCATGTATCACTCAGCACTCTCTAACATGTATCACTCAGCACTCTCTATCATGTATCACTCAGCACTCTCTAACATGTATCACTCAGCACTCTCTATCATGTATCACTCAGCACTCTCTAACATGTATCACTCAGCACTCTCTATCATGTATCACTCAGCACTCTCTATCATGTATCACTCAGCACTCTCTAACATGTATCACTCAGCACTCTCTATCATGTATCACTCAGCACTCTCTATCATGTATCACTCAGCACTCTCTATCATGTATCACTCAGCACTCTCTATCATGTATCACTCAGCACTCTCTAACATGTATCACTCAGCACTCTCTATCATGTATCACTCAGCACTCTCTAACATGTATCACTCAGCACTCTCTAACATGTATCACTCAGCACTCTCTAACATGTATCACTCAGCACTCTCTAACATGTATCACTCAGCACTCTCTAACATGTATCACTCAGCACTCTCTAACATGTATCACTCAGCACTCTCTATCATGTATCACTCAGCACTCTCTAACATGTATCACTCAGCACTCTCTAACATGTATCACTCAGCACTCTCTATCATGTATCACTCAGCACTCTCTAACATGTATCACTCAGCACTCTCTAACATGTATCACTCAGCCCTCTCTATCATGTATGACTTAGCCCTCTCAAATCAAACCAAATGTTATTGGTCACATACACATGGTTAGCGGATGTTATTGTGAGTGTAGCGAAATGCTTGTGCTTCTAGATCCGACATTGCAGCAATATCTAACAGGTAATATCTAACAATTCCACAACAAAATCTAATACACACAATCTAGTAAAGTAATGAGTTAAGAGTATATAAATATAAAATATATGGATGAGAAGTGACAGATGCAATAGATAACATAGAATAGATAGTGTAGGATACAGTATATAAATATGAGATAAGTAATGCGAGATATGTAAACATTATTAAATTCTTAAAGTGACTAGTGTTCTGTTCATTAAAGTGGCCAATGATATCAAGTCTGTAGGTAGGCAGCCGCCTCTCTGCGCTAGTGATGGCTATTTAACAATCTGATAGCTTTGAGATTGAAAACCGCTTCTATCTTCTCTGTCCCAGCTTCGATGCACCTGTACTGACCTCACCTTCTGGATGGAAGCGGGGTGAACAGGCAGTGGCTGGGATGGTTATTGTCCTTGATGATCTTTTTTGCCTTCCTGTGACATCGGGTGTTGTAGGTGTCCTGGAGGGCAGGTAGTGTGCCCTCGGTGATGCGTTGTGCAGACCGCACCACCCTCTGGACATCCCTGCGGTTGTATGACTCAGCTCTCTCTATCATGTATGACTCAGCTCTATCATGTATGACCCAGCCTCTCTAACATGTATGACCCAGCTCTCTCTATCATGTATGACCCAGCTCTCTCTATCATGTATGACCCAGCCTCTCTATCATGTATGACCCAGCTCTCTCTATCATGTATGACCCAGCTCTGTCTATCATGTATGACCCAGCCTCTCTATCATGTATGAACCAGCTCTCTCTATCATGTCTGACCCAGCTTTCTATCATGTCAGAATCAGCTCTCTCTATCATGTATGACTCAGCTCTCTCTATCATGTATGACTCAGCTCTCTCTATCATGTCTGACTCAGCTCTCTCTATCATGTCTGACCCAGCTCTCTCTATCATGTATGACTGAGCTCTCTCTATCATGTCTGACTCAGCTCTCTCTATCATGTATGACCCAGCTCTCTCTATCATGTATGACCCAGCCTCTCTATCATGTATGACCCAGCTCTCTCTATCATGTATGATCCAGCCTCTCTAACATGTATGACCCAGCCTCTGTATCATGTATGGCCCAGCTCTCTCTATCATGTATGACCCAGCCTCTTTATCATGTATGACCCAGCCTCTCTATCATGTATGACTCAGCTCTGTCTATCATGTATGACTCAGCTCTCTCTATCATGTCTGACTCAGCTCTCTCTATCATGTCTGACCCAGCTCTCTCTATCATGTTGACTCAGCTCTCTCTATCATGTCTGACTCAGCTCTCTCTATCATGTCTGACTCAGCTCTCTCTATCATGTCTGACTCAGCTCTCTCTATCATGTCTGACCCAGCTCTCTCTATCATGTTGACTCAGCTCTCTCTATCATGTCTGACTCAGCTCTCTCTATCATGTGTGACTCCGCTCTCTCTATCATGTCTGACTCAGTTCTCTCTATCATGTCTGATTGAGTCATTCTCCGAGTGAGGGTAAAGCTATGATATCCTGACCTGTCACTCCCTCTCACCTTTCTCCTCCTCAGTCTAACTTTACTTTGTTGTCTCTACGGCCCTCTAATGTCTGTTCCTGGAAAATGACGAGTGCATTCATACTGCATAATGGATGAGCTAACTTACCCTATTCCCGACATGGTGCTCTATTCTAAAGTAGTGCACTATGTCGGGAATAGCGTGTCATTAGGAGGTCCCAGGTAATTCAGAGATCGTTCAAGCAAAGGCCTTGTGGTCTAGGAATAGTAAAGCTGGGAGCAGAATATGACTAAACCATACTGTGGATATTCAATTATACCAGATATGACTTTAACTCAGTTAGGACCAGGGGAATTGTATCATACCTGGTTAAATAAAGGTGAAATAAAGATTCCTGTCTTTCCTTCATCTAAAGACTGATATAAGCAGCTAGACTGACCTCTGGTGGCAAGAAGATGTATGTCTACTTCCACGTCAGGATATAACACAATATACTCTAACATTTAGTTTTTCTTTTCATTCATCAAGTAACATTTCACAAACAAATTGCAGGAAAATATAGTAGAGTAGTAAATAACCAAACCAACAATAATCCTAAAGAAACTCAGATCAATGTCCTAATCTATTCAAAAGACATTAAGACGTCAAATAAAAAAGTGGTGAGAAAACAATCAAAACCCCAAGTAAATTAAAGGATGGCGATATAATTGTCTCAGTTGTGATAACAACGGGGGACCATAATAATAAGATGTATGAGGAAACAGTTTGAGATTAGGAAAGTTCTCAAGAGTCACAGGAATATTAAGAGCAATGGCCAGTGGTTCTGTGTTTTATTCAGTCACTTTCACTTTGAGTGCAAATTGAGATAAGTCATCTTATTCAGTGTGTAGACATTCCCTTTTGATGGTCTGAAAAATGATGTTGAAATGAATTCAATATAAGTCTTTATTGAGGGTCAGGACTGCTACTGAGTTCTGGAAGGGTGAGGTAAATCCTTTTAAACTACTTATTCAAAATGTGTCATGTATTTTAATGCATGTGTGTGTCTGTGTGAGTCAGTGGCAGTGTGTTAGTTCACCTGTAGAGGGCATACTGGCAGTGTGTCTAGTTCACCTGTAGAGGGCATAGTGGCAATGAGACTGTCATGACAATGCGCTTGGAGTGAGGGAAGAAGGGTTGAAGTAAAAAGGTTAGAGGCTCTATAGCAAATGGTCCTTATAAGAAAATAGGCCATGAATGATGCTCAGTTAGCCAATCAGAGCAGCTCTTGACAGGTTAAAGAAGGTTAAACAGTAGCGATGGATGAAGGGCAGAGTTGGCAAAGTCTCTGGATGCTAACTGATGATCAAAATTGAGGACTTCTGAAAGACAGAATGAAAAGGAGTGTCTTGTTTGATACAGATCATTAACCTGTTACTTCATGTAGATTATTTGTATATTCAGAACCTGTTACTTCATGTAGATCTTTTTGTTATATTTAGGAAATCTATACTTCTATCATATACAGACTGGGTGCGACGGTTGAGAACCTGTTTGGGCTGTGTTTAACAGATGGCTTGGGACAGACATTGGATCTATGCGCAAGATGATCACAATCAAGACTTCTCAATGCTTCAGTCTGACAGTCCATCCACAGGTGGAGAGAGGTCTATTAGTAGTATAGAGTTTGAATTTGAGCCAATTGCTATATTGAATGCTGTAATTCTCTGTGGTGAAAATATTGCTTATTCGCTTCATATGCTGCTGTAATACACTCTCATTGTTTTGTCATAAATTGGCAGAGCATCGTTTTAAAAAGCCTATTTAAAAACAACTTGAATAACAGTTACTAAGACTCAAAAGAAGACTCAGATGCTAAATATTGTTATAAAATACTTTAATCTCCTAATGTGCATGCTTGATTCACACAGAAGAGACATGTGGACAGTGTCACTGCTTCCTCAGGTTTACTTTAATCACATTTTACATTTATATTATTAACATTTCATTTCCTTCTGTAACAAATTGAGCTCGGTATTGTGTGATTAAACAGCAGGGTATTAATGTAAGTAATTAGTGAGTCTTGTTGTTTCCACCATAAACATATTGATGACAGTAATTAAACATTAATTCTCATAACAGAAGAATGTTGTCGTCTTTCACCAAAAATATAAAATACTTATATAAATGATTACTGCCCCAATCACTAACCCCAACCCTAACCCTAACCCTAACCCTAACCCTAACGGAATGCATTGAGAAGGCTTTCTCAAATCTGGGAACATGTTATCCTGGCCCAGGAGTTCACGTATCTTCTCCATCAGACCCTCTACCTGCTGACAGTCTGGTTTTGTGTTTCTGAACAGATGGTACCTGTCCCCACAGTGACTTAGTATTTCCTTCAGATGCGAATCAGCATCTTTAATGAACTCATCCATGGTGATACTTGTCAGTTGCTCTCCAGAAGTGAAGAGGACAATCGTTTTGCATCTGATTTCACTCTTAAAGGCTTCTTCCAATTGTTTTAATATCGCTCTCTTGTCCTCTGTGAAGCGGCCAATCTGAATCACCAACAAGTACACACAAGGATCTTCCCCACAGTGATTTTTACATTCTATAACATGTTTGTCCGAATTTTCAACATTATTATGGAAGAAGTCTGGGGTATCAATGACCCTAACCTCTGTCCCAAATAACTGCTTCTGTTTAACCTCACACACTGTAGTAACAGGTTGAGAGTTTTTTTCTGATTTAAAAAAGGTTGTTCGCAGGATTGTGTTTCCACTTGCACTCTTTCCACTGCCTGCCTGTCCCAGTAACACGATGTTCAGCATGTTGCCTTCATGGTTCTCTTGACCGGGATGATTTTCACCTGATTAAACATTAAGAGGAGCAATCAACTATATGAGAAATCTTAGGAGGAAATGTCTACATGTTGAGGAAATAGTCTAGATCTGTTCTAAAAACAGCTATATGTGTATGTGTTAATTAAACTGTACATAAATATGAAAATACATTTACATTACAATAGTAGGTTTAATCACTTCAAAAGTAACACTTACTTTGTGACATGTTCCTCTTCTTGTTTTGGCAGAAACTGCTTGTCACAGATACAAAACGCCTGAAATAAATAAAAATAATAAAAAAAGGAATTCATTACAGTTATACATCTCACGCTGACATTCAAATAATATCTAACTACAGGTACTCTGACTTTTCCTGTTGGTCAGTTCATTAGTTATCTGATCATTGAGAAGTTGAATGTGAAGAAAGATTGAGTACTTTTTTTCAATAGACTTCCACTTTTTGAATAATTGTAGACGAGGCTTAAAAAAAGTCCATAGGAAGGTTTTCAACACATGGTCAGTAAAAATCTGAAAGAGTTCTACATCTTCCTTATATACTGTATTGTAGAGAGATAAGGCGGGTTGGGTGGGCGGTTCTAAGAGAGCATGGTGGATATAACATTGGAAAAATAACTTTCTCTTCATTCATTTTCAACTTCATCAAGACAATGGGGAGCAATAAATCTCAGCCAGAAACACCTGAGCCTGAAGTGCCTGCAGGTGAGAATTGATTGTAACTTTGCAGTTCAGATCCTGTACATTTTCTTTACTGGGTTTGAGTGAATTAATCATTAACAATGTATTATGTTTGCAGGTCATGACCTGAGAATTGTGTTGATTGGAAAAACTGGATCTGGTAAAAGTTCAAGTGGAAACACCATTCTGGGAAGAAAAGTATTTACATCAGCACCCCTGTCTACCTCAGTGACTGATAAATGTAGTGAACAAAAGGTTCAAGAAAATAGATGGTTAAATGTGGTGGACACACCAGGAGTGTTGAACACAGATGGTAAAAAGAAACCAAGGTATATCCAAAGAGAGATACTAAAGTGTCTTGAAGTCACATCCCCTGGTCCTCATGTCTTCCTGTTGGTGGTGAAGCTGGAGACATGGCATTCAGAGGATAAGACATCTGTTGATGTCTTGGAGGAACTCTTTCCACAGGTCTACAAGCACATGATTGTGCTCTTTACTCACAGCGATCAACTTGGGAGGAGAACAATAGAAGACTTTGTACGTAATGGTCATCCAAATCTTAAAGACCTTATACGTCGCTGTTCTGACAGATTCCATGTTTTTGACAATATAAGTCATAAGAGAGATCAAGTTGTTGAGCTGGTCAGAAAGATTGATGAATTGGTGGCAGTGGAAGGGATCTATGACCATCACCATGTAGATTAAGGATGTTTTTTTCCAATAAATAAACATTGTATATTGAATATATATATGTTGAATTATGTAAATATAACAATATTTATGCTGTATTTATTTTCAGTTAAACTTTATGTTGTCGATAGGTTAATCCCAAATGTCTCTGGAATGTCACAATACATGGGAATGGTATCTTTCACCACCAAACTATTGTCAACAATAAAGTAATGAATGACTAACAACCATTGTTCTTTAAGCATCATAAGGCATGCTATATATACCTAATTATTACATATTGTGAATATAATGTGAACACATTTGTTGCTGTTTGTACTATTTCGTTGTTTATATTTAGTGTATTTTCTTTTTCACAATTATTATTTTTTACTTCTATTATTTTAAATCCCATTTAGGGACCTTTTTTAATGTAAATTGTTTGTGATGCTAAATGTCTCTACCTGACGGATAAAAACTATCCAGCTGACAAAATCTGGCACATTGACAGAAATGTTCATTGATGTGCATTGACCCTGTCAAATAAATAAATAATCTAGCATTTCTATATATGGTCATTCAAATTCAATAGACGAGCATATTGCACAAAGGATAATTGTTTTTGAGCAGCTTGCTATCAAACTTCAACTCAAAGTTTAAGTTATCAAAAGTGAATGATCACCTCATTGTGATGATTTTCCATATTTAGCACTCGTGGGATGCCATATCGTTGGTGTCCTGCAAAAAAACGTGTAGACCTCTATATTAGACCCCCAATAGAACTAATTTAAGGAAGTATTTAAAAATATTTTCAAATCAAGTATTAATGAAAGTTCACAAGGCGTTTTGAATGTCTTGTACTAGTCTGTTGTGTCTGTTGACATAGATGCACCTGAAGTATTTTTTTTAACATAAATTCAATTACAAAAAAATACAAATGTAATTGTCATGATTTGTAGGTGAGGTCCCTGAACCAATAACAGTTGGTTGTATTTATACAACTGATATGGGTTGGAAAGTAACTGAAGTTAACAAAGTCTTTTTTAAATACAATTAATACAAATTCATAGAAAATAGACAGAGTAAAAAAAAAAAGCAAAAGTAATTGCTCTGTATTGAATATGTGAGGTCCCTATGCAGAAAGTTCACCAGAATTTTTGTTGGTTGATATAACAGATAAGTACACAAGGTTAGGTCATCAAGTCACAGAACCTTTTATTTCAGGGGAAATCTTTATATTTAGCTAACGGGTTGTGAACCTATCTAGGCTTGGCACAGACGTTGGATCTATGTGCAAAGTGATCACAGTGCTTCAGTCTGACAGAAAGAAAGAGGTGGTCTTGTAAGTACTGACCCTGTCACGCCTGCTCCAGCTCTCCCTCTCTGGCGCCAGACTGCCTCCATTACGCACACCTGTCACCATCGTTACGCGCACCTGCGCTTCATCACCAGTCACCGTCACACGCAGCAGCGCATCATTGGACTCACCTGGACTCCATTACCTTGGTGATTGCCCCTCCTATATCTGTCTGTTTCTCTGGTTTCTCTGGTCCCTGTGTCAGCAATAATGTTGTTGTGTGTTCCTGTCCAGACGCTGTCCTGTTCCATGGCCGTTGTTAATTAAATGTTCACACCCTGCTTCTCATCTCCAGCCTCGTCCCTCACAGACCCCTTGTTCAAGACTCAGATTCCAAACATTGAGCAGTAAAGCTGTCTGTAGCCCTGGTATTGAGCTGCCCCATCAACCACTCTACAAAACCAACATTAGAGAGTTCATCTTTACCTTATAATCTGGGAGTTTGAGCTATGAACTAAACCAAAACCTTCATGTCGCTCATTGCCTGCCATGTGTTTCTCTACATGAACACTCAACACAGGTCAGACGATATAGAGAAAGTCTAACCCATTGTCTAAAAATCTAATAATGTTAATTGTCAAATACACATGTTTAGCAGATGTTATTGCGGGTGTAGCGAACAATGTTATTGCGGGTTGTTACGGATATAGGTATCCTGTGTGTGTATTTGTTTTCTTTCCTTCTGCCCTAGTCACAGGTGTCACTCATCAGCAGTCATCAGTCGCCAATCAGTCCCAATCAGAAGACACACCTGCTCCTTTTCCCTTACCCAAATAACACCCCCTTTCCCTTGGTTTAAACCCCCAGTCAGTTGTCTCTCGTTTTGTAGCTCTCATGTTATGAGCTCGCTACACACCTCTACCGCTGTTTGGGATTTGTTGAAGCCCAGTTGCTGTTGGTTGGTTGGTTGGTTGGTTTGCTATTGCTATTGCTCTTGTTTTGGTGCCAACATCTCACATTAACTGTGATCCTGTGCTGTTTGTTAGTGGAAAAGGGGATAACCAGACAAGTCGCCCATGGGCATACATTACCCGTAGGAAACACTGTCTAAATACATTAGTTAGAACTGGGCGGACCACCCACTGTATTTTATTGGTTAGTTAGCTAGCTGTTCTTTAAGCAGATAGATTAGCTTAGGGGTGTTTGGATATGTATTAGTTCTTTCCTTGGGTCCAGCTCAGCCCCTTTTCCCCACACCCCATTACAGTGTTTAGAAATAAACCTTTATTGTTTGACGGTAGATTTAAGTTGTCTGTTTTTATTTTTGTTCTCACTGTTCCTTTTCTCTATTATAATTTGCATGAGATATGTTGCGGGTCTTGATTCCATTCCCTCTAGACTGCGGGGCAAAAGGGATTTGTAACACGGGTGTAGCGAAATGCTTGTGTTTCTAGCACCAGCAGTAACAGGGACGGGAGTAACTGAAAGTACCAGAGGAGATGCTAAAATGTTTAAAGTTATATTTTATACTACGCTGAACACAATTCAAAAGGCACTAGCACATCTGACCCATCTTTGTTGCAGGTGCATGGTAACAGTTGAATAAGTAAACATTATAAACCCGCTCTTGCTAGTATCACTGCTCTTGCTAGTATCACTTGTGGGGGGAAATCTGAATTAGCTAAATGACATTGACATAATTAAGGTGTCTCATTTGCAGAAAATGCTTATGTTTTAGTTACTGTTGATTTGTCTCCCTTCAGACTCTGGTGTTGGCGGCTGCACTTCCTGCTTTCACATCCTCCTGCTCAGAAGTCAGGCTTGTCATCACATTTGTAATTGCTTTAAAAGCGTTGTGAAATGTGATAGGGGATAACAAACAGTGATAAGAATCATGTAGCTATGACGTGATCCTACACGATATCCTGATTTTCACAGACGGACCACTTAGAAGTTAAATCATGGGGATTTTTTTCCCCCCACTGATAGACCGTAGGCTTTCAACCGGCCCCTAGACAATAAATGATGTGAGACAATATTTTTTTTTAACATGATTTGAAGGTCAAATTACATTTTTGAAAGACCCTTTTGCAGGTGGAAATGCTGTATAATTAAGCAATAAGCTGCTCTTAGGCACAACAGAATGCGGAGTGGCTGGATGCGACCCTTTGCCGTGGTATATTGGCCATTTACCACAATCTCCAGAGATGCCTTATTGCTTTTATAAACAGGTTACCAAGATAACTAGAACAGTAAACAAGTAGTTTTTAGTCATACCAGTGGTATATTGTCTCAAGTACCATGACTCAGAATCAAGGGCTCGAACGATACGGTTTATATTTTTGCATAATCACCTTCCAGGGAATTAAACATGTACATTTTTTTTCTTTTTTTAAACAATGTTTTAAGTGAGAAGAGGGATTTGTCTGAAGTCGAGAGAAATTCACACAAGCACCTAAATGCCTACTCCGCCCATGCTCTATCTAGGTTTTCCAGCACACAGCTTTGACCTACTACAGTAGATACAATATGTTGGTTTATATTGTACTTCAAGCTATGTGTATGCAGGTTGCTTAGGATTCTTCTCAAACAGCCTAATTCATACTCTTCAGAGGAATAATGGACTTTGTAGTGTCCTGCTATGAAAATAATTTGTATATACTGTACATTATTAGGCTGGATGTATTTTTAGATAAGCCTATTGTAAATGGGTATTATTGTAGCTTCACCATCTTTATTGCAAAAATAAATACAAATACAACTTTAAGCTACACATTCATTTAGCAAAGATAATGAACTGCCCATTAATCAGTACAGCAAATAAAAAAACAGGACCATGTGAGCTTTTGTCAATATTACACTGGTAATCTAACGGTCACAGAAATCAGGAATGTGTGTTTCCAACAGACCACTCATTACCTGTTATGTTGGGCACCTACTGACCAAATAAAATATGTTCTGAAATGCACTGTGTACAAAACATTTCCATGACAGACTGACCAGGTGAATCCAGGTGAAAGCTATGATCCCTTCTTGGTGTTAAATACACTTCAAATCAGTGTAGATGAAGGGGAGGAGACAGGTTAAAGAAACATTTGTAAGCCTTGAGACAATTGAGACCTGGAATGTGTATGTGTACCATTCAGAGAGTGAATGGGCAAGACAAAATATTTAAGTGCTTTTGAATGGGGTATCAAGAATGGTCCACCACCCAAAGGACATCCAGCAAACTTGA
Organism: Brachymystax lenok tsinlingensis; assembly: GCA_030435695.1. Classification (NCBI taxonomy): domain Eukaryota; kingdom Metazoa; phylum Chordata; class Actinopteri; order Salmoniformes; family Salmonidae; genus Brachymystax; species Brachymystax lenok. Next base: position 22,612,253 of record CM059783.1, on the reverse strand, counting down.
CACAGTTGTTGGAAGCATTGTGCCTTCATCCTACTGAAATGGTTTTGACACCTTGTAGAGTCCATTCCCTGATGAATTGAGGAAGTTCTGAGGGCAAAAGTGGGTGCAACTCAATATTAGGAAGGTGTTGCTAATTTTTTGTACAGTGTATATTTATTTCTCAATGGAATGTATTGCTAAAAAAAAAGGTTTAAGGAAATACAGGCAGGCACCACATTACTACAAGACAAAACAGCTTGCTCAATCATGCATGATGGTCTTGTAAGCAAAGCTTGCTTTTATATAATTGAACATAGCTTGAAAAGGTAGTGGAATTAAATTAGTGTGTGTGTGAAATCCAATATTTTAACTTGTATTTAGTACAAATTACATTACCTCTAAGAGTATGTTTGAGAAGTACAATAGACCAACGTAGTAGGTCAAAGCTGTGGGCTGGAAAACTTAGTGCATGGGTGGAGTAGGCATTGTGGTGCTCGTGAATTTCCTTTCTTTTTCGACTTCAAACCAATGGCTATTCTCACTTAAAACAATTTTTGTTTTTAATATAGTTATTACCATGAAAAGTCCTTATTATTCCCAATTATCATAAAGTTGCATCCATGACAGAATAACTGATTGTGTTCCAGAGGTAACAGAAGAGCATCTCTAACATGGCCTATGGTGTAAGTAATGCCAATCTCTGCAGGGAGACTAACCACAAGGCCACTGAGTTGGGATGGTATATTTATTTAGTGTTCATAAAACACTTGACATTATCTCAATCAATATTCCTTAAATGCACAACATCATCAAATGATAATTAACGCTGCAACCATGAACCAACGTATTCTCCCAGAGGTCGCTGCATGGTAATTCAGCTGTTTGCATTGGCCGTGCAGCATTTACAGTGATAGGGGCTCTGCAGAAGTCAGGTCATTCATACTTCTTGCTCTTCGCCGAACAGCACAGAGCTGTTACAAGTTGTCAAGGAAGTGAGTTTGTGTTTATACAGGACCTCCCGCCCCCACATACAGTCAACCAATCATGTCAATGCAGAGCTATAAGGAGACCTCGGCATTGTTACAAAATTTGAGAGGCACTGTGGTGTGGCGCTCAATTTGGCCTCAGCGTCACACCATCCACATGGCGCCTCCGACCACATTTTTCAGATAAAGCAGAAATCTACGTTTTCAAAACGAAGACAATATACATTTATTTGTTTAAACCATTTCCGGTTTTATATTGAAAGTCAAGAGATTTATAGCGAGAGTTCTTCACGTTAGTCCAACACATTTGGTGGAAAATAGTTTTGTTTTCATCAGATGACAACAGAAGTGCAACACTATTTGGCTAGCAGCCACAAATGCAATGAGCTTAGCCTACAATGAAAAAAAGCTGTATTATTTTGCAAAAATAAAAATATTTCTTAATGTTTATCATTGAAAGAATGTAGCCAGCTACATAAAATTAGCTACTGTAATGTCCGTGGTTCTGTTGTAGAAAGAGTCAGGTGCAGGAGGTAGTACGTATGAAAAGGTATTTTAATAATACACCAGTCCAAGCCAACAACCTCTGGCGAACAGAATACCCACACGAATAACAACCATAAACGGGCACAAACAGCAACCCGGCATATACTAGAACCAAAATAAAATAGCCCTCAGTACACAGACTGGGAAAAGACAAAGGTCAAACAGTACAAACCAAACAATCACGCACAATGGGAAGAGGGGAAGGAAGGAAATATAAACAGGTGTGTGATTGGGAGAAATTAACAACAGGTGTGTACAATTAGACAAATCTAACAAAACACATGAGAAGGGGCGCGATGATGGTCAGAAAACCGATGACATCGACCGCTGAACACCGCCCGAACAAGAAGAGGGACCGACCTCGGCGGAAGTCGTGACAGCTACACATCAACATCAGTCAGAGCGCTGTTCGTGAATTCGTAGAGGTGTGCCAAGTTGTCGGACACAACGAGTGATGTAAAGGATATATGGCCAATTTTCTGGATCTGATACGAGGTTCTACTTGGTCTTAATACATCAACGGGCACATTTGCCTGTCTATATTGCTGCTCTGATTGGATAGAGTGAAGTAGTATTTCTCCAGTAACACTTCAACATTTCACTTGATCACTTTTACTTGTATGTTTTCGGTCTGATCATTTAGATTGCAGCTGCCTGCTACTATGATAAATCCCATGGCGAGGACGTTTGCTATAAACCTATCAAGGCGCAAATATCTAACAAATCCAAGGTAGGGCAAATAATCTGAAAAGCTGATGGACATTCTGACTGAGTGACGCAAACTTGGCAGCAAGGTGCAAATTGAGGATGTACATGGCACAGACACTCCTCAGAAGATCTGCAGATTTTTTGGACATGCAGGGAGGTATTTTGCAAACATCTATTTAGGCATATTAAAACACTTCCTTTTTTCTGATTACGAGTATCATCCAATCTGACTATAAACTGTCAATTTATAGATACGATTACCAGAGGTGGGACCAAGTCACTATTATTCTAATCACAAGCAAGTCTCAAATCACAGTCTCAAGTCGAGTCCCAAGTAGAACGGGTCAAGACTCAAATCCAAGTCGTGCATTCTAAGAGCAAGTCTCAAGTCAAGTAAACAAAAAATCTATACATGCAATGACTTGTTCAACTACAAATCTTTATCCATTTACCACACAGACCCTTTCATTATTTTGTATACAACATATTCACCCTGTATCAGGCTTAGTTAACTAGCTCTGTTCCAGGCTTAGTTAGCTAGCTATCCCAAAATCTACAAAAGAAACCGTACATTTAGTTGTATTCTGCTTCAGTAATTTAGAGTCGCTAGCATCGTTGCAAAGCTAACGTTACCACAGCCAGAGATATTAGCACAGAAAATGGCTTGCTAGCTAATGGTTGTTATCTAACTAGCTAGCTAACGCTCAAATGTTTAGCTAGCTACCTAATAATGATAGGATAACCTATTTAACCTCAAATTCATAATGTTTGTTACTTACCGTTACTACAGTTTTCAGTCAGCCAAAACACCCTTAGTCTGTCGAAATAACATTCACCGTTTTCCACTACTTGCTAAGTATTCTGGTGGACTTCACACGCTGGTGGTGGGAAAATAAACCAACTGGCTGGGTCAAATATCCATAGCTCAACCTTAACTCAGCACCAACAACCCAACCTTGCTGTATTTACAGAAAACAATCTAACTATTGACACGTTGCCTGCATCCAAGGAATTGGGTCATCCAAACAACCCAACATTGTTTTGTGTACAACTTATATCTCAAAGTCATGCATTCAGAACCTGTCTAGTCCACACATTTCTCTGTCCTCATTTTGATTGAAAGCCTCGATCTGTATTCTTTCCTGTTAACTGATTGCTTCTAGAAAGAGAGAAGGAACAACACATGATCAAGATGAGATAGATCTTTAATTGCTTTAAAGTAGCTAATTGTTAAAAATAATGAATGTCTGGGCTACACTTATGAGAATAAGACATGTATTTACTTACCTTATCAATCTTGCAGACACACCCATTTACACACTCACTCATTTACACTCATTGCACAGCTATTTTCAGGTCTCTCCAGAGATGTTCGATCGGATTCAAGTCCAGGCTCTGGCTGGGCCTCTCAAGGACATTCAGAGACTTGTACCGAAGCCACTCCTGCGTTGTCTTGGCTGTGTGCTTAGGATCGTTGTCCTGTTTGAAGTTGAACATTCACCCCAGTCTGAGGTTCTGAGCACTCTGGAGCAGGTTTTCATTAAGGATCTCTCTGTACTTTGCTCCATTCATCTTCAGAGATGGTTGTCCTTCTGGAAGGTTCTACCATCTCCACAGAGGAAGTCTGGAGCTCTATCAGAGTGACCATCGGGTTCTTGGTCACCTCCCTGACCAAGGCCCTTCTCCCCCGATACAGCCCCTTCCAACACCACGGGTAGGGGAAGTGTATCCATCTGTTAAGTTTTGTTTTGATGTCATATCAGCTCATATTGTTGCTAGCTAGCTACCTACCTTAGCTATTGTACAAGCTTGTTTTTTTATGCTCTTGTAGGAAACACTCCCTGATTGCTCATTACAAATGTTCTATAACTGGGCTAATAACTCACTGACTAGCAAAGGATATGAACAAAATGTGCACATGTGGCTACATGCAGCTCTTCCTTTGATCTCAAAACAAGTGCATCTACTCACGAACACACCTGTAAACACAGTCCAGTTTAAAGTAAATGGCACAGATCCATATATGGCAATGGTCTATTTGCATATAGGCCTACTGCAGCTGTGATTGGTTATGCCGCACCAGTCTGTGTAGAGCAGTGCTTCTCAAATAGTGGGGCGCGACCCTCTGGGGGGACTCGGAGCAATGCCAGGGGGGGGCGCGCGAGACACCGGGGAACATGCTTTTTCAGGAAGTGTTTTTTTTTGCACCGAACAAGAGCACACAGCACATAGCAGGAGATATGAAGTGCAGATAACAAACCCTTAAGAGACACCATGGAACAATATTTAACAGGGATGAAAAGAAAGGCGGAGAGAGACGGAGATAATGAGACAAACGTAAGTCTCGTAAAGCTAAGACGAGGAAATATGACGGCGTATGTTGCGCTTTGGCTTCACTGTGACTACGATGGGAGACGAAGAAAGACCGGTATGTTTACTGTGTCTAAAAATGTTGGCAGCGGACAGCATGAAGCAAATAAATTAAGGCGTCACTTAAAGACATTACACCCCAATCACGCTGATAAGCCGCTTGAGTTTTTTCAGCGAAAACGTGCCGAATATTGCCAACAATCGTCTCGCTTTGTGAATGCTACTTCAGTAAACCAGCGAGCACTGTTAGCATCATATAAGGTGGCGTACCAAATTGGTCAGTGCAAAAAACCCACTCCATAGCAGAGGAGCTGATACTGCCTGCAGCATTAGACATGGTCTCTGTCATGCTGGATGACGCAAGTGCTGCAAATATAAAAACTACCCCTCTGTCCAATGACACTGTGCGCCAGACGTATAAATGACATTGCTAACGATCTTAAAGAACAGCTGGTAGATAAACTCAAAGACAAACGTTTTGCCTTACAGTTCGATGAAGCAACTGACAGCAACAAAGACTGTTTGTTTATCGCTATGTGCGTTTTGACATGACAAACTCCCTGTGTGAGGATCTACTTTTTTGTAAATATGTCAGAGACAGAGCCACAGCTGAAGAGCTATACAAAATGCTGGACTGCTTCCTGACAGAGAATGGGCTAAAGTGGGAGAACTGCATTGGTGTTTGCAGTGATGGTGCACAGACCATGGCAGGGATGAGAAAAGGACTTCGGGCACTCATCAAGAAGGCCTCACCTAATGCTGAGTGGACACACTGCGTTATACACAGAGAAGCACTGGCATCAAGGCACCTTTCCTCTGAATTAAGTGAGGTTATGACTGACATTGTAGGTGTAGTCAATTTTAAAGACCAGACCACTAAAAACAAAAAAAAATGTTTTATTCATTTTTGTTTTATAGGTCAAAGTGTTTTATATATTGTGCTCCTGAGTTAATGTTGCTGATCAATTTGAATTTATTATTATTTATTGATTATATTTTATTTTTCAGTATCAAATGTTCAAAAAAATTACACTTTAAATAAGGATTTAATTTTTTTTTTTTTTTCAGGCAAATTGATGCACTTTAAGTATTTTCTGTTACAGACTAAAAAACAATGTTAATAAAGTTATTCTTTGTTGTAAGTTGATCTATATTGATTTCTTTTTTCTTTTTTTTGTTTTCTTTAATGTTAATAAGGATACAATGTTATGCAGAGGTGTATTTTATAGACAAATGATACTATTTACAGTCGCGGCGGAGAGTTGGGGGGCGCAAAATGTTTACTTCTTCCTAGGGGGCGTGAAATGTTTACTTCTTCCTAGGGGGCGTAACAGAAAATAATTGAGAAGCACTGGTGTAGAGTAAGGGCTAAGACGTGAGCAATAGAATCCTACTCCAATGCATTCTGCCTACAACAAAATCGCTTGCTTAGTTCGTTTTTGTTTCGGTATGTTAATTGAAAATGGCTAATATTGCATTGATTTGATCACAATTGCAACAGTAAAGGGAAGCGTTGATAGTGTTAACAGAAAAACTCTATATAGTGAGTGAAGTTCAATCTTGTGCTTCTCTCTGTGGGCTGATATTTCTTCTGTGCACTGTGCGCCAGTCCCGCGGAGCTGTGTGGAAGTCGTGCAGCTTAGAGGAACATTGTCCTAGAGTGTCCCCAGCGTGTGCCATTACACATGCTATGTCTAAGAAAGTCGCTGGGAGCAAGTGTAGTTTTGAGGATGTCAGCAATCCCACCATGGTCAATCTGTCTGAGACGCTTATGATCTTGATTTTTGGACTTTTCCTTTGAAAACCCCAAAGATGAGTGAGTTTGTAGGACCACTGAAGGAAGAGAGGGCCCCTACAGTTGACACTTTGATGTCTAAGAAGCAGGTGATTGCTGAACAGAGTAAATATGTTTCCCTCTCCCCTGTTTTGTGGAGATACAGTACCAGTCAAAAGTTTGGACACTCTCCATACATTTTCTCTGACACCCAAAAGAACTCGTTACTTTTTGAATGCTTAGCAGGACAGGAAAATTGTCAAATTCACGCACTTATCAAGAGAAAATCCCTTGTCATCCCTGATGCCTCTGATCTGGTGGACTCACTAAACACAAATGCTTTGTTTGTAAATCATGTCTGAGTGTTGGAGTGTGCCTCTGGTTGATCGTAAGTGATAAAAACAAGAAAATAGTGCCGTCTGATTTGATTGATGTAAGGAATTTGAAATGATTTATACCTGTACTTTTACTTTGATACTTAAGGATATTTCAGCAATTACATTTACTTTTGATACTTAAGTATATTTAAAACCAAATACTTTTACTTGAGCCATTTTCTATTGAGGTATCTTTAATGTTACTCAAGTATGACAGTTGTGGAACAACGCCCGCAGTAACTTCAGTCCAAACAGGGTGGAACAAAGCCCGCAGTAACTTCAGTCCAAACAGGGTGGAACAAAGCCCGCAGTAACTTCAGTCAAAACAGGGTGGAACAAAGCCCGCAGTAACTTCAGTCAAAACAGGGTGGAACAAAGCCCGCAGTAACTTCAGTCAAAACAGGGTGGAACAAAGCCCGCAGTAACTTCAGTAAAAACAGGGTGGAACAAAGCCTGCAGTAACTTCAGGCAAAACAGGGTGGAACAAAGCCTGCAGTAACTTCAGTCAAAACAGGGTGGAACAAAGCCTGCAGTAACTTCAGTCAAAACAGGGTGGAACAAAGCCAGAGTGCAGTAACTTCACTTAGAAACTTCACTTACTCCTGTTTGCCTTGGTTTTTAATTGGATTTGTAGATACTGCAAATTTGACACTCAATTTATTCTCTGAAACTGAAGAAAGTTTTACCAGGACTCTTTGTCTCAAGACAAAACAGATACCATAAAAGCCTGATTTTGGTCTTAACAACATTTTGACCAATGTGTTGTTACTGGAGTTTGCAATTGTACGTCAGAATATCTGTGCACCTAATCCTAAAACCTCTTCATGGACTGCATTTGAACAATGTCTTCTATTAAGTCAAAGTCAAAGTCACCATTATTAGTCAGTTGTATAACCAAATGCCTTCAACCGAAATGTGTCTTCCGCATTTAACCCAACCCCTCTGAATCAGAGAGGTGCAGTTAGGGCGTGAGATTGAATTAAAACAGTTATTTTAATAATGCTGGTTATGCATCTAGTTCACATTCATCCAAAGACACCATGACTTGCATTTTTCACCCTCACTGCCGAAAAATGTTCTCATGAAATCATTTTTTTTGTATGTATTTTATTTCACCTTTATTTAACCAGGTAGGCCAGTTGAGAACAAGTTCTCATTTACAACTGCGACCTGGCTAAGATAAAGCAAAGCAGTGCGACAAAAACAACAACACAGAGTTACACATGGGATAAACAAATGTACAGTCAATAACACAATAGAAAACTCTGTTTACAGTGTGTGCAAATTAAGCAAGGCGGTAAGGCAATAAATAGACCATAGTGGCGAAGTAATTACAATTTAGCAAATTAACACTGGAGTGATAGATGTGCAAATCATGTGACTTATAGTTGGTGAAAATAGCACCATGCTACAAGCAGGAAACAAGATATGGATGAACCAGATCTGTTTGATAGTAACCCTGTCCTGAATTATGAATGAGTGAACTACACTACATATACAAATGTATGTGGACACCCCTTCAAATTAGTGGATTCTGCTATTTCAGCCACACCCATTGCTGACAGGCATATAAAATTGAGCACGGACAAACATTTGCAGTAGAATCGCCTTACTGAAGAGTTCAGTGACTCAACGTAGGATGTCACCTTTCCAACAAGTCAGTTCATCAAATTTCTGCTATGCTAGAGCTGACCCGGTCAACTGTAAGTGCTGTTATTGTGAAGTGGGAACATCTAGAAGCATCAACGGCTCAGCGGCGAAGTGTTAGTCCACACAAGCACACAGAACGGGACCGCTGTTCTCGGTTGAAACACTCACTACTGAGTTCCAAACTGCCTCTGGAAGCAACGTCAGCACAATAACTGTTCCTTGGGAGCTTCATTAAATGGGTTTCCATGGCCGAGCAGCCGCACACAAACCTAGGATCACCATGCTCAGCGCCAAGCGTCGGCTGGAGTGGTGTAAAGCTCACCGCCATTGGACTCTGGAGCTGTGGGAGCACGTTCCCTGGAGTACTGAATCATGCTTCACCATCTGGTAGTCCGACGGATGAATCTGGGTTTGGCGGATGCCAGGAGAAAGCTACATGCCCGAATGCATAGTGCCAACTGTAAAGTTTGGTGGAGGAGGAATAATGGTCTGGGGATGTTTTTCATGATTTGGGCTAGTCCCCTCCAGTAAAGGTAAGTCTTAACGCTACAGCATACAATGACATTCTAGATGATTCTGTGCTTCCAACTTTGTGGCAACAGTTTGGGGAAGGCCCTTTCCCGTTTCAGCATGACAATGGCCCAGTGCACAAAGCGAGGTCCACACAGAAACGGTTTGTTGAGATCGGTGTGGAAGAACTTGACAGGCCTGTACAGAGCCCTGACCTCAACCCCATTGAATACCTCTGAGATGAATTCGAACGCCGACTGCAAGCCAAGCCTCATCGCCCAAAATCAGTGCCCGACCTCACTAAACGTCTCCCGCAGCATTGTTCCAACATCTAGTGGAAAGCCTTCCCGGAAGAGTGGAGGCTGTCATAGGAGCAAATGGAGGACCAACTCTATATTAATTCCCATGATTTTGGAATGATATGTTTGACGAGCAAGTGTCCACATACTTTTGATCATGTAGTGTCGTTGTTTTCTTTTCGTTTATGACTACATGTCATAAGTGGATTGTTGGATAAGTCTGGGGCAGGGCTGGTGTTAGCTAATCAGACAGGTAGCTGGGGATTGGCTGTCATTTCCTTTAAAGGCCCTGTGTTTTGTGGTGTTCGGGGCTGGGAGTTGAGCAGAGAATGTCCCTCCATTGGGCTTGGTCCCTATTCAAGGGTCCATGTTTTGTCTGTTTGCTGTGATCGCACTTGACCAGTGTCTGCAGGATGAGAAGTCTTACCGGCAAATTCGAGTGAGTGGATGGCTGCACTGATGATGAACTGGAGCTGTGGAGCTGAGTGGTGATCTGAGAGCAGAGGATCGAGAGAGGCATTGGTACAACGCACATCTAGGAACTTTAGCTCCGCCCAGTAAGGGACGTGGTTTTTCCTGTGTTCCCTTACACTACTCTTTCTCTCTCTGGGACGTTTTTGCCACACCCCAGAAAGCCACTATTGTCTACCTCTTGTTCAGCACCAGAGGAAAGGCCATCGGTGACGTCGCCAAGCAGAGTCTCAAACCGGGCGCATTCCAGGAGTTATGAGGATCTGAATATCGCCAGACAGACGTTTATTTAATTTTGTGGGGATATGGTTCTCGTCGGGCCCTAAAAATCAAGAACCTATCCCCACCCTCTCTATGTTGTCTGTCTTTCCCTCTCCCTATTTGTCCCATAGCAGTAGAGTCTGTTAGAGGGGTTGGCAGAGTAGATCAGGGCCAAGGGTGGGTCCCATATTGTGTGCAGCACCAGAGTGAGATTGTAGTACCTTTCACCATGTTGCTTGCAGTGCCTTCCCTCAGAATAAAGAAACTTGTCGCAATACTATATTAGAATAGTTCAGTGTGTTGCAATGTGTCACTTTTGCATTCCCAATGTTTACCTGAGGGAGTCAGGGGATGGCAATCTACCTTAGGGAGTCAGGGGGAGGGTAACCTACCTGAGGGAGTCAGAGGGAGGGTAACCTACCTGAGGGAGTCAGGGGGAGGGTAACCTACCTGAGGGAGTCAGGGGGAAGGTAACCTACCTGAGGGAGTCAGGGGGAGGGTAACCTACCTTAGGGAGTCAGGGGGAGGGTAACCTACCTGAGGGAGTCAGGGGGAGGGTAACCTACCTGAGGGAGTCAGGGGGAGGGTAACCTACCTGAGGGAGTCAGGGGGAAGGTAACCTACCTGAGGGAGTCAGGGGGAGGGTAACCTACCTGAGGGAGTCAGGGGGAGGGTAACCTACCTGAGGGAGTCAGGGGGAGGGTAACCTACCTGAGGGAGTCAGGGGAAGGTAACCTACCTGAGGGAGTCAGGGAGGGTAACCTACCTGAGGGAGTCAGGGGAAGGTAACCTACCTGAGGGAGTCAGGGGAGGGTAACCTACCTGAGGGAGTCAGGGGAGGGTAACCTACCTGAGGGAGCCAGGGGGAGGGTAACCTACCTGAGGGGAGGCTCTGTTGTGTCGACACAGTCCGGGAAATCGTGCCGTCTTCTGTGGGAGGTGGGAACCGGGGTCCGATCCATTAACTGCCGGTCTCACAGTAATTGATTGTTAATTAACATAAACACATTTAGCATCTCTTGGCTTCCACAAATAGCCTACAAGCTACCGATGCAGACCTTTGGAACATCTGCATTTAAGAAAGTCTAAATCCATGTAATATAGCTTAAACCATCACATTAAATCCATTATTTATTTTAGAAATGTCTAAAGAAGCACGATATGAAGAAAATGTATTCTATTATAGAATAGCATACTTTGAGTTGTCTTTAATGTTAGACCCTGATCTGGCTATGCCATATGGCTGTAGGCTACACTAGTTAATTTAGCAGACAATATTTGCTTAGAATTCTGTGCCATTATTATATAGTATGAAGAATACAATTGAACATAGCTGAATGAAATAGAAAGGATATTTTTTCCAAACGATTTGAGGGAGTGCGCAAATCTGTCTATTCTGTGTTGAGCGGTTAACAAAGAAACAGGTACTCTATATGCTTACAGTTATGTAACTTTAGTTGTGATACAAATGTTGGGCTATATGTTTTGATTTTTAATACATTCTAAAGGCTGCATGATGCGACTCTTATGATGATTTGAAAAAAGTTGAATGAAAGGCATGAGCTCTGCTTTTTTTTTACACAGGCTGTACACTCTTCATCAGTCTCTCATTCACAATTTGAAAAGCACTCGATAATGCCTAGAATTTCCCGGCTGCATCCCCTTTGTGGCCGTAAAGTCCCCTAAATATATCCATGTCTTTTGCGGCCAGTGGCTGTTGTGCCCTTGGGCTGAATATAATAATAACAATTCCCTTCTCCCGGCTGTGTGCCGAGGTTCCTCTCACACACATGGCTATATCATGTAATCTGGTCTTTCTCACAGGCTACAAGTGAAGACCGACACATCGGGACGCAACTGAGCGTGTCCTTAACAAATTCAGAGGCGCATTTTGTAGATATTGGAAGAACTGTCCACACATACTTTTTGTCAGCCAACAAGATGAGTAGCCCTAACGAACAGCAAAAGCACTCGCCTATGTCAATCTACTATCCACCATAGTACAAAAGTTGACCTATTTTGTGTGAGAAATAAATATTCCAAACATAGTCCGGGACAGTTGTGGGATGCGATAGATCCCAAATTAATACAACCACTAGAATAGAAAATACCTGTTTTAAGCAATGAGCCTGACGCAACCAAACATTTAGCTTAAAATGTTAACTATTAGGCTGCAGCAATGCACACACAGCAGTAGGCTATAAGCGTGAATGTTCCATTAGCAGAAAAACACCATTATCAAAGATGACCACAAATGTGATTATGCATGTAATGCTTTTATTATAAAGGTGCATCTTTATGGATTAATTATCTTCCCCAAACTTAAATCTCATGCTATGTGATGCATGCCAGTTAGGCACAACACCCTTGAAAAAGCAGATTAATGTGCTTAATTTTAAGAAGTTATTTGGCTACTTTAGTTGTGATACTAATCTTATCAAAACATATAGGCCTATGGGCTAGGCTACATGAGGTGTGCAACTATGATTTGAAATGGTCGCAAAAAGAATGCGCTTTTTGCCTTAAGTTGGGCATCATTCACAAGTGATAATAAATTATATCATTCACAAGTGATAATAAATTATATCATTCACAAGTGATAGGCTAATATTGTCACCATCACACTATTCTTGATTTAATCTTGTCTTTACATAGTGTAACGTAGGCGCAGGGAGTCAGGAAGCAGGTGCAGTTAGTGAGTTTAATGATAACGAACATGGAATGAATACAGAATGAGAAGCGTCTAACACGGAAACATAAACAATACCACCTAATGACTGACAGAACAGAGTGCTAGATAAAGGGGAGGTAATCAAGTTCAGGTGTGACTGATGATTTTACATTTTAATTTTAATTTAACCTTTATTTAACTAGGCAAGTCAGTTAAGAACAAATTCTTATTTACAATGACGGCCTTCCCCAGCCAAACCCGGACGACGCTGGGACAACTGTGCTGTCACTGTATACTCCCTCTCTGGCCTCCAGATCATCAGGCTGCTGATTATCCTGCACACCTGTCATCATCATCCCACGCACATGTGCCTCATGACACTTAAATCAAATTCAAATCAAATCAAATCATTCACCTGGACTCCATCACCTCCTTGATTATCTTCCCTATATCTGTCACTCCCCTTGGTCCTTTCCTGTTTTCATGTCGGTGTGTTATGTGCTTATTGTTTCACTCACTCCCTGAACTTGCTTCTCAGCTCACTCGTTACAGAATAACACCTAACATAAGGGAAGCATCAGGGAGTGTTTTTTAAATTTTATTTTTGTGTCAGAGTAATGACGTTGGGTCCGGGAACTGCTACAGGCTCTCATGCCTCAACCCGGCTCGTCAGGCTCTCATGCCTCAGCCAGCTCGTTGGGCTTTCATGCCTCCACCGGATTGCCGGGCTCCCTTGCTTCCGCCAACTTGTCAGATTCTCATCCCTCAGCCGGATCGCCAGGCTCCCCTGCCTCAACCGATCTTTCAGGTTCCCGCGTCCCAGCTGACTCGACAGGTTCATGGGCCTCAGCTGGCGTGACACATCAGCAGGGGTGACCGGTCCGCTCCTGATCCCCGGGTGCGTCCCCTTTGATGGAGGCTCGCGTCGAGCCGCTCGGGAGAGGGTACTGTCACGTACACTCTCTAGGTCATCAGGCTACTGATTATCCCGCACACCTGTCACCATCATCTCACGCACCAGCGCCTCATGACACTCACCTGGACTCCATCCCCTCCTTGATTATCTTCCATATATCTGTCAGTCCCCTTGGTTCTTTCCTCAGGTGTTATTAACTCTGTGTTCATGTCGGTGCGTTTGTGTTACGTGTTTAATTTATTAAAACACTCACTCCCTGAACTTGCTTCCTGACTCTCAGCGCACTCGTTACATGTGCGCCACACTATGGGACTCCAAATCACAGCCAGGTGTGATGCAGCCTAGATTCAAACCAGGTACTGCAGTGACACCTCTTGCACTGAGATACAGTGTCTTAGACCACTGCGCCACTCGGGGGCCCAATGAGATGCAGGTGTGCGTAAAGATGGGTTGTCAGGATGGGTGGTTAGCAGACCGGTGAGGTCACCGGAGCGAGGAGTGGAATTGACACATGCTAAATAATGTATGTGTGAAATTTGTTTTGATTTAGAATGGACCCATTATCATACACCTGTCTCGAAACAGGGGCAGCAGAAAAATGCACTATGCACTTAAATAGCGACTGGAGGACGCTTTTACGTGGCTAATTTTCATGCCAGGCAGGTAGGCTATGTTGTGAAAATTACCACTAAGGACAAGAAAGTCAAACTTAAATGAATATCTTTATTAGCGGCAACAGACAGATTACAGACAAACAGCACTTCACAGTACAAGTTAGTTAGAAGCTCTGAGAAAGAACTTCCCCCTCAGCATATTTATACAATCACAACAAGTTACACAAGAGTAAATAAGCACAAATGTCACACATATATTATTTAGCATATGTCATGTCCACTCTCCGGCTCTGGCACTCGACTTCACCGGGCTACTAACCACCGGTTCTGGCAGCCCATCTTTCTCAGCTAAGCGCTTTGAGTGGCTGCTCTCGAAAGAACACTTGGCAACCACAGAGTCTGGGCTTTCAGCCAATTTTCCACTTCTGCTGAGCCATCACCCTGTGAGCAAACCTCAAGCATCCTGTCTGATAACAACAGGAAACCCTACGTATACAACAAGTCAAACGTGCATGTTAAAATGTGAGAATAGAGAGACACAATACAATTCCACTACAGCTATACTCCTGTTTTAAAGAGAAGCAATGTGCTTAATATTAGTAAAGTTGAGAAGTAAATATTGTAGGCCTGGCCTATAGAAAGTTGATGGGATCCTGTTTTTCATGGGCTCTTATGAAGTGCTAGATAAGATTTTTGATTACATTTGCATTGATGCCAGAGTGATTAGAAGGACTATAGAGTGCAGAGTACCAGAAAGTTAGCACGTTTGGTAGGCTACTAATGACCATTGGCAGTATCAGAGCTTGCAGAAGCCTAATTACAGTGACTAAACGGTCACGTGGAATTTTACAGCCATCACTCGTGACCGCCTGTGTGGCTGTAATACGGTCACCATAACCAGTGGTGTAAATTCCTTAATTAAAAATTAAACATAAATCGTTTTTTGGGGTATCTGTACTTTACTATTTATATTTTTGACAACTTTTACTCCACTAAATTCCTAAAGAAAATAATGTACTTTTACTCCATACATTTTCTCTGACATCCAAAGTACTCCTTACAATTTCAACGCTTAACAGGACAGTGAAATAGTCCAATTTATGCACTTATCAAGAGAACATCCCTGCTCATCCCTACTGCCTCTGATCTGCTGGACTCTCTAAACACAAATGCTTCATTTGTAAATTATGTCTGAGTGTGCCCCTGGCTATCTGTAAATAAAAAAAACAAGAAAGTTGTGCCATCTGGTTTGCCTAATATAAGGAATTTTTTTATTATTTATACTTTTATTTTTGATACTTAAGTATATTTAAAACCAAATACTTTTAGACTTTTACTCAAGTAGAATTTTACTGGGTGACTTTCACTTTTAGTTGAGTCATTTTCTGTTAAGGTATCTTTACTTTTACTAAAGTATGACAATTGAGTGCTTTTGGGTACCACTGACCATTACAGCCCTAAGCATACTTACCATTCCTGGCCTTCTGTGTTGGGGTTGTGTTCTACTATGAACTTGAAGTGTGACTGTTAGTAAGCAAAGTAAGGTCTTGTACAAATTAATCATTAACCAAAAAACACAATTCTTCTTTATGCATAACAAAACATTTTATCCGCCCTTGTTCCTTTCTCTGATGTTTATTTTATTTACTTTTATTTAATCAGGGGAGCCCAATTGAGACCAGGGTCTCATTTCCAATGGTGCCTGAGGACATAAAATACAAAATAAAACTACAAAGATACAATACCAAGTACATTGCATTAGAAGATCAAACATCACAGGCATCATAAACAAGTTATTTAAGTCAATCAATCAAAAAAATGTACCACCTCGGTCAACTCATTCATCATAAGGGTTTTTAAATGCCCTAGTGGCACAAGGAAATCCAAATGTGATGAATTTTGTAAGCGATTCCAAAAATGTGGAGCGTGAAAACTAAAAGCGGGTTTATCTAATTCCATGGAGAAGCGAGGAATTTGAAGAGTTAACCAACCCTGTGAACGGGTTTGGCATCTCATTTATTTTATACGTTAGCAATACAGTTAAGTAAGTTGGAAGCTTGTCTAGTATGGCTTTGTAAACAAAGGGAGTAAAGAATATTTTTTTTTTGTGGGTATTAACTTAATAGGCCTTGTATGTAATATTTGCTTTAAATTGTCTTCATAGAACATAAAATATAAGGTGAATTTGGCTCAGCTGGCGTGACACATATAGGCCGATTTTCTCTGGGGGGGGTCGTCTGAAATAAAATACATAGGAAGGTTCTTTGGGAGAAGGATTTTTGGCATATATGCTATTTGAAATCTGTATCCAAGATATTATATGCTGTTTCAACTGATTCTACAATAACATTCCTTCAAAAAACATGTCACACTTTCACACACAGAGCTTTGATATGATGGTGTGGTTGATGGACCACATCGTGAACTGGCAGCACTTGTTTAAAACCCCTATATGGCTTGTCAGTGCAACATCTACAGCTAGTAGTTTGAACTGTTGTATTGTATCGTAATGTGTGTGCACATTTTATATTCAGGGTAAACATGCCTTGTTTGAGGGTTTTGTTTTGAGTAACCAATCATCACTGACATATAGGCTATTGTCAAAAAATGCATATAGACTGAAATACATGAATATTAGTGATGGGCAGGTTGACTCATATCCTGCAGTCGCTGCGGTTATATCCATGGGGCATTCAGGTTTAGGGTCAATAAATACTGTGTGGATGAAGGGCAGGTGGGTGGCGGGAGGGTTAACTAAAGAGAGAACAACGCATCAAAACATATATATATATATAAAGTAACTTTTGTGCAATTTATATCTATAGACATAGCTGTGGGAAGTAGGGTGCTGAAAAATATGAATAAAAAAATAATATTAATATTTTCTTCCATAAAGTAGTGCACTGGGCCTTTACTAGGGGTAGTGGCCTGATATAGTCCGCTGTAGAAAATCACTTTTTTTCAGCATCTCCACTTCGGCAAAGAAAAGGTAGTTGTATAACTGAGAACAGT
Organism: Brachymystax lenok tsinlingensis; assembly: GCA_030435695.1. Lineage (NCBI taxonomy): Eukaryota > Metazoa > Chordata > Actinopteri > Salmoniformes > Salmonidae > Brachymystax > Brachymystax lenok. The sequence goes on along the minus strand of CM059783.1, from coordinate 22,595,109 downwards.
ATTTTGTAGGATTCCATAATTGTAATTGTAAGAGTTGTTGCCCTGTCCCTTTCTCTGTGATTGTCATTCTAATCAATGGAACCCAGAAAGAACAAAACCCTGCCCTCAAACATTTACATCAAAAGGTGACAAGTTACGGGCAAAGACACAAAACATCCACATCAAATTAAAGATTTTTCTTGATCAACTAAAATAACAACTTTTTGTGCAGTATTAATTTACCATCCTTACAAACCACTTAATAATGTAAATGTGATGTATGACTCACTCCGTGATGAGAGCCACTGACACTTATTACAGAACATATTTCAAACGTAGCTTGTTAGGGGGAGGTAGTTGCAGAAACGCTGGAATGGATTAGTCGACTACCTCAATAATTGGTCCAGATGATCCACCGCCTCCAGGAGCCATCTCTATCATGTATCACTCAGCACTCTCTATCATGTATCACTCAGCACTCTCTATCATGTATCACTCAGCACTCTCTAACATGTATCACTCAGCACTCTCTATCATGTATCACTCAGCACTCTCTATCATGTATCACTCAGCACTCTCTATCATGTATCACTCAGCACTCTCTATCATGTATCACTCAGCACTCTCTAACATGTATCACTCAGCACTCTCTATCATGTATCACTCAGCACTCTCTATCATGTATCACTCAGCACTCTCTATCATGTATCACTCAGCACTCTCTATCATGTATCACTCAGCACTCTCTAACATGTATCACTCAGCACTCTCTATCATGTATCACTCAGCACTCTCTATCATGTATCACTCAGCACTCTCTATCATGTATCACTCAGCACTCTCTATCATGTATCACTCAGCACTCTCTAACATGTATCACTCAGCACTCTCTATCATGTATCACTCAGCACTCTCTATCATGTATCACTCAGCACTCTCTATCATGTATCACTCAGCACTCTCTATCATGTATCACTCAGCACTCTCTATCATGTATCACTCAGCACTCTCTATCATGTATCACTCAGCACTCTCTAACATGTATCACTCAGCACTCTCTATCATGTATCACTCAGCACTCTCTATCATGTATCACTCAGCACTCTCTATCATGTATCACTCAGCACTCTCTATCATGTATCACTCAGCACTCTCTATCATGTATCACTCAGCACTCTCTAACATGTATCACTCCAGCACTCTCTATCATGTATCACTCAGCACTCTCTATCATGTATCACTCAGCACTCTCTATCATGTATCACTCAGCACTCTCTATCATGTATCACTCAGCACTCTCTAACATGTATCACTCAGCACTCTCTATCATGTATCACTCAGCACTCTCTAACATGTATCACTCCAGCACTCTCTAACATGTATCACTCAGCACTCTCTATCATGTATCACTCAGCACTCTCTATCATGTATCACTCAGCACTCTCTATCATGTATCACTCAGCACTCTCTATCATGTATCACTCCAGCACTCTCTAACATGTATCACTCAGCACTCTCTAACATGTATCACTCAGCACTCTCTAACATGTATCACTCAGCACTCTCTATCATGTATCACTCAGCACTCTCTATCATGTATCACTCAGCACTCTCTATCATGTATCACTCAGCACTCTCTATCATGTATCACTCAGCACTCTCTAACATGTATCACTCAGCACTCTCTATCATGTATCACTCAGCCCTCTCTATCATGTATCACTCAGCACTCTCTATCATGTATCACTCAGCACTCTCTATCATGTATCACTCAGCACTCTCTAACATGTATCACTCAGCACTCTCTAACATGTATCACTCAGCACTCTCTATCATGTATCACTCAGCACTCTCTAACATGTATCACTCAGCACTCTCTATCATGTATCACTCAGCACTCTCTAACATGTATCACTCAGCACTCTCTAACATGTATCACTCAGCCCTCTCTATCATGTATGACTTAGCCCTCTCAAATCAAACCAAATGTTATTGGTCACATACACATGGTTAGCGGATGTTATTGTGAGTGTAGCGAAATGCTTGTGCTTCTAGATCCGACATTGCAGCAATTTCTAACAGGTAATATCTAACAATTCCACAACAAAATCTAATACACACAATCTAGTAAAGGAATGAGATAAGAGTATATAAATATAAAATATATGGATGAGAAGTGACAGATGCAGCCGCCTCTCTGCGCTAGTGATGGCTATTTAACAATCTGACGGCTTTGAGATTGAAAAACAGCTTCTATCTTCTCTGTCCCAGCTTTGATGCACCTGTACTGACCTCACCTTCTGGATGGAAGCGGGGTGAACAGGCAGTGGCTGGGATGGTTATTGTCCTTGATGATCTTTTTTGCCTTCCTGTGACATCGGGTGTTGTAGGTGTCCTGGAGGGCAGGTAGTGTGCCCTCAGTGATGCGTTGTGCAGACCGCACCACCCTCTGGACATCCCTGCGGTTGTATGACCCAGCCTCTCTATCATGTATGACCCAGCTCTGTCTATCATGTATGACCCAGCCTCTCTATCATGTATGAACCAGCTCTCTCTATCATGTATGACCCAGCTTTCTATCATGTCAGAATCAGCTCTCTCTATCATGTATGACTCAGCTCTCTCTATCATGTATGACCCAGCCTCTCTATCATGTATGACCCAGCTCTCTCTATCATGTCTGACCCAGCTCTCTCTATCATGTATGACTGAGCTCTCTCTATCATGTCTGACTCAGCTCTCTCTATCATGTATGACCCAGCTCTCTCTATCATGTATGATCCAGCCTCTCTAACATGTCTGACTCAGCTCTCTCTATCATGTTGACTCAGCTCTCTCTATCATGTCTGACTCAGCTCTCTATCATGTCTGACTCAGCTCTCTATCATGTCTGACTCAGCTCTCTCTATCATGTCTGACCCAGCTTTCATCATGTTGACTCAGCTCTCTCTATCATGTCTGACTCAGCTCTCATCATGTATGACTCAGCTCTCCATCATGTCTGACCCAGCTCTCTCTATCATGTTGACTCAGCTCTCTCTATCATGTCTGACTCAGCTCTCTCTATCATGTATGACTCAGCTCTCTCTATCATGTGTGACTCAGCTCTCTCTATCATGTCTGACTCAGCTCTCTCTATCATGTCTGACTCAGCTCTCTCTATCATGTCTGACTCAGTTCTCTCTATCATGTCTGACTCAGCTCTCTCTATCATGTATGACTCAGCTCTCTCTATCATGTCTGACTCAGCTCTCTCTATCATGTCTGATTGAGTCATTCTCCGAGTGAGGGTAAAGCTATGATATCCTGACCTGTCACTCCCTCTCACCTTTCTCCTCCTCAGTCTAACTTTACTTTGTTGTCTCTACGGCCCTCTAATGTCTGTTCCTGGAAAATGACCAGTGCATTCATACTGCATAATGGATGAGCTAACTTACCCTATTCCCGACATGGTGCTCTATTCTAAAGTAATGCACTATGTCGGGAATAGCGTGTCATTAGGAGGTCCCAGGTAATTCAGAGATCGTTCAAGCAAAGGCCTTGTGGTCTAGAAATAGTAAAGCTGGGAGCAGAATATGACTAAACCATACTGTGGATATTCAATTATACCAGATATGACTTTAACTCAGTTAGGACCAGGGGAATTGTATCATACCTGGTTAAATATAGGTGAAATAAAGATTCCTGTCTTTCCTTCATCTAAAGACGGATATAAGCAGCTAGACTGACCTCTGGTGGCAAGAAGATGTATGTCTACTTCCACGTCTGGATATAACACAATATACTCTAACATTTAGTTTTTCTTTTCATTCATCAAGTAACATTTCACAAACAAATTGCAGGAAAATATAGTAGAGTAGTAAATAACCAAACCAACAATAATCCTAAAGAAACTCAGATCAATGTCCTAATCTATTCAAAAGACATTAAGACGTCAAATAAAAAAGTGGTGAGAAAACAATCAAAATCCCAAGTAAATTAAAGGATGGCGATATAATTGTCTCAGTTGTGATACCGTGGTCGAAAATACCGAAAACATTTTGGAATTTTTCAAGTGTGACAAAGGGAGAAGTGGTCCTCCGAAAACTACAACGCAAGATGCATTTTAATCTTGCTTTTGAAAATTGGATTGAGTAGCTCTATAATTCCATTTCGACATTCAGTTTAAATGCTCCGGCAGCCCACACACACACACACACACACACTGGGGGTGAGATGTTGAAGACCCCAGACCTACATGATGGAGGGAGGGTCCTCACCGATACAGAAGATAATAAACAGTGAATGGAGTTACTCAAACTGATTTAAAAAATCAAGCTGTTCCCATTAGTGGTTATTGACTCACACCAACTGGAGCATAGATAACACAATAGCATACTTACGCAATAAGGCACGAGGGGGTGTGGTGTATGACCAATATACCACCGCTAAGAGTTGTTCTTAGGGATGACGCATTGCGGAGTATACAGCCTGGATACAGCCCTTAGCCGTGGTTATTGTCAATATACCACAAACCCTGAGGTGCCTTATTGCTATTTTAAACTGGTTACCAAAGTAATCAGAAGAGTACAAATTAATGTTTTGTCATACTTGTGGTTTACGGTCTGATATACCATGGATGTCAGCCAATCCACATTCAGGGCTCCAACCACCCAGTTTATACTGTTTAATATAAGCCACAGTACATGTCTGTAAATACATGGGTACATGGATGGTACATCATTTCCAACAACGGGGGACCATAATAATAAGATGTATGAGGAAACAGTTTGACATTAGGCTAGTTCTCAATAGTCACAGGAATATTAAGAGCAATGGCCAGAGTGGTTCTGTGTTTTATTCAGTCACTTTCACTTTGAGTGCAAATTGAGATGTCATCTTATCCAGTGTGTAGACATTCCCTTTTGATGGTCTGAAAAATGATGTTGAAATGAATTCAATATAAGTCTTTATTGAGGGTCAGGACTGCTACTGAGTTCTGGAAGGGTGAGGTAAATCCTTTTAAACTACTTATTTAAAATGTGTCATGTATTTTAATGCATGTGTGTGTCTGTGTGAGTCAGTGGCAGTGTGTTAGTTCACCTGTAGAGGGCATAGTGGCAATAAGACACGCTGTCTGTCATGACGCTGTGTTTGGAGTGAGGGAAGAAAGGCTTGAAGTAAAAAGATTAGAGGCTCTATAGCAAATGGTCCTTATAAGAATATAGGTCATGAATGATTCTCAGTTAGCCAATCAGAGCAGCTCTTGACAGGTTAAAGAAGGTTAATCAGTAGAGATGGATAAAGGCCAGAGTTGGCCAAGTCTCTGGATGCTAACTGATGATCGAAGTTAAGGACTTCTGAAAGACAGAAAGAAAATCAGTGTCTTGTTTGATACAGATCCTTCACCTATACTGGTTGACATCCCGGAAAAAAACAAATGAGGTCAGGTCACAAAATCACAGAGCCTGTTATTTAATGTAGATCTCTTTTTATATTTAGAACCTGTTATTTCAGGAAATCTTCTATATTTTATATCATATACAGACTGGGTGTGATGGGGTGAGAACCTGTCTGGGCTGTGTTTGGCGGATGACTTGGGACAGACATTGGATCTATGTGCAGTGTGATCACAATCAAGACTTCTCGATGCTTCAGTTTGACAGTCCATCCACAGGTGGAGAAAGGTCGTATTGGGGGGACTGACTCCTTGTTCAAGGATCAATGGAAGAGCTAATCAGATTCCAAACACAGAGCAATATTATAGCTGTCTATAGCCCGGTTATTGAACTGCCTTATCAACACTACAAAACCACCACTAGGGGGTGCACCTTTCCCTTATAATGTATGAGCGTTAGACCCAATAGCTAAATTGAATCCTGCAGTTTCCATTTTCTATTAGTGAATACATTCTTCAAGGTTTGCTCTGTAAAGTTACCATGGGGCACTTAATTTTCATAGTGGAAATATTGCCTCTTAGTTTCATATGCTGCTGTAATAAATGTTCATTGTTATGTCAAATTGTCAGAGCATGGATTTTAAAAGCATATTTAAAAACAACTTGAATAACAGTAAATAAGACTCAAAAGAAGATCCAAAATGCTAAATATTGTTATAACATATTTTAATCTGATGAAGTGCCCTACACATTGTTTGCATGCTTGATGCACACAGAATATATTTCTGGACAGTGTCACTGCTTCCTCAGGTTCACTTTAATACATTATATTTAAATTGATATTATTTTCATTTTAATATTTCATTTCCTTCTGTAACAAACTGAGCTTGGTATTGTGGTATTTAACAGCGGGGGATAATTGCAAGTCATTAGTGAGTATCTTGTTGTTTCCACCACAAACATCGGTTTATTGATGACTGTAATTAAAACAACTTTTACAATTTGATAAACAGTTAAACAGGAATCTAGACCAAATTCCCAGATATTTATTTGGTATTTATTAGGATCCTCATTAGCCGCTGCAGAAGCATCAGCTACTCTTCCTGTGGTCACATGAAACATGACATAATACATAGTACAGAACATTATTAGTCAAGGACTGAACGACATACATTTAAAACATCCCACATAGCCTACATATCAGTACATACACACACTATCTAGGTCTAATACATTGTACAGTGTAAATTACAACACAAGATATATATATTTAAAATGGCTGTCTCTTCACAGTCCCCTTTGTGCATTATGCTGTTATTTTATACGTTTTTTTTCATCCGGTTTTATTACTGGCTTGAGGTACCTGGGGCGACAGAGTTCCATGTAGTCATAGCTTTATTTAATAATGTGCATTTCCCAGCCTCTGTTCTGGACCTGGGGACTGTGAAGAGACCTCTGGTTGCATGTCTTGTGTTGTACCGATGAGTGTCCGAACTGTGTACCATCTGCTTGAACAGACAGTTGGGTACCTTCAACACATCAACACCTCGCACAAAGACCAATAGTGATGCAGTCAATCTCTCCTCAACTTTGAGCCAGGGGAGATTGACATGCATGTCATTGACATTTGTGTACATCTAAGTGCAATACACGCTGCTCTGTTCTGGACAAACTGCAATTTACCTATGACCTTCTTTGCCGCACCTGACCACACAACTGGGCAGTAGTCCAGGTGCGACAAAACTAGGGTCTGTAGGACCTGTCTGGTCGACTGAGATATCAAGGAGACAGAGCAACACCTTATCATGGACAGACTTCTTCCCATTTTAGTAACCATTGAGTCTATACGTTTTGACCGTGATAGCTTAACATCCAGCAGTTTAGTCTCCTCAACTTGCTCAATTGCCACATTATTAAATAATAGATCTAAATGAGGTTTAGCGTTGGGCGAGTGACTTGTATTCATATAACTGAAAGTTTTCAAAGTTATATAACACAGTTCATATAAATGATTCAGTTACCATCAGGCTATGTATAACATGTACAACGTGAACACACAAACTCCCACAATGAACGTAGGACATAGAGAGTATTATTATTATTATTTTTTAAATAATTTTCAAAAGATTTTGTTTTATATTTTTAGCATGTAAATCTGGGAACATTTTATCCTGGCCCAGAAGTTTGTGTATCTTCTCCATCAGACCCTCTACCTGCTGTCTGGTTTTGAGTTTTTGAACAGATGGTACCTGTCCCCACAGACACTTAGTATTTCGTTCAGATGAGAGTCAGCATCTTTAATGAACTCAACAATGTTGATACTTGTCAGTTGCTCTCCAGAAGTGAAGAGGACAATCGTTTTGCATCTGATTTCACTCTTAAAGGCTTCTTCCAATTGTTTTAATATCGCTCTCTTGCCCTCTGTGAATTGGCCAATCTGAATCACCAACAAGTACACACAAGGATCTTCCCCACAGTGATTTTTACATTCTATGACATGTTTGTCCGAATTTTCAACATTCTTATGGAAGAAGTCTGGGGTATCAATGACCCTAACCTCTGTCCCAAATAACTGCGTCTGTTCTACCTGACACTCTTTAGTAACAGCTGCAGAGCTTGCATATGATTTAAAACGGTTTGCTTGAAGGATTGTGTTTCCACTAGCACTCTTTCCAGTGCCTGCCTGTCCCAGTAACACGATGTTCAGCATGTTGCTTTCAAGGTTCTCTTGACCGGGATGATTTTCACCTGATTAAACATTAAGAGGAGCAATCAACTATATGAGAAATCTTAGGAGGAAATGTCTACATGTTGAGGAAATATTCTACATCTCTTCTAAAAACAGCTATATGTGTATGTGTTAAATTAAACTGTACATAAATATGAAAATATGTTTACATTATTATGGTAGGTTTAATCATTTAAAAAGTAACACTTACTTCGTGACATGTTCCTCTTCTTGTTTTGGCAGAAACTGCTTGTCACAGATACAAAAATGTACATCAGCACCCCTGTCTACCTCAGTGACTGATAAATGTAGTGAACAAAAGGTTCAAGAAAATAGATGGTTAAATGTGGTGGACACACCAGGAGTGTTAGACACAGATGGTAAAAAGAAACCAAGGTATATCCAAAGAGAGATACTGAAGTGTCTTGAAGTCACATCCCCTGGTCCTCATGTCTTCCTGTTGGTGGTGAAGCTGGAGACATGGCATTCAGAGGATAAGACATCTGTTGATGTCTTGGAGGAACTCTTTCCAGAGGTCTACAAGCACATGATTGTGCTCTTTACTCACAGCGATCAACTTGGGGGGAGAACAATACAAGACTTTGTACGTAATGGTCATCCAAATCTTAAAGACATTATACGTCGCTGTTCTGACAGATTCCATGTTTTCAACAATATAAGTCATAAGAGAGATCAAGTTGTTGAGCTGGTCAGGAAGATTGATGAATTGGTGGCAGTGAAAGGAATCTATGACCATCACCATGGAGACTAAGGATAATATTTACACCAACATGAAATGTACATGTTTCTTTCCAATAAATAAACATTGTATATTGATTATATATATATGTTGAATTATGTAAATATAACAATATTTATGCTGTATTTATTTTCAGTTAAACTATATGTTGTTGATAGGTTAATCCCAAATGTCTCTGGAATGTCACAATACATGGGAATGGTATCTTTCACCACCAAACTATTGTCAACAATAAAGTAATGAATGACTAACAACCATTGTTCTTTAAGCATCATAAGGCATGCTATATATACCTAATTATTACATATTGTGAATATAATGTGAACACATTTGTTGCTGTTTGTACTATTTCGTTGTTTATATTTAGTGTATTTTCTTTTTCACAATTATTATTTTTTACTTCTATTATTTTAAATCCCATTTAGGGACCTTTTTTAATGTAAATTGTTTGTGATGCTAAATGTCTCTGTCTATCTGGCGGATAAAAACTATCCAGCTGACAAAATCTGTCACATTGACAGAAATGATGTGCATTGACCCTGTCAAATAAATAAATAATCTAGCATTTCTATATATGGTCATTCATATTCAATAGACGGGCATACTGCACAAAGGAGAATTGTTTTTGAGCAGCTTGCTATCAAACTTCAACTCAAAGTTGAGGTAATCAAAAGTGAATGGTCACTGCATTGTGATGATTTTCCATATTTAGCGCTCGCGGGAAGCCATATCACCAGCAGCAAGAGCGACATCATTGATATATACAGAGAAAAGAGTCGGCCCGAGAATTGAACCCTGTGGCACCCCCATAGAGACTGCCAGAGGTCCGAACAACAGGCCCTCCGATTAGACACACTGACCTCTATCTGAGAAGTAGCAACATGTCCCTGTTGCTGTGCAGAATATCAGAAAGAGAATAGGACAAAGGAGGTCAGAAGGCAACATTGTTTCCATATGTGAATATGTGTCTAATGCAAACCATGTGAATGGATGGAGTGAGTAATGGGGAACCAATCAATTGTGGCACTGCACTGCTTTGTAACACCTTTTTGGTCGGCTGGCCCTCATCATCTGCTCTGTAAACAAAGTATCCCCATAGTTCGCTTCTGCCGCCAGTTTTATCTTTGTTTGAAGAAGCCATGCTGTCATTATTTTCTCTCTCTTGCTTGCCTTTCAAAAGTGGCTTGCGCTGTGTTAGCTGCATGCGCAAGCGCAGCTTGGCTAGCTACTGCCCCCTTGAAAAGATTCAGATAAATTACTAGACAAGTTCCCTCTCAATCCTTAAATGTAAGGGATAACAAAGATTATGGATATGCTGACAAGATACATGTCTCTCTGCCATTACAATGGGAGTTGTTGTCAACAAAGTGGCACCGCGGGCTGTCTAGATCCTGCCTATCCTTTCTTTGGATGGGTGGATACATCTCATTATTGTAATCCTTTTTTGAATATTCAATGAGGGTTGATGACGTCAACCGCTTGTATTCAATGTAGCAAAACAATGAAAAAACGCCAACTGCTAGAGGGAGGTCGAGTTGGTCCTCTCCCTCTCTGGGGATAATCAACGAGGGCCTATGCATTCTATGGAAAATAATGCACCTATGAAGATCCTAATGTTTAACCTAGCCTTAAAGGGCTAATCCACCCCAGACCATGAACATTGTTAAATAACATTAATATGTGAAAATATTATTTTGGTGAACAAATGTTACATTTTGTCGTTATAACAATGTTGGTATAAACGAGTGAAAATCCTTTATGAAATCTGTTGCAGCTCAAGTCAAAATCAGCATGTGAAATATATGGATGTGTTCTAGACAAATATGTGCATACCATCTATTGGCTGATTTGGTGATCTGGAGTGCAGGTAATTGTTTTAAAAGCGTTGTGAAATGTGATGGGGGATAACAAACTATCTCCAGTGATGAGAATCATGTAGCTATGACGTGATCCTACACGATTTCCTGATTTTCACAGACGGACCACTTAAGTTAAATCATGGGGATTTTTTTTTACCCACTGATAGAACATAGTTTTTCAACAAATTGACAGGAGTTTCCTGATTTTTATTTCTGGGGGTGGATTATCACTTTAAGATTATTTTGGAAACCGGCCCCAAGACAATAAATTGTGTTAGACTATTTATTTATCTTTTTACATGATTTGAAGGTCAAATTGCATTTTTGAAAGACACTTTTGCAGGTGGAAATACTGTATAATTAAGCAATAAGGCCCGAGGTGGCTAAGGGCTGTTCTTATGCACAACAGAACGCAGAGTGCCTGGATGCGACCCTTTGCCATGGTATATTGGCCATTTACCACAATCCCCAGAGATGCCTTATTGCTATTATAAACAGGTTACCAACATAACTACAACAGTAAACAAGTAGTTTTGCGGCATACCAGTGGTATTTTGCCTCATGTGCCACGACTTTCAGAAAATCTGAATCAAGGGCTCGAACGATACGATTTATATTTTTGTATAATCACCTTCCTGGGCAAAAAACATGTACTTTTTTTAAACAATGTTTTAAGTGAGAAGTAGGGATTGATCTGAAGTCGAAAAATAAAGGAAATTCACATGAGCACCTAAATGCCTACTCCACCCATGCTCTACCTAGGTTATCCAGCACACAGCTTTGACCTACTACAGTAGCTACAATATGTTGGTCTATTGTACTTCAAGCTATATGTATGCAGGTTGCTTAAGATTCAAATCTTCTCAAACAGCCTAATTCATTTTCTTCAGAGGAATAATAGACTTCACAGTGTCCTGCTATTAAAATAATGTATATACTGTACATTATTAGGCTGTATGTATTTTTTGATATAAGCCTATTGTAAATGTGTATTATTGTAGCTTCACCATCTAAATTGCAAAAATAAATACAAATACAACTTTAAGCTACATATTCATTTAGCAAAGATAATGAACTGCCCATTAATCAGTACAGCAAATAAAAAAACAGGACCATGTTTGCAAAACAAGTGTTTCTGAGCTTATGTCAATATTACACAGGTAATCTAACGGTAACAGAAATCAGGAATGCAGACAGGCTCTATAGATCTTTATATACAGTATGAGTGATTGTGTCCAACACACCACTCACTACCTGTTGTTATGTTTGGCACCTACTGACCAAATAAAATATGTTCTGAAATGCACTGTGTACAAAACATTTCCATGACAGACTGCCCAGGTGAATCCAGGTGAAAGCTATGCTCCCTTATTGGTGTCACCTTCAAATCAGTGTAGATGAAGGGGAGGAGACAGGTTAAAGAAGGATTTGTAAGCCTTGAGACAATTGAGACCTGGAATGTGTATGTGTACCATTCAGAGGGTGAATGTGCAAGACAAAATATTTAAGTGCTTTTGAAATGGGTATCAAGAATGGTCCACCACCCAAAGGACATCCAGCAAACTTGACACAGTTGTGGGAAGCATTGTGCCTGCATCCTACTGAAATGGTTTTGACACCTGTAGAGTCCATTCCCTGATGAATTGAGGCGGTTCTGAGGGCAAAAGTGGGTGCAACTCAATATTAGGAAGGTGTTCCTAATGTTTTGTACATTCAGTCTGTATTTTAAGGAAATACAGGCAGGCACCACATTACTACAAGACAAAACAGCTCACTCAATCATGCATGATGGTCTTGTAAGGATTGTTGTCCTGTTTGAAGGTGAACCTTCACCCCAGTCTGAGGTTCTGAGCACTCTGGAGCAGGTTTTTATCAAGGATCTCTGTACCATGCTCCGTTCATCTTTCCCTCGATCCTGACTGGTCTCCCAGTCCCTGCCGCTGAAAAACATCCCCACAGCATGATGAACAAAGACCATGCTTCACCGTAGGGATGGCGCTAGGTTTCCTCCAGACATGACACTTGACATTCAGTCCAAATAGTTCAATCTTGGTTTCATCAGATCAGAGAGTCCTTTAGGTGCCTTTTGGAAAACTCCAAGCAGGCTGTCATGTGCCATTTACTGAGGCGTGACTTCCGTCTGGCTACTCTACCATAAAGGCCTGATTGGTGGTGCTGCAGAGATGGTTGTCCTTCTGGAAGGTCCTCCCATCTCCACAGAGGAAGTCTGGAGCTCTGTCAGAGTGACCATCGGGTTCTTGGTCACCTCCCTGACCAAGGCCCTTCTCCCTCGATTGCTCAGTCTGTTGGGGCGGCCATTTCTTGGAAGAGTCTTGGCAGTTCTAAACTTCTTCCATTTAAGAATTATGGAGGCCACTGTGTTCTTGGGGATCTTCAATGCTGCAGAAATGTTTTGGTACCCTTCCCCAGATCTGTGCCTCGACACAATCCTGTCTCGGAGCTCTACGGACAATTCCTTCCACCTCATGGATTGGTTTTTGCTCTGACATGCACTGTCAACTGTAGGATCTTATATAGACAGGTGTTTGCCTTTCCAAATAATGTCCAATCAATTGAATTTACCACAGTTGGACTCCAATCAAGTTGTAGAAACATCTCAAGGATGATCAATGGAAACAGGATGCACCTGTTATAGATTTTATGTTTAATTACTAAATGTTTGTACATCTAAGAATATTCCATTCTGAAAATGTATGCAATAGAGATAGGGTTATAAGACGAATGGTAGTCCAATTGAGGTGTGTGTGTCTAGATATTACATTTGTGTGTAGAGTGGAACAGGCTGGTACGACTTCACCTAGGGAGTATCTGGGAGAACAAAGAATTCTTTGATTCTACCAGACACATGCGAGAGGCCCCCTGTCCTTGAGACAGGAGGGATGGTTAGTTTGTCCAAGTTTGACTTATGTTGCAAAGATTGTGATAAGGGCTGAATGTGTACTGTGGGAAAACACTATTTCCCAGAAAGGGTGGGGCATATAGTGGGGCGTTTGTATTTTTTGTATTTCAATATATAAAAGACTGTGTACACCTTTTAAGATCAGAGCTCTCCCCGTGAATAAACAATTTACATTTGACCATTGTAGATTGGGCCTCTGTCTCATTTCAACCAGTATCTTACAAATACTGGGTAACAGACAGAGTTTGTTTAATTGAAGTTCAGTTTGTGAACATTGAGCACAAAATTTCTATAACAGCACCTGAGCTCAATTTCGAGTCTAAAAACTAGTTTTTGCTTTTTCATTATGGGCTATTGTGTGTAGATTAGTGAGGGAAAACATTTATCTAATACATTTTAGAACAACGCTGTGACGTAACAAAAGGTGGAAAAAGTCAAGGGGTCTGAATACTTTCCGAATGCACTGTAGTTATATTTTCATGAACGTTGTATTGTAGTAACCCTTAAGCATTTATTCACCATAAGGTAAGAACTATTTCATCATGGCAACTGTTTATACTTTTATTGCATTTACTGATTGTGCCATGTTTATTGTGGTGATCTCATGGTGTGTGTGAGGGTGTGTTTCATGATCGGGATGGCCTGAACTCAGAGCCTGATAGAATATCAGCAAAAACCTCAATGACTGCAGTTCAGACACGGTGGAAGAAAGCCAGTGTGCCGTAATTTCCCTTAGTAACTTCACTTAGTAACTTCACTTACCGTTGTTTGCCTTGGTTTTTACTTGGATTTTGTAGTAATCTACAAATTTGACATTACATTTTCACTGAAACAGAAGATAATTGAACCAGGACACTTGGTCTAAAGATAAAACTTATGCTACAGAGCCTGATTTTGGTCTTAGCTAAATTTTGTACAGCTGAACATTTTCTTTTAGGGCATGAACTGGTCTGGTCAGATTTCATTTTAACAATGCTGGTTATGCATCTTGTTCACATTCATCCAAGGACAACTTGACTTTCATTACACACCCTCACTGCAGAAACTTTTTCTCATGAATTCAAGTGACTTATAGAGAACAGGATTCCTGTGAACGTGCCCTGCTACATATGCAATATATTCTACAGTAGTTTTCCACTAACATGACACAGCACTTTCCACCGACCCTTTCTCCATAATTAAGGGCAATTAAGGATATGGTCTAAAAAACATAAGCTTTTTCTTCTATGTGTGAAGTACCCTCCTCCAGCCACTGCCACCATCTCATCAATCTTCTTGACCAGCTCAACAACTTGACCTCTACTTCCACTTGTATTGTCGAAAACATGGAATCTGCCGGAACAGCGTTTTATAATTGCTCGAACACTCTCATGGCCATCAGATATGAAGTTGTTTATTGTTTGACCCACAAGTTTATCACCGTGAGTAAAGAGCACAATCATGAACTAGAGAAGGAAATAAAATGGTAACATTCATTGTAAATATGAAGTTTCATGGTAAGCCAGAGGAAACAGTGACACTGTCCAGAAATGTCCCTTACGTAAAAAAACGATGTAACTTTTTTTTCAACCATTTTTGGAACAATTCACGTGATCCCGTTTTCATATAGATAGTTTCATGTTATCACATGTTGCTTTACATGTTGTTACATGTTCTCACATTAACTACACACAAGATCACATGTGATCACATGAAAAAAAAAATCTGTTACGGTGTGTTTAGCAGACATGCAAATAATGTGTAAGGCACTTGATCATATTAAAATCTTTGATAGCAATATATTCAGTCAGTGCAGTTTGTTTCAGTATTGATAATTTACACAAAACAAATGTTGTTTGAAAAATCCTTTTGAAATGGATGTCCTGGCGATTTATGAATGTTAATGAAAATGTATAGCAGCATCACATGAAACTAATAGGCAATATTTTCCGTATGAAAATTAAATGCACCATGGTAACTTTACAGGGCAGGGAAAGCAAACATGAAGAATGTATTCACCAATAGAAAATGGTGAACAACAGGATTTGATGTAGCCATTAGTTCAATATCTCAGAGGACTTTTGCCCCCCACCCTTGGGCTGTGCCGTGGCGGAGATCTTGTGGGCTATACTCGGCCTTGTCTCAGGATGGTAAGTTGGTGGTTGAAGATATCCCCCTAGTGGTGTGGGGGCTGTGCTTCGGCAGAGTGGATGCGGTTATATCCTGCCTGTTTGGCCCTGTCCGGGGGTATCGTCGGACGGGGCCACAGTGTCTCCCGACCCCTCCTGTCTCAGCCCCCAGTATTTATGCTGCAGTAGTTTATGTGTCGGGGGGCTAGGGTCCGTCTGTTATATCTGGAGTATTTCTCCTCTCTTATCCGGTGTCCTGTGTGAATTTAAGTATGCTCTCTCTAATTATCTCTCTCTCTCTTTCTTTTTCTCTCTCTCTTGGAGGACCTGAGCATTAGGACCATTCCTCAAGGCCTACCTGGCCTGATGACTCCTTGATGTCCTGAGTCCACCTGGCCGTGCTGCTTCTCCAGTTTCAACTGTTCTGACAGTTTTATGAACATTTTAAAATCTTGTCCATGTTCTGTTATAATCTGCACCTGGCACAGCCAGAAGAGGACTGGCCACCCTCACAGCCTGGTTCCTCTCTAGGTTTCTTCCTAGGTTTTGGCCTTTCTAGGAAGTTTTTCCTAGCCACCGTGCTTTTACACCTGCATTGCTTGCTGTTTGGGGTTTTAGGCTAGGTTTCTGTACAGCACTCTGTGACATCAGCTAATGTAAGAAGGGCTTTATAAATACATTTGATTTGACTTTGTAAGGTAAATGTGACCCCCTAGAGGTGGTTTTGTAGTGTGGTTGATGAGTCAGTTGATGCTATACTGTTTTCATATTCTTATGATTGGGATCTACTGGGTTATTATGTCCGAGTGAATGGACTGCTGTATTTCCATCGGCCCTAAGCAGTGGTGTAGTGGAGAAGTGGGTCCCGTGTAAAAAAACAATGTTTTCCTATCGATTTTTCAGATTTCCACTCTCAAAATTACAAAACTACAAAAATGTTATGTTCTAAGTCCACAACAATGCTTAAACCACATCAGGAGACCATTTTTTAGGTCTGGGAAACATTGAGGGTGTAGTTGCCCTTTAATTTAATTGAGTAAAACAAATGCCCTCCCCATTGATACAAATCAACATTATATCAGGTAAGCCTACATTGTAGTCAATGTAATTTTAGTTTTTTGGGAAAGCCTTTAGAAATGTTCATGCAAATGCATATGAATACCGGATTGGACATTGCAAATAGCCTACTAACCAAGACTAAGAACCAAAATGTTTCAATACCTTGTGTGCATACCCATTGTCGCCTTAGTTAGCATTTACTGGTAGATATCATACATTGAAACTTATTTCCTACCTACCTGCTACCGATGTCATTCTTCTGTTAGATGCTCCAAGCGACAACAAGTCGCCTGCAGATGATATTCAACTGAAACTAGGCTATGTGTGCTGCGTGTATGTGAATATATTTCACGTGCTTTGCGATTGTGTAGGCTACTTTGTGCATGAAATCTCTATTGTGCTACAATATTAGTAAGTCGTATACCTCCACTACACTATTTTGATACACAACAGAAGAGATTAAGAAGTGAGGCAATGTCCACTGAAAAGAAAGTGGGTATAGGGTGTATACCTGCGTATAGCCTCCACTACACCACTGGACCTTTGTGTTTTACCAAAGTGCACTCTCCTACATGAGTGTACTGGTATTACGGGTTGCTGTCCTTTCAGCATCACGAGCCTGTCACACACTGAAGGTCTAGGTCCAATAGGTTTGTACTGTGCAAACATGTCTATAATATATATAAAGACTGTTACAATTCCCCCGTCTCCCCTTTACTAATAGTGAGCGCGGCAACTTTACAACAATTTCCAACACTCTTCCCTACTAGCGAGTCAAGGAAATTGTGACAATATTTCTCAATGAAAGTAAAGGACAGTAATGTTACGAGTAAAGTAGGAATCCCAGGTTTCAATAGGTGAGAAGATATTCATGTTTCAAGAAAGGAGTGTATATATTTGCGCTTACAGAATATAAGCTGATAATTATAAATGTTTTACTCCACTGGTCTCAGGAAGAAATTAGGAGTCCTCACTGTCCCAGACTGAGTAAAAATGTATCTGACACCAAGACAAGACCGAGACACTCAACATGTGGTCTCGAGACCGGACTGTCTCGAGTACTATGACACTGTTGGTAAGAAACCTCTTTCTGAATCTAAAATGCATTGAACTTAATGAAAATGTACAGAAGTACACTATATATACAAAAGTATGTGGACACCCCTTCAAAGTACTGTATTCGGCTATTTCAGTCACACTTGTTGTTGACGGGTGTTTAAAATCGAGCACACAGCCATTTTCGAGCACAATTTCCATAGACAAATATTGGTTGTAGAATGGCCAGTGGCAACCCGTCATTCAGGGCAGGTGGGGCGCACTTGTTTTGCATGTTATTTTGGCATTAATACGTGTCACATATCAGTTTGCAAACAATGTAAAAATATATATATAATTGAGTTAATAATGCCGCATACAAACATAGTCTATTTATTGCTTTCTTGAGTATGGCAGCTCCAGAATTCATGCGTTTCAGCCTAGCTCAGTGCTTTCTGTGGTGGTGGGGCAACCAGCGGAAAATACGGAGCGTAGGGTTTGGTAATGTTCTCTAGTTGCGCCCGTGAATGGCTCAGTGTTCTGTCACTCATGGGGACACTACGTCACCGCAAAATCTATGGGGAGAGCTCCTTGGGTGCTGCCATCGAGTTACATTGAAGTGACCATCCAAGAAGTCTCAAGGTCATTGGCCACAGAAACAATTACATAAAATCACGTTAAATCTACTGTAGCTTTGATTGGACTGCATGTCAACATCATACTTTCAAAATGTTAGCTAGCAAGCTAGCAGTCGTCATCATGAATCAAGTCAACAATCTACTGGCAAATCCTTTTCAATCCTTGTCATATGAAGAGAAATAATGAAGAGAAATTATAGATAAAACATATCGGTGCTCATTGGCCGTTGGACATAAACATTACACAACAAGTTGGAAATCTTAAATTCAACAATGAGTGATTTGGAAGGAATCAGTGGTTAACTGCAAGCATTGCAAAGCAATCACTAGCCTGCTATTCAGTGGAGTGGATGTGTGCTCCAAGTCTGGGTCTCTTTTCCAAGCTTAAAAGGATAAATATTCAACATTGGCCATGCTGTCAATCCAGCATGACTTCTGCCTCGTTCAAAACAACTGGAAACTCAGAACTGGGAAATGTCAGACTTCAGTGAGTTCAAGACAACTGGGAACTCGGAAAATAACGAGCTCCCACTCTGAATTCCTTTCTAGAGCTCCCACCTGAAAATCACTAACATCATGATTCAACCTTGTTTTTTTTTCCAGAGTTCCCAGTTGTCGTGAAAGCGCCATAAATCCAGACAATGCCAGACTTTGATGACAAAGTTTAATGACAAAATTTGCCCACGAAGGACCGCTGCAGTACCTTCCTGTTCAAGTGAGCACAACACAGCAAGAGTCCAAAAATGTCTTGTATGCTGCTGCATAAATGATTTAATATGCCAGGGAGATATGTATACTGTAGCTAAGAAAGTAATGCTAAGTGTATGTTATGTAGTAAGCTGTTAGTATCCCATGTGCCTCACCCTAATAATGTGGTCCCTTTTCCCCTCATAATTTAGCCTATTGTTCTGACTTGGTGGTGCACATGTAGCCTATAGCCTGTTTTAGAGAAATGTCATCATCGAATATTGTAAGAGCGTTCATTGTGACCATATAGGCCCCCTTTATTTATCCTACGATTCTGACTTGGTGTACAGGGAGAATACTGTAAGAACGGCCCATGTTCTGAATTCTGTTGCTGTACATTTCAAAAGTGCTGAACAAATAATGATATGGAATACATCCGTCCTAGCTCGCTCATTAATGTCTTAAAGCGAAATTACGAAATGCCTCTTACCCGCTCGTCGTCCCCTTACACCCTAGTTTGTACATCTCAATTGTCAGTAGAAACCACATTTGTTTAAGCAAGTCAAACATATCATCTATGAATTTTTTTAAAGGCAATAATTAGGCTGAATTAACTGTTTTGATGACAGACAAGGCTCAGCTGATAGCCATGTGTAGCGGTGGTAAGGTTTTGGGGACTGCTATTGAGACTCTGCTGTTGGGACAGCTTTATGAAGCCCCTAACAGTTTGTGCACATCGTTTGTCACCGCTTTAATCTAATTAATATATTGTTTAGTGTTGTGTTGTGTAGTGGCTTTGCTGGCATGGATCTGGCGTGATGAATCACGCTTCACCATCTGGCAGTCTGATGGACGAATCTGCTACAGTACCTGCCCCAATGCAAAGTGCCAAATGTAATGTTTGGCGGAGGAGGAATAATGGTCTGGGACTGTTTTTCATGGTTTGGGCTAGTCCCCTTAGTTCCAGTGAAGGGAAATCTTAACACAACAGCATACAATGACATTCTAGATGATTCTGTTCTTCCAACTTCTGTGCTTCCAGTTTGGGGAAGGCCCTTTCCTGTTTCAGCATGACAATGCCCCCATGCACATAGCGAGGTCCATACAGAAATGGTTTGTTAAGATTGGTGTTGAAGATCTTGACTGGCCTGCACAGAGCCCTGACCTCAACCCCATCGAACACCTTTGGGATGAACGCCGATCTAGTGGAAAGCCTTCCCAGATGAGTGGAGGCTGTTATAGCAGCAAATGGGGGACCAACTCCATATTAACGCCCATGATTTTGGAATGAGATGTTCGACGAGCAGGTGTCCACATACTTTTGGTCATGTAGCTTATGTTAAGTGAGGAGACAAATGTGACAGGATAGTATGTGCCAGCTGGTGGAGGGACAGATGGGGAGGATGTGTTCATCTGACATCGAGGATAGACACATCTTCCCTGTCTCTCCTCCTTCTCTTGGTAAGCAACAATACGTCACTCACTCATGCTTCAGTACCAGCTGGTGAAGGGAGAGATATTGAGATATTGTTCATCCAACGCCCACTATAGACACGTCTTTCCTGTCTGTCCTTCCAGCAGCTCAGGAAATATACACTCAACACCAGGTAGAATTCTCAGGAACTGTTAGAATTTATGAATTGTTATTTGATTAGCTAATGGTGTGCTCTGTTTAAATGTGGAAATAGAATGTTCTGAATAACAGACAAGTCAATGGTCCTACTTACACTGGGCTCACACATAGTTTATACAATAGAACAGTGCAAAAATCAACACCAGTGGGATTCCAATCTGAAGGGGAAACAGTCATTAAATCGATAGTTCACCCAAATATCTTTACCCTGTAAACTGTCTATGGACAAGGTATGACCGCAGTCCATGCTTTTGTTTTTGTTTGCCAGGTCAATGTCTTCCAAATGCCCAGGTTTTTATTAATGGGTTTTGTGGGCTGTTGTTTTGTACTTCATGGTCTCTGTTGCATTTTGTAATAAACCAGATGTTTTGATTTAATTTATCTGCAACTGGTCTTCTCTTTTGTTTATATTCTCTATTGTTTAAATACAGCACTTAATAGCTAAGTATCTCAATGTAATTTGGGGAGTATAGCTGCTTCAATCCTGGTTTAGCTGGTTTAATGTATCCCCATATAAGGTCCATGTGGCAGCCTGCATCTGGCCCACCTCTGGACCGGGGACCTAGGCGGAAACTCAGCCGTATCTTTATGCAGTATTTGGGCCAGACTTGGTCCTCACCTTTTTATTTTACAAACATGTTTCACTAGTTGTAGGCCATACCTTTTAGAATTCATAATTTTACAGTATGTGGGCTAGAGCTGTGCCGGACCTTTCTAATCTGATGGTGATGCAGTAAGTATGCCAGCTTTGGGCCGGGGACCTGGGCATATACTGGGCCAGAAAAACAGGAAGTATGTGGCCCACAGCTTCCCCGGGATTAATTTTGCTATCTGGACTAGCCTACCCACGTTGTTGTCTCCTACTGTTAATTTCCCTGATATAGCTTCTGCTCTGCTATTAAGGAGAAGAGCAGCACTTAAACATATTAGGAGCAAAGCAGCTGCCTCCTCCATGTTTGCTAGTTTTTGCCAACAATAGAATGTGAATGTAACTCACTGTCGTGTTACAGTAGAATGCTCATGATGTCCCATTGTGTTTATACTTGTTCATAACAACAACAACAAGTTGGATGTCGGCCGACAATAGAATGTTAATGATGTCACTGCAACAATTTTCTACAGACATGTCGATAGTCTTAGTATAAACAAGCCTTAGCACATATTTACAATTAATTTCAACATAAAATGTTATTCTGTAACAAATTGAGCTAGCCCAGTAGGGTTTACTTTTTAGATCTATTATCGCAGGCAATAATCTAACATCGTTTTTAAGGACCTAATAATCATGTGAATTTAAAAACAACAATTGGGAATCTCTATACATTATAAAACCGAACTGTTTTTGCCATTTAGCAGACACTTACCCAAAGTGACTTACAACAGTGAGTGCATACAATTTCATTTTGGTGTCCCCAGCGGGATTTAAACCCACAACCCTATCATTGCTAGTTCCATTTAGACCGCTCTGAAAACAGATGACCATCTTGAACTTTCTTTTGTTCCATCTCCTGTAAGACAGGGAACATTTGATTATAACCTGGAATTAAGGAGATTTTTTCCATCAGCTCTATCACTTGCTGACGGTCTGTGCTAGTGTAATTAAATACACTGTACCTGTTCTCACAAAGCAAAATGATCTGTTGAAGAGGACAAATGACTTGTTTGAGGTAAGTTCCTATACTAAGATTTTGTAGGTCCTCTCCATGAGTAAAGAAAACAATAATTTTCTCTAGGATGTCACTGCCAAAAGTATTTTCCAATTGATCGAAAACCTCTCTGTCACTGTCTGTGAATCGGCCAACTTGATTAACAAGTACACACCAGACCCAGACTGACAGAGGTCTTTGCAGAAGTTAATCTGTTCCTCCCTAACTGATTCATCAACATCTTCATCATCAACATCTTCAGGGGTATCAATGACCCTAACCTCTGTCCCTGACATCTGCTTCTCCTCTACTTGACAATCTCTAGTAGCTGGTACAAAACTTGGATTGGATTGAAAAATATGTTTTCCCAGGATTGTGTTGCCACTAGCACTCTTCCCAGTGCCTGTCTGTCCCAGTACCACAATGTTCACAACATTTTTAAATTGTAGGATAAGCAATTACACTCGCTATACTATGAACAGTTTCATGTTTATAAACATGCAGTATAGTGTATAAGTTGGCTAGCCTAAAATACTGTATGTTCACAATAACAGGTTTAATTTCATTGGATAATTAATACAAACAATGTAATACAAATGAATGTCAGTTCATTCAACATCCACAAACATATGACAGTTATTTTGATACTCTCATGATAAAAGGCTGTTGTTTGATAGGTTGGAAGGTGAAAAGTGCTTTCCACATTTTATACAAATTGTATACTTTCCTCTGGCCAACAACTGTTGTGTCATCGGCAAACTTAATGATGGCGTTGGAGTCGTGCCTGGCCATGCAATCATGGGTGAACAGGGGAGTACAGGAAGGGAGGGGTCCCCGTGTCCCCTGAGGGGTCCCCGTGTTGAGGATCAGCAAGGCAGATGTGTTGTTACCTACCCTTACCACCTGGGGGGCGGCCCATCAGGAAGTCCAGGTTCCAGTTGCAGAGGAAGGTGTTTAGTCCCAGGATCCTTAGCTTCGTGATGAGCTTTGAGGGCACTATGGTGTTGAACGCTGAGCTGTGGTCAATGAATAGTATTCTCACGTAGGTTTTCCTTTCGTCCAGGTGAGAAAGGGCAGTGTGGAGTGCAATAGAGATCATCTGTGGATCTGTTGGGGCGGTATGCAAATTGGAGTGGGTCTAGGGTTTCTGGGATAATGGTGTTGATGTGAGCCATGACCAGCCTTTCAAAGCACTTCATGGCTACAGACGTGAGCGCTACGGTCGGAAGTCGTTTAGGCAGGTTACCTTAGTGCTTTTGGGCACAGGGATTATGGTGGTCTCCTTGAAACATGTTGGTATTACAGACTCAGTCAGGGACAGGTTGAAAATGTCAGTGAAGACACTTGCCAGTTGGTCAGTGCATGCATGTCCTGGTAATCCGTCTGAATGTTGACCTGTTTAAAGTTCTTACTCACATCGGCTACGGAGAGCGTGATCACACCTTCATGCAGAGAGGAACAGAGAAGAGTGGTTTGAGAGGTAGATGAAACGGACACACTAAATGTGCAGTTTTGTCACACAACACAATGCCAAGAAGTTGTGTGTGTGTGGGGGGGTATTTATGTCTGTAATAAATCCCTTTTGTGGGGAAAAACTAATTCTGATTGACTGGGCCTGGGAGCTGCACCCCTGCCCTGTTGTGAAATAGATAGATTAGGGGCTAATGAATTTATTTCAATTGACTGATTACCTTATATGAACTGTAACTCAGTAAAATATGTTATACTGAACAAAAATATAAACGCAACATGCAACAACTTCATAGTCTATAGCTCTTTTATTGAGCTCTCCCATCAACCAGTCTACACAACCACCACTAGGGGGAGCCACCTTTCCCTTATAAAGTCTTCATTGAACACAATGGTTCTCTATTTTCTATTAATGAATACATTCTTCAAGGTTTGCTTTCTCTGCTCTGTAAAGCTACCATGGTGCACTTCAATTTCATGGAGAAAATATTGCCTCTAATTAGAATTTTTTTATTTGGCTTCACCACATAAAAACAGACTCTATCAGGAGAACGTCATCCTCAATTGAATGTTACAAAGGGCAAAACGAGTGACCTAAGCGACTTTGAGCATGGTATGATCCTCAACCCAGTATCTTAGAAACGTCCACCCTCGTGGCCTTTTCACACACGTCAGTGTCTAGGGTTTATTGAGAATGGTGCGACAAACAAAAACACATCCAGGCAGCAGCAGTCCTGTGGGCAGCTTGTTGATGAGAGAGGTCGAAGGAGAATGGCAAGAATAGTGCAAATTAACAGGCGGCCACACAGACAAATAAAGGTGCAGTACAACAGTCATGAGAAGGTTTGATGAGTTGTGCATTCCGAGATGCCATTCTGCACAACTCGTGTATCCTTGTCCTGGCTGGGCTGTTGCAGCAGACGACCAAGCCGGGTTCCACTCCTATCAGCTAAAAACAAGAAGAAGCGGCTCCAGTGGACATGCGATCATCCAACACTGGACAATTGAGGAGTGGAAAAACATTGCCTGGTCCAATTAATCCCGGTTCCTGTTGTGTCAAGCTAATGGAGTCAGGATTTGGCGTAAACAGCATAAGTCCATGGACCCATCCTGCCTGGTGTCAAGTGGCGGTGGTGTAATGGTGTGGGGAATGTTTTCCTGGCACACGTTAGGTCCCTTGATACCAATTGAGCAATGATTGAACGCCATGCCCCAAATAATTCAGTCTGTTCTCAAGGCAAAGGGGGGGTCCAACCTGGTAATGCACACCATCCTAATATTGAGTTGCAACCCACCCCTAAATTCGGCGGGGCATGGATTCTACAAGGTGTCGAAAGCATTGCACAGGGATGCTGGCCCATGTTGACTCCAATACTTCCCACATTGTCTGGATGTCCTTTGGGTGGTGGACCATTCTTGATACACATGGGCAACTGTTGAGCATAGAAAACCCAGCAGCGTTGCAGTTCTGGACACAAACCGGTGAACCTGGCACCTACCACCATACACTGTTCAAAGATACTTAAATATAATAGTATTTGCCCATTCACCCTCTGAATGGCACACACATAATCCTTGTCTCAATTGTCTCAAGCCTTACAAATCCTTCTTTAACCGGTCTCCTCCCCTTCATCAACACTGACTGAAGTGAATTTAACAAGTGACATCAATAAGGGATGATAGCTTTCACCTGGACACCTGGTCAGTCTGTGTCATGGAAAGAGCAGGAGTCCTTAATGTTTTGTATACAGTGTAATAAACTGGCCACTGTATTTGTATAACAGTAAATAATGAAGACACAAATGCATGAAAATATTGCTATAAAGTATTTTAATATCATGAAGTTCCATACACATTATTTGCGGAGTTGCTTCACACACTTAGAGATTCTGGATAGTGTCACTGCTTCCTTAGGCTTACCATAACAATTCATATTTACAATTCATTTCTACATTTCATTTTCTTCTGTAACACATTGAGCTAATTCTTGTGTGACTTAACCGCAGGGGCAGGGCATACAGGTATGTAATTAGTGAGTTACAGTACCTTATTGTTTCCACAAACTTTATCCCATAACTCTATATTGTTTACAGTAATTAAACAGTAATTCTCTTAGCACAATGTTGTCTATAATTTCTGAAACAAGCAATAAAGTAAAAATATTGTGAACAACTGATCTCAATATCAATCAATGAATATATACAGAAAAATAGGAATCTAGAACAAATGCACAGTTATTCATAAACCTGGAAAATTATAGCATCATTTCTATAAAAGACAATACATCCATCACGAATGTACAACATTTTTGATCCATTGTTCATATGAAGTCATTGGTGGCACTCATGTCTTCTACATGATCATAACTTAACTTGTCATGCAACCTGGGGATTGACTATTCTTTTTTCTCTCCTGTGACTCTGTGGTTGTCAGTTCCGACTCCTGTAAAGCAGGGACCATTTTATCATGGCCCACTAATCTTGAAACAATCTTCCACAGCCCCACAACCTGTTGACGGTCTTTGATAGAGTTACTGAACACATGATACCTTTTACCACATTCTCTAACTAGCTCTTTAAGATCAGGGTCTGCCTTTCCAAGGAATGTTACTATACTCTTGCCTTTCAGGTCTTCTCCATGAGTAAAGAGAACGATCATTTTCTCTACGATGTTTCTGCCAAAACTATTTTCTAAATTATATAACATATTTCTTTCACCGTCTGTGAATCGGCCAACCTGAATCACCAGTAAGTACACACTAGACCCTGTCTGACAGAGGTCTCTGCAGAAGTCAATCTGTTCCTTCCTAAGTGATTCATCAACATCTTCATTAAAGAAGTCAGGGGTATCAATGACCCTAACCTCTGTCCCGAAACTCTGCATCTCCTCTACCTGACACTCCCTAGTAACTGGTACAAAACTTGGACTGGATTGAAAACTAGATTTTCCCAGGATTGTGTTGCCACTAGTACTCTTCCCAGTGCCTGTCTGTCCCAGTAGAACGATGTTCACAACGTTGCAGGGATTGATTTGATGGTTCACTGGATTGTGAGGTCTTGGACCTGATGAAACATTAAGAGGAACAATCAAGGTAAGACATCTGAAATGTGGGGCACATGGCATATAACATTTTGATTGTTGTTTACTGGAGAGGATATACTGTACTTTTTAAAAATGTAGACGGAACATCCCTTATGACTTACTTTTTTTATTGTAGCATAAGCCCTTACAAGCTATATACTATGATCATTATACTGTTTATAAACATGCACCATAGTGTATAAGATGGGTTATAGCCTAAAACGTTCAAAGTAATATATTGCATTTAATTGTTTAAGGAATACAAATAATGTCATACAAATTAATGACAGCTCATTCAACATTCACAAAGAAAGTCTTGTTTTGGGTTGTACTCTCATGATAGAAGGCTGTTGTTTGGGAGGTTGGAGGTATTAATTAACAAGTGCTTTCCAACATTTCATAGATATTGTATACTTTCCCTTGGTTTTTGAAGAATACAATTTAAATGTAACTAGGCTTACCATTTCTCTGATGTTCAGTGTTGGAGCTGGGATTGACAGCTGTTAACTCTTGGTCAGCATGTCCAGGACGCTCTCTAAAGTATACAATCATGACAAAGAATATCTTTCGTGCCCCAAACAAAAATACAATATGTAAATAAATGTAATTTGGTTCTTACGTCTCGTCTTGGGACTTGTTCTTAGTCTCCAAGAATCTTTGTCTTTTGGTCATGAAATCATCGTAGTTGAACCGGTACTGGTTAAGATGCTTTAGGTCCCGTAATTCATTGATGGTGCAGCACTTTAGTTTGCTTTCATTTTTTAAAGCTTTGAGATGATGACTATCTGGTAACACAATAAACATGTTTTCTGTAATTTTTTCACCAAAGGTGTACTTTAGCTGATCGACTTGATGTTGAACCTCTTTTGGTGTGGCGTGCCCTTCCTCAATCACAAGCAGGAATACATTAGGGCCTGGGTGTGAATGTGCCATACAGTCAACAATGTGCAGGTTTGCAACAGGACATTCTTCATTAATTAAGTCGTCTGGAGTGTTGATAACAACAACATCTGTTGATCTGTTTACTTGTTGCTCACATTCCTTTATGTGATTTGTAAAAACCTCATTGCCTAGGAT
Source organism: Brachymystax lenok tsinlingensis (assembly GCA_030435695.1). NCBI lineage: Eukaryota > Metazoa > Chordata > Actinopteri > Salmoniformes > Salmonidae > Brachymystax > Brachymystax lenok. The sequence goes on along the minus strand of CM059783.1, from coordinate 22,567,052 downwards.
CCTATTTCCTGTGTGCCTCTTTGGGGCTCCTTTCTTTCCCAACAGGACGATGGTGTATCTGTCTCCTGGAGTCTGTTGACTACCTGGTAAAAGTAGAAGTGTGACAAATAACATGAAGCAAAACCTTGACTATTGCCAGGGAAATTACCAAGAACATTATATTTATCTGAAAATAATAATGTCAGTGACCATGTGTACACTTATATTCACAATGTAACCTCTCTCTACCCTACTATCTTGAAATCTTTGGTCCTCCACAGCTATAGGTCTTATAAAATTCCCCAAAAACAGAACATTCAGAAATGATTCATGTAAAATTACTATAAAATGTCCACTATTCAATTCTGATACAAAAGTCAAACTTACTTTGAGACATTCTTCTCTTTTTGTTCTGCCACATTTACCACTTCTTGAAACGAGTAAAGAAATTAGGTCTTCAATATTTGGTTCGTGCAAATGATTTGAGCGAGGCAAGTAGTTGAGTCTTCATTTTATATTGAGTGCCATACTGAATTACAAGGTGGGAGGTTCTTAAAGGGGAGCTATATAGATAAAACAGGAAAGCACAGGAAAGCACAACTGAATAAAGACACCATGGGTAATGAATCCTCTGCTCCGGAACCCCGGGTTCCTAATGGTGAGAATCTAGCTTCTATTCACTCTAAACTCAAGATGAAAATGTGTCAAGTGCTTTTAGCACAATCATATAACCTATTTTTGCTTTTTAATATTACTGTTGATATTTCTTAATATATTTCACTGATAACATGTATTGTCCTATTACTTGATCAAACCCAGTAATTGAATCTTATGATGACATTAGTAAATTGCATGTCAGCTCGTTTTGTTTCTTCTTTTCACTGTCAACATTGTTGTCAATTTCATGAATACAAATGTTTATTCTTCCAACACAAGTAAAGCAATGTGATATTTTAGATGTCTCTTTTTTTCTCTCCATGTTTTAATGAATAAGTTACTACTGATTTATCATCTTGGCAGGTCCTGACCTGAGAATTGTGATGATTGGAAAAACTGGAGTGGGGAAAAGTGCTGTTGGAAACACCATCCTGGGCAAAAACTCTTTTAAATCTGAAGCCAGATTTGACTCTGTGACTGACACTTGTGAAAAAGATCATATTGATGAAAATAGAAAAATACATGTGGTGGACACACCAGGGATTTTAGATACACAGACATCTCCAGAGGAAATCCAAAAGGAGATAGTGAAGTGTATTCAGGTGTCATCTCCTGGTCCTCATGTCTTCCTGCTGGTGATTCAGCTGGGAAGATATACCAAAGAAGAACAGAATGCTGTGGAGGCCTTGGAGAAACTCTTTGGATCAGAGGCCTCCAAGTACATGATTGTAGTGTTTACTCGGGGTGATCAACTTCAGGGTAAAACACTACAAGAGATCGTACTCAAGGGTCCTGCAAAGCTCAGGGAGGCGATTCAACGCTGTGGGGGCAGATTCCAGGTTTTCGACAATTCAGATATTGGTAGGCAGAATAGAAGTCAAGTTGTTGACCTGATCAAGAAGATTGATGACATGCTGGCAGCAAATGGAGGAGGGCACTACACTGATGATATGTATAAAGAGGCAGAGAGAAATATTCAACAGCTAAACGTCGCAAGGGAAGAGGCAGAGAAAAAACAATACACATTCATCCTTTCTGCTTCATTTCTTTCTGCTCTCCTGAAAAGAATTGTTTTGTTTCAAAATATGCTTGCCAGGGAGATTGACATGTGATTGTGAATACAATGTGAACAACTAGTTTAAAGGAAACAGTCATATATGAATAACTAACTGTATAATTTGTATACCATATATATTTATGTCAGAGTGTTATAGTATCAGTACTAACTGTCGCTTTTTGGTATGTAGCACCAATATCCATTTAAAAACTGATTAACAACAAATGTAAGTGTTACATATACATATAAAATACAAGAGTGAGAAGATCATTACTATTATGTATAACTTTGGTTGTAGTTTGAAATTCTGAAATGTAAATATAGTGTATTTTGTACAGAAAATATTTTGTTTTGTTTTAAACATGCTTGATTAACATAAGATAATAACCTTAAATGAGCATTACAAAACATAAATAACTTTGATGATCTATGTGAATTTCTGTCAATACAATTTCTCTAAATTATTGGAAGTTGAGTGATTATAATGCAGGAAGTGTGCACATTACTTTTGTACTGGTGGTTGGTCAATCAATAAACACACATGATTTGAAAGCATACCTTTGACAATAAAATATTATTAAGTGAGAAGCTGATGAGAAAGTATCGTTTTAAACCAACAGACTATAAGCACTGACCTGACCATGGTGGAATCCAATTCAAATTCCCATTAACCTAGTGGAGTCACAAACAGAAGATTGATAGCAATTGATACATCTAAGATGGAACAATATTTATTTACATGTTCTTATACTGTCATATATTCAACAGTCTGTCAAGAGTTCTCTCAGTTCTATATAGATTGACAGTATACTGTATAGCCTAAGTGTCACGTTGGTATAAAGGGTCGGGAGACAGGTGCAGGAATACGTAATAGGGGTTTTCATTTTACCCAAATTACAGCGTGCAGAGTAAAGGCACGGGGATGAAGACCAAACAAACACGTATACAAAACACAGGGTTGAACCCAAACAAAAGAGCGAGGACTACCTCGAATACATCAACGGGGCGAGACCCGTAATAAATACACGGGACGAGGGACAAGACCCGAAAACACATGCGCAAAACACAGAACGACAGCCAAAACAAACTCACACGACCAACGGACAATAAATCAATCATCGACAAGACAATGGTGAACAGAGGGCACATACAGTTGAAGTCGGAAGTTTACATACACCTTAGCCAAATACATTTAAACTCTGTTTTTCACAATTCCTGACATGTAATCCTTGTAAAAAAAAATCCCTGTTTTAGGTCAGTTAGGATCACCACTTTATTTTAAGAATGTTAAATGTCAGAATAATAGTAGAGAATTATTTATTTCAGCTTTTATTTCTTTCATCACATTCCCAGTGGGTCAGAAGTATACACTGTCACGATCTTCGTGAGGGACAGACCAAGGCGCAGCGAGGTATCCAGTATACATTCTTTATTGAATAACGTAACTGGGACAAAAACAACAAAACGAAGATCATAACAAACGACAACGAAGCTATGTACAAACAATAACCCACAAACCCCTAGTGCAAACTACAAACATATATATGGTTCCCAATTAGAGACGACACACAGCTGCCTCTAATTGGGAACCATTACCCCAACATAGAAACACAACACCTAGAACAGAAAAAACCCTACACCAAAACAAAACAAAACACGCCAGCCTGTCTTCTCAGGCCTGGACGTGACAGTACCCAAAGGCGCCGGACTCCGACCGTGCCCAAAAGTCCATGGGGGGTCTTCGTTTTTTTTTTGTCCCAGGTGGGGGCTCCGGTGCCGGCCGTGCTGACTTGATGTCCCGCACCGGAGGCCCTGGGCTATTAGCCGGAACTCTGGTGCGAGGAGCAGGAACGGGCCGTACTGGACTCCCGAATCGCACTGGGACTCTGGTGCGAGGAGCAGGAACCGGCCGTATTGGGCTCACGATGCTCACTGGGACTCTGGTGCGAGGAGCAGGAGCCGGCCGTACTGGGCTCATGATGCGCACTGGCACTCTGGTGCGGGAGCAGGAACGGGCCGTACTGGGCTCATGACACGCACTGGGACTCTGGTGCGGGGAGCAGGAACGGGCCTTACTGGGCTCATGACTCGCACTGGGACTCTGGTGCGGGGAGCAGGAACGGGCCGTACTGGACTCATGACGCGCACTGGGACTCTGGTGTGGGGAGCAGGAACGGACCGTGCTGGGTTCATGGTGCGAACAGGGATCCTGGAACGTGGAACAAGGACAGGGCGTGCTGAGTCCACGACGGGCACAGGGATCCTGGAGAGTGGAACAGGGACAGGACGTGCTGAGTCCACGACGGGCACAGGGATCTTGGAGAGTGGAACAGGGACAGGACGTGCTGAGTCCACGACGGGCACAGGGATCTTGGAGCGTGGAGCCGGAACAGGACGTGCTGGACTCTAAGCGCACAGGGGGCCTGGTGGACAGAGCCGGAAAAGCACGTACTGAGCTGTGGATGCGAACCGGAGACCCCACACGCAGAACCGGTGCAGGATATCTCGGTCCCAGAAGGTGTACTGGAGACCTAGCGTGCAGAGCCGGCACCACTCTTACAGGTAGCACACTCACCCTCCCCTGACTGATGAGTGACGCTGGAATCTCTCGCACCGGGCTGTGAACGCGCACTGGAGACACTGTGCGCAAAACTGCATAGCACGGCGTCTTACCAGTGCGACGCTCCCTCCGACGCTCCCTCCAGAGAGCACGAGGAGTTGGCTCAGGAGTCCATCCTGAACCAGCCAAACTCCTCGTGTGCCCCCCCAACAAACTTCTCTCTCTCTGGATTCCATGCTCCGTAATATTCCTCACACCTGCGCCGCTCCGCTGCCGCTGCTTCCAGCTCCTCTCTTGGACGACGATACTCTCCAGGCTGGGCCCAGGGTCCGTCTCTAAATAATTCCTCCTCCCAGGTCCAGTACTCCCGGGTCTCTCGCTGCTTGGTCTTTGTATGGTGGGTTATTCTGTCACGATCTCCGTGAGGGACAGACCAAGGCGCAGCGAGGTATCCAGTATACATTCTTTATAGAATAACGTAACTGGGACAAAAACAACAAAACGAACGAAAACAACGATCGTAACATATAACATAACAAACGACAACAAAGATATGTACAAACAATAACCCACAAACCCCTAGTGCAAACTACAAACATATATATGGTTCCCAATTAGAGACAACGACACACAACTGCCTCTAATTGGGAACCATTACCCCAACATAGAAACACAACACCTAGAACAGAAAAAACCCTACCCTACACCAAAACAAAACAAAACACGCCAGCCTGTCTTCTTAGGCCTGGACATGACAATACACACTCAATTAATATTTGGTAACATCGCCTTTAAATTGTTTAACTTGGGTCAAACGTTTTGGGTAGCATTCCACAAGCTTCCCACAATAAGTTGGGTGAATTTTGGCCTATTCCTCCTGACAGAGCTGGTGTAACTGAGTCAGGTTTGTAGGCCTCCTTGCTCGCACACGCACACACCTGCTCAGGCCATAACAGCCTAATCCCAACTCTTACTAATTACATATAGACAGTTAATGCATGGTGCTCAATTGGAAGTCTATATTAATTGTTACAACATTCAACCTTCTTTTACAATTGTCACAATATATATATATATATATATACAGTTGAAGTCAGAAGTTTACATACACCTTAGCCAAATACTATTAACATTTTTCACAATTCCTGACATTTAATCCTAGATAAAATTCCCTATTTTAGGCTAGTTAGGATCACCACTTAATTTCAAGACTGTGAAATAGTGTAGGATACAGTATATACAAATGAGATAAGTAATGAAAGATAAGGAAAACATTCTTAAATTGGCATTATTAAAGTGACTAGTGTTCCATTTATTAAAGTAGCCAATGATATCAAATCAAAATCAAATCAAATGTATTTATAAAGCCCTTCTTACATCAGCTAATGTCACAGAGTGCTGTACAGAAACCCAGCCTAAAACCCCAAACAGCAAGCAATGCAGGTGTAGAAGCACGGTGGTTAGGAAAAACTCCCTAGAAAGGCCAGGACCTAGGAAGAAATCAAGTCTGTAGGTAGGCAGCCGCTTCTCTGTGCTAGTGATGGCTGTTTAACAATCTGATGGCCTTGAGATAGAAGCTGTTTTTCAATCTCTCTGTCCCAGCTTTGATGAACCTGTACTGGATGGAAGCGGGGTGATCAGGCAGTGGCTGGGATGGTTAATGTCCTTGATGATCTTTTTTGCCTTCCTGTGACATCGGGTGTTGTAGGTGTCCTGGAGGGCATGTAGTTTGCCCTCTGATGTGTTATGCAGACCGCTTCACCCTCTGGAGAACCCTGCGGTTGTATGACCCAGCTCTCTCTGTCATGTATGACCCAGCTCTCTCTGTCATGTATGACCCAGCTCTCTCTGTCATGTATGACCCAGCTCTCTCTATCTTGTATGACCCAGCTCTCTCTGTCATGTATGACCCAGCTATCTCTGTCATGTATGACCCAGCTCTCTCTATCATGTATGACCGAGCTCTCTCTGTCATGTATGACTCAGCTCTCTCTGTCATGTATGACTCAGCTCTCTCTGTCATGTATGACTCAGCTTTCTCTATCATGTATGACCCAGCCCAAAGCACTAGCCTATGTCAATCTATTATCCCCCATAGTACAAAAGTTGACCTATTCTGTGCGAGAAATAAATATTTGAAACATAGTCCGGGACAGTTGTAGGATGCAATAGATACCATATTATTACAACCACTAGCATAAAAAAAACTGTTTTAAGCAATGAGCCTGACACAACAGAGCATAACGTTTAGCTTCAAATGTTAAATATTAGGCTATTTCTTCGATATAAGCGCAGCAATGCACACACAGCAGTAGGCTATAAGCGTGAATGTTCCATTAGCAGGAAAACACCATTATCAAGGGTGACCACAGATGTGATTATGCATGTAATGCTTTTATTATAAAGGTGCATTTTAATGGTGAAAATTCTTTCCCAAACTTGAAACTCATGCGCTGCGTATTTATGCCAGTTAAGCTCTACACCCGTTGTAAATCGGATTCATGTGTCAAGTTATTTGGCCACTTTAGTTGTGATACAAACCTTATCAAAACAAATAGGCCTATGGGCTAGGCTACGTGTGACATGCAATGGTCGCAAGAAAAGCATGCGCTGTTTGCCTGAAGCTGCGCATCAATCCCAAGAGATCAGTGGTGGATAAAGTACCCAATTGTCAAATTTGAGTAAAATTAAATATACCTTAATAGAAAATGACTCAAGTAAAACTGAAAGTCACACAGTAAAATACTACTTGAGTAAAAGTCTAAAAGAATTTGGTTTTAAATTTACTTAAGTATCAAAAGTAAATGTAATTGCTAAAATATACCTATGTCAAATTTTTTACATAAAGCAAACCAAACTGCACCATTTTCTTGTTTTTCATGCAGGGGCACACTCCAACACTCAGACATCTTACAAACGAGGCATGTGTGTTTGGTGAGTCCGCCAGATCAGAGGCAGTAAGTGCGTGAATTGAACTATTTTCCTGTCCTGTTAAGCATTCAAAATGTAACGAGTACTTTTGGGTGTCATGGAAAATGTATGAAGTAAAAAGTACATTATTTTCTTTACGAATGTAGTGAAGTAAAAGTTAAAGTTAAATATAAATACAGATACCACCAAAACACTACTTAGGTAGTACTTTAAAGTATTTTTACTTAAATACTTTACACAACTGCAAGAGATGATATTCTAATAGAGTCACCCGTCAAACTATTCTTGATTTAATCTTGTCTTTACATATTGTAACGTAGGAACTCAGGATGCAGGTAGTGAGTTTATGACTGATGATGAGACACAGGTGTGCGTAAAGACGGGTGGGCAGAACCGGTGGTTAGTAGACCGGTGACATCGAGCACCGGAGCGGGGAGTCAATGTGATACATATGCTAAATAATATTTGTGAAATTTGTTTTGATTTAGAATGGAACCATTATCATACACATGTATCGAAACAGGGACAGCGTAAAAATATACTAATCACTTAAATAGCGACTGGAGGACGCTTTTTTGTGGCTCATTTTCATGACAGCCAGGTAGGCTTTGTCATTGACATTATCACTAAGGACCCAAAGTCAAACTTAAATGGACATATCTTTATTCATACCAGTGGAGAGATTACAAACAGAAAGTGTGAATGCTCTTGTAATGCAGGTCTTTGGAATCAAGCGCAGAAAACAGAGTAAAGACAAAACTCCTTTACTTAACGGACACGAACTACTAAACCAGTAGTATTACCACCTGCTCACGAACAACTTACTGAAAACAATCACGGACAAAAACCAGGGGGGAACAGAGGGATTAAATAGGACACATACAATTAGTGAAATGGGAACCAGGTGTGAATGAGACAAGACAAACATAAAATGAGAAATGGATCGGTGATGGCTAGAACTCTGGTGACATCGACCGCCTGCCTGTAGCCGCCCGAACCAGGAGAGGGACCGATTTCAGCAGAAGTCGTGACAACAAGTTAGTCAGAAGCTCTGAAAAAGTACTTCCCCCTCAGCATATTTATACTATCACAACAACGAGTTACACAAGAGTAACTAAGCACAAATTTCACACATAGCATTTAGCATATGTGTCACGTCCACTCCCCTTCACCGGTCTACTAACCACCAGTCCCGGCAGCCCATCTTTCTCAGCTAAGCACTTTCTCTGTGAGCGGCTGCTCTCAAAAGAACACTTGGCAACCACAGACTCTGGGCTTCCACTTTTGCTTAACCGTCACCCTGTGAGCAAACCTCAAGCATCCTGTCTGTTAACAACAGGAAACTTTACGTATACAACAACTCAAACATGCATGCTAAAATGTGAGAATAGAGAGACACAATACAATTCCACTACAGCTATACTCCTGATTTAAAGACAAGCAATGTGCTAAATATTAGGAAAGTTGAGAAGTAAATATTGTAGGCCTGGCCTATAGAAGCTGATGGGATCCTCTTTTTCATGGGCTCTCATGAAGTGCTAGATCAGATTTTTGATTACATTCTCATTGATGACAGAGTGATTAGAGGGACAATAGAGTGCGGAGTACCAGAAAGTTAGCAAGTTTGGTAAGCTACTAATGACCATTGGCAGTATGGTCAAACAGAACCAGATCTGTTTGACAGTAACCCTGTCCTGAATTATGAATGTGTGAACTACACTACATATACAAAAGTAGGTGGACACCCCTTCAAATTGTTGACACGCGTATAAAATTGAGCACACAGCCATGCAATTTCCATAGACAAACATTTGCAGTAGAATGGCCTTACTGAAGAGCTCAGTGACTTTCAACGTGGATGTCACCTTTCCAACAAGTCAGTTCGTCAAATTTCTGCCCTGCTAGCGCTGACCCGGTCAACTGTAAGTGCTGTTATTGTGAAGTGGGAACGTCTAGAAGCATCAACGGCTCAGCGGCGAAGTGTTAGGCCACACAAGCACACAGAACGGGACCGCTGTTCTCGGTTGCAACATTCACTACCGAGTTCCAAACTGCCTCTGGAAGCAACATCAGCACAAGAACTGTTCATTGGGAGCTTCATTAAATGGGTTTCCATGTGTAACAGTTCAGGTTCCGTCCCTCTCCTCGCCTCGAACCAGGGATCCTCTGCACACTCGAAGCATCGTTACCTATCGTGCCACAAAAGCCACGGCCCTTGCAGAGCAAGGCAAACAACTACTTCAAGGTCTCAGAGCGAGTGACGTCACCGATTGAAACACTGTTAGTGTGCACCCCGCTAGCTAACTAGCCATTTCACACCGGTTACACATGGCCGAGCAGCCTCAAACAAACCTAAGATCACCATGCTCAATGCCAAGCGTCGGCTGGAGTGGTGTAAAGCTCACCGCCATTAGACTCTGGAGCTGTGGGGACATGGACAAATCTGGGTTTGGTGGATGCCAGGAGAAAGCTACCTGCCCGAATGCATAGTGTCAACTGTAAAGTTTGGTGGAGGAGGAATAATGGTCTGGGGATGTTTTTCATGATTTGGGCTAGTCCCCTGAGTTCCAGTAAGGGTAAGTCTTAACGCTACAGCACAGAATGACATTCTAGACGATTCTGTGCTTCCAACTTTGTGGCAACAGTTTGGGGAAGGCCCTTTCCTGTTTCAGCATGACAATGCCCCCATGCACAAAGCGAGTTCCATACAGAAACAGTTTGTTGAGATCGGTGTGGAAGAACTTGACTGGCCTTTATAGAGCCCTGACCTAAACCCCATTGAATACCGCTGGGATGAATTGGAACGCCGACTGCGAGCCAGGTCTAAACGCCCAAAATCAATACCCGACCTCACTAAAGTTCTCCGGCAGCAATGTTCCAACATCTAGTGGAAAGCCTTCCCGGAAGAGTGGAGGCTGTCATAGGAGCAAAGGGGGGACCAACTCCATATTAACGCACATGATTTTGGAATGAGATGTTTGACGAGCAGGTGTCCACATACTTTTGGTCATGTAGTGTCGTTTTATTTCTTTTTTAAAATATTTTTTTTACGAATATTTAAAACATACAATACTTGCAGTGAAGCCGCTCAACAACCACATCACACCAGTCATCGAACAGATTTCCATTCAGAGCGACACACAGACGCATCCAGGGTCAGTGCCCTGCTCAAGGGCATGTTGACCGATCTCCCACCAGGCCAAAAAACGTGAACCCGAACCCTACAAGACAACCCACAATTCCCCAATAGCTGTCCCTCAAACATTGGAGACCCCTCCCACAGTCCCCCCCAGGAAGAAAAAAATTAAATAAAAATGCAATTAATTCCATTCCCCACCCCTACAGCATCAGCCTCAGGCAAACTGGCATTAGTTGTAAAAACACTGCCACTTAGTGTTATTCAAATGTACTTTATATTATGTTTTATTTTGACTTGTTGTATATATATTTTATATTTAACTTTTATCTTTGACCATCATTCTCTCTCACACAGCAACCTCCCAACCCTCAGCTTCCCTCAGCCCATCCCATCTATCTCTGCTGGCCACCCACTTTGGGTTTCTACGCAACATATATCTTTAAACTATGCTGTGATGTTTAACGTACAATTTCAATCTATCTAATCGAATAGAATCCACAGATTGCGAGTTGAAGATAAATACTTTTACTGAGAGTATTAAAATACTAGTAATTGACTGACCCGGTCTCTCCAGATCTCAATGCTATGCATTTTCAGCCATTCCTGAACCTGAGACCAGAAACAGGCTACCTGAGAGCAATACCAAAATAAATGGTCTATTGATTCTGTCATGCACGTGTGTGTAGCTGGTGCGTGAGAGTCAGGCGCAGGAGAGCAAAAATGAGTGAACGAAAGGACTTTACTGTGGCACAGTAACAGTCACTGAACGCAATAGCGTCACAACAACAATTGCCTACAGAAATCAAGTGCGGCAGCACCAAAAAAAAATTACACACACAGACATGGGGGAAACCAGAGGGTTAAATACATGACAAGTAATGAGGGAATGACAACCAGGTGTGTGGGGAAACAAGACAAAACAAATGGAAAATGAAAGGTGGATCGGTGATGGCTAGAAGACCGGTGACGTCGACCGCCGAACACCGCCCGAACAAGGAGAGGCACCGACTTTGGCGGAGGTCGTGACAGATTCTGTATCCTCACAACAAAATCTCTAAAGCTTCAATGATTTTATGCCCCAAATATTCAACATGTTGTTGGTGGCAAGAATTCTATATAATCATTTTAGCTGAAGTCTTGAATCTTGCATTGTTTTATATATCAACTCATACTGCCTGTACCATGGAATCAGTACACCAAAATTCTCTTCCCAACTATTTAGCAATCTGTATGGCACAGTTGTCAACATCCTGGTCCTCATATGAATCTGGTATACTTTCCTATTTATGCTATTTTTATTCCTCCGCCAGTTCTGATCCTTTATATTGGGCAGACAGAGCAGTTCCCTACCTCCTCCCGCTGCCACCAGCCTCCTCCATTTTTGGGGCAATGCTGTAATCAATTGGTTGTACTCTTGGATTGAGCATACCTTCCCGTACAATTCTGATAACCCCATGAAGGACTTAACTCTACCACTCCAATTTACAATATAATTTAAGAACAAAATACCCTTTTCAAACATCTTTCCCATAAATACAGATATTTTAATCAACCAGCACATTTGAGTTCAACCATAATTTTTGTTCTATCTTTTCAGAGGGATGAAATGGAAATTGAAGCCAGCTCTGCAATGCTTGTTTGAAAAAGAGAGATACTTTGAAAAAATGTGTTAATCGAAAATGAGACACGGCAATCTGCACAAAGGAAAAAAGGCCATTTTTAAACAATGGATGAGCTTTTCTTAGTAATCTACTTGAGAACCATTTAGGGTTCAAATAAAACTTTTGAATGAGTGAAGCTTTTAGAGAGGTTTAGTGCTTTTATATTTAATAATCTCAACCCACCCAATTCATATTCATTATATAGGTAGGCACCTTTTACTTTGTCTGGTTTAGCATCGCAGATAAAGCAAAATATTTTTTTTTGCTCATATGATTTGAAAAACGAATCATCAGGAGTAGGCAGCGCCATAAGGAAGTGAGTAAACTGAGATATGACTAAGGAGTTAATATGGGCAATTTTTCCATAAATAGACAGGTATTTACCTCTCCATGGTTGCAGGATCTTGTCTATTTTTCAAGATTTCTATTGCAATTCATTGTGGAGGGCTTATTTAAATCTTTCGTGATATGAATACCGAGTATGTCAACTTCACCATCAGCCCATTTTATAGGTAAACTGCAGAGTAATGTAAAAGTTGTATTTTTTAAGGATCCAATAATATTGTACACTTATCATAATTAGGTTTTAGTCCAGATAGTCCAGAAAAGTTATCTAGATCTTAAATGAGACATTGCAGGGATCTAGCTTGCGGACTTAATATAAAACTTGAGTCATCGGCATACATGGACACCTTTGTTTGTAATCTATATGGTCCAAATCAGGATGATCCACACTTCTTCGATTTTTTCTTTACCAATTTATTGAATTTACAGGCAACAAATTATCTAATCTTGATGGTAGGAGACTATAACACAGTGTTAAGTACCTCAATGGACCGTAAAGGTAATAACTCTACAAACTATTATCACTGTGCCCTTTAGGAAATCACAAATATTATAGTGGATATTTGGAAATCACAAACATTAGAAATAGTGGATATTTGGAGACTAAAAAACCCAGACCTAGTGTGCAGTTGAAGTCGGAAGTTTACATACACTTAGGTTGGAGTCATTAAAAGTCGTTTTACTCCACAAATTTCTTGTTAACAAACTATAGTTTTGGCAAGTCGGTTAGGTCATCTACTTTGTGCATGACACAAGTAATTTTTCCAACAATTGTTTACAGACAGATTATTTCACAATTCCAGTGGGTCAGAAGTTTACATACACTAAGTTGACTGTGCCTTTAAACAGCTTGGAAAATTACAGAAAATGATGTTGTTGCTTTAGAAGCTTCTGATAGGCTAATTGACACCATTTGAGTCAATTGGAGGTGTACCTGTGGATGTATTTCAAGGCCTACCTTCAAACGCCTACCTTCAGACATCATGGGAAAATCAAAATAAATCAGCCAAGACTTCAAAAGAATTGTAGACCTCCACAAGTCGGGTTCATCCTTGGGAGCAATTTCCAAATGCCTGAAGGTACCACGTTCATCTGTACAAACAATAGTACGCAAGTATAAACACCATGGGACCACGCAGCCGTCATACCGCTCAGGAAGGAGATGCGTTTTGTCTCCTAGAGATAAACGTACATTTGGTGCAAAAAGTGCAAATCAATCCCAGAACAAAAGCAAAGGACCTTGTGAAGATGCTGGAGGAAACAGGTACAAAAGTATCAATATCCACAGTAAAACGAGTCCTATACAGTGGGGCAAAAAAGTATTTAGTCAGCCACCAATTGTGCAAGTTCTCCAACTTAAAAAGATGAGAGAGGCCTGTAATTTTCATCATAGGTACACTTCAACTATGACAGACGAAATGAGAAAAAGAAATCCAGAAAATCACATTGTAGGATTTTTAATTTATTTATTTGCAAATTATGGTGGAAAATAAGTATTTGGTCAATAACAAAAGTTTATCTCAATACTTTGTTATATACCCTTTGTTGGCAATGACAGAGGTCAAACGTTTTCTGTAAGTCTTCACAAGGTTTTCACACACTGTTGCTGGTATTTTGGCCCATTCCTCCATGCAGATCTCCTCTAGAGCAGTGATGTTTTGGGGCTGTCGCTGGGCAACACAGACTTTCAACTCCCTCCAAAGATTTTCTATGGGGTTGAGATCTGGAGACTGGCTAGGCCACTCCAGGACCTTGAAATGCTTCTTACAGAAGCCACTCCTTCGTTGCCCGGCGGTGTGTTTGGGATCATTGTCATGCTGAAAGACCCAGCCACGTTTCATCTTCAATGCCCTTGTTGATGGAAGGAGGTTTTCACTCAAAATCTCACGATACATGGCCCCATTCATTCTTTCCTTTACACGGATCAGTCGTCCTGGTCCCTTTGCAGAAAAACAGCCCCAAAGCATGATGTTTCCACCCCATGCTTCACAGTAGGTATGGTGTTCTTTGGATGCAACTCAGCATTCTTTGTCCTCCAAACACGGCGAGTTGAGCTTTTACCAAAAAGTTCTATTTTGGTTTCATCTGACCATATGACATTCTCCCAATCCTCATCTGGATCATCCAAATGCTCTCTAGCAAACTTCAGACGGGCCTGAACATGTACTGGCTTAAGCAGGGGGACACGTCTGGCACTGCAGGATTTGAGTCCCTGGCGGCGTAGTGTGTTACTGATGGTAGGCTTTGTTACTTTGGTCCCAGCTCTCTGCAGGTCATTCACTAGGTCCCCGTGTGGTTCTGGGATTTTTGCTCACCGTTCTTGTGATCATTTTGACCCCACGGGGTGAGATCTTCGTGGAGCCCCAGATTGAGGAAGATTATCAGTGGTCTTGTATGTCTTCCATTTCCTAATAATTGCTCCCACAGTTGATTTCTTCAAACCAAGCTGCTTACCTATTGCAGATTCAGTCTTCCCAACCTGGTGCAGGTCTACAATTTTGTTTCTGGTGTCCTTTGACAGCTCTTTGGTCTTGGCCATAGTGGAGTTTGGAGTGTGACTGTTTGAGGTTGTGGACAGGTGTCTTTTATACTGATAACAAGTTCAAACAGGTGCCATTAATACAGGTAACGAGTGGAGGACAGAGGAGCCTCTTAAAGAAGAAGTTACAGGTCTGTGAGAGCCAGAAATCTTGCTTGTTTGTATGTGACCAAATACTTATTTTCCACCATAATTTGCAAATAAATTCATAAAAATCCTACAATGTGATTTTCTGGATTTTTTTTTCCTCATTTTGTCTGTCATAGTTGAAGTGTACCTATGATGAAAATTACAGGCCTCTCTCATCTTTTTAAGTGAGAGAACTTGCACAATTTGTGGCTGACTAAATACTTTTTTGCCCCACTGTATAAACATAACCTGAAAGGCCGCTCAGCAAGGAAGAAGCCACTGCTTCAAAACTGCCATAAAAATACCAGACTATGGTTTGCAACTGCACATGGGGACAAAGATCGTACTTTTTGGAGAAATGTCCTCTGGTCTGATGAAACAAAAATAGAAATGTTTAGCCATAATGACCATCGTTATGTTTGGAGGAAAAAGGGGGAGGCTTGCAAGCCGAAGAACACCATCCCAACTGTGAAGCACAGGGATGGCAGCATCATGTTGTGGGGGTGCTTTGCTGCAAGAGGGACTGGTGCACTTCACAAAATAGATGGCATCATGAGAAAGGAAAATTACGTAGATATATTGAAGCACCATCTCAAGACATCAGTCAGGAAGTTAAAACTTGGTCGCAAATGGGTCTTCCAAATGGACAATGACCCCAAGCAGACGTCCAAAGTTGTGGCAAAATGGCTTAAGGACAACAAAGTCATGGTATTGGAGTGGCCATCACAAAGCCCTGACCTCAATCCCATAGAAATGTTTTGGGAAGAACTGAAAAAGCGTGTGCGAGCAAGGAGGCCTACAAACCTGACTCAGTTACACCAGCTCTGTCAGGAGGAATGGGCCAAAATTCACCCAATTTATTGTGGGACGCTGGTGGAAGGTTACCCGAAACGTTTGACCCAAATCAAACAATTTAAAGGCAATGTTACCAAATACTAATTGAGTGTATGTAAACTTCTGACCCACTGGGAATGTGATGAAAGAAATAAAAGCTGAAATAAATCAATCATTCTCTCTACTATTATTTCACATTCTTAAAATAAAGTGGTGATCCTAACTGACCTAAGACAGGGCATTTTTACTAGGATTAAATGTAAGGAATTGTGAAAAACTGAGTTGAAATGTATTTGGCTAATGTGTATCTAAACTTCAGACTTTAACTTTATGTATGTATTGATATGTAGGCTGCGTGTGCCTTTTATCAAAATTGATGTAGTTCTGTCCTTGAGCTGTTCTGTATTATGTAATGTTTCATGTTTTGTGTGAACCCCTGGAAGAGGAGCTGCGGCTTTCGCAACATATGGGTGTTGGGTGTATGAAGTATCCGCAAATGTAAATTCTATTTCCTTATTTTAAGAAAGCGTTTCTTTAACATTTTCATGTGAGTTGCAAAAAAAAGCAGATGTTATACGTGAGCACCAAGTACTTGTTGTTTCTAATTATAATAAAATACCAAATAATTGTGAATGTGATTCCAAAAGTTAGAACTGATGCTCCCTATCTGTGAAACTTAAATCTCTAGTATTGGACAGAATTTAGGTACACCAGAAAAATGTGTGGATACAGTGCTGAACTTGAAGAACTCCTAGTTCTCACTGTAAAGTGAATTTGATACAATGTATCGGTTTACTAGCCATTGCATTCTGAGGAAGAAACAACAATCATCTTCAGTAGATTACCATCATTGCTCACAGACAGCACATTTGAGTTGTTTTTCTCTGATAGATAGAAATAATTTTTATTCCAGGTTGCATATCAAAATCTTTATGGGCGTGGCCTATCTGATGGTCTGCTGTGCATGTACAGTCATGTGAACCATATGGTCAACGTTCATACAAACAGTTCAACCAATAGTCACTTCAAGATACACAGGGTGACTATAAGGTGAACAAAACAAGTGTCAGACAGTGATTCAGACTAAAAATAGGCTACTCTATGTTTAGAAGCAGAGAACTACAGTAGAAAAGCACTCAGCCTAAACCAACAACTCATAGGCCTAGTCTCCCTTGAGCCCACTCAGCCTAAACCAACAACTCATAGGCCTAGTCCCCTTTGAGCCCACTCAGCCTAAACCAACAACTCATAGGCCTAGTCCCCCTTGAGCCCACTCAGCCTAAACCAACAACTCATAGGCCTAGTCCCCCTTGAGCCCACTCAGCCTAAACCAACAACTCATAGGCCTAGTCCCCTTTGATCTTCAGACAACACCAAGCAGATTTTCCAACGGCTCATAAAGAAGGGCCCTGATTGGTTGATGGGTAAAGAAGCAGACACTGAAGGCTATTTCCACATGATCAAGTTAATAATCAAGCATGACTAAATGGACTAATCCAACATCATCACAGCTTGTATATTTTATCACTGGAACTCTTGAATTGTTGGTCCAACAATGAGTCATATAACAACCATCTGAGGAGAACTATGGTGTAGCCTAAATGTTTTACCACTTGGTCTTTCACCTTTAGTGACAAATATCTTTCAAGCTATTTCTCTCAGATGTACTGTTTCCTTAGTCTGCTCTTTGCCTTTGTAGGGCAGTTCAGGTGGCTACCCTGTCCTTTCCCTTAGTCTGTCCCTCATATCAACATGGGCACACCTTCCTGAAAACAATGGCACTATACTTTGCTTAAACCTGTTCTGCCAGTTGATGTCCTTAAAGATTAGAATGTTCCAATGTGGTTAGCCAAAAAGATGACACGATTGTTCACACATTTATCATTCAGGAAAGCAATGCCATTAAACAAATATGTCACATTTCTGGTTTGTCCATAGCTTGTTTCCTGCTTGTAGCAGGGCGTGTTTAGAGGAATCATTTTCCCTAACTATAAGTCACATGATTTCATGAGAAAATGTTTCTGCACTGAGGGTGTGTAATGCCAAGATGTCAAAGCTAAACACACACAGACACAGGCTACTATTTACTCTAGCTGTCATATGACTTTATACGTTTCGGATTACATGTAATTGGAATTTCCAGTGGAATTAATGGGAGAGCAGTCATTGGTAAAGTCAATCAAAAATCTATCTGGTTCATTACAAGTTGAAATCCTAATCAGACAGCACCAAATGTTCTTTTAACACCATCCTCTTGGAGACAGACCCATTATATCCTAATCAGACAGAACCACATGTTCTGTAACCACCAGCTTCTTGGAGAAAGGCCCTTTATATCCTAATCAGACACAAGCCTCTGGGGCTGGTGTTTACAGAACATTTGGTGCTGTCTGATTAGGATATAAAGGGTCTGTCTCCAAGAGGCTAGTTAGACATTTTCTCTGCTTCTGGGCTGGGTGGTGTCTCCCTGTTGCAACTTGTAACAAACCGGATAGATGTGTGTGTGTGTTTATCCTTGACACCTTGGCGTTACACACCCTCAGTGCAGAAACATTTTCTCATTAAATAATGTGACTTATAGTTAGAGAAAAAGATTCCTGTAAACACACCCTGCTACAAGCAGGAAACAAGCTATGGATGAACCAGAAATGTCACATATCTGTTTGATGGTAACCCTGTCCTGAATGATGAATGTGTGAACAATCTTGTCATCTTTTTGGCTAACCACATCAGAACATTCTTATCTTTAAGGACATCAACTGGCAGAACAGGTGAAAGCAAAGTATAGTGCCATTGTTTTCAGGAAGGTGTGCCCATGTTGATATGATGGACAGGGGGAGACTAAGGGGAAAGGGCAAGGCAGCTACCTGAACTGCCCTACAAAGCAATGAGCAGTCTATGCAAACAGTGAATCGGAGAGAAATTGCTTTAAATAGATTTGTCTCCAAAGGTGAACGGCCAAGTTGTCAAACAAATAGGCTAAAACTTCTTTACCCATCAACCAAACAGTGCCCTTCTTTATGAGCCGTTGGAAAAGCTGATTGGTCTTGTCCAAGGCTCAAAGGATACTAGGCCTATGAGCTGTTGGTTTAGGCTGAGTGCTTTTCTACTGTAGCTCTCTGCTTCCAAACATAGTAGTCTAGAGTTAGTTGTTGTTAGTGAGGTAACCTCTGAATCACTGTCTGACATTATTTTGTTCACCTTGTTGACACCCTGTCTATATTGAAGTGACTATTGGTTGCATTTGGTTTGTGTGAACATCAAGCAGATGTTTCACATGACTTTAACGACACAGCAGACTATGCCCTTAAATATTTTGATCTGCAACCTCAAACAAAAATGTAAGATGACCTGTGCTTCTATCTGAGAAAATAAACTAAAATGTGCTATCTCTGAGCAATGATGTTAATCTAGTGTACCTTATTGTTGCTTCTTGTTCAGAGAGCACTGGGGAGTAAACCGATACATTGTATCAAATTCAATTTACAGTGAGAACTAGGAGTTCTTAAAGTTCAGCACTGTATCCACAAATTTGTCTGTTTTTCCTAAATTCTGTCCGATACTGGAGATTTATGTTTCACGGCTAGGGAGCACCAGTTCTAACTTTGGAGTCACATTCACAATTATTTCATAAATTAACTGTGTTTTCTGAAGGTTTGTATTAAAATGAAGTGAAACCTACATTACATGTCATTGGAGTACTATTTCAAGTTTCCACGTCAGCCTAACTGGTTTCTATTTTCCAAAATCCCTACGACCATCATTATTCAAATAGGCTACAATGATTCAAATATATTTCATTCAATTAATCATTTTATTTTAAAATAAAACATGGTGATGTTTGCTGCCATCTTCACCGCAAGATGCAATACTTAACTATTTACCTGCTGTTACACAGCAACACACCCAGACTGAGTGTTAGATTTGTATTTTATTTCACCTTTATTTAATAACTACTTAGGGAGTGGTGGGGCGCTAACATTTAATGAAACATTAAACATTGAAAATGGGTCCCATAGACCCGAACACCACACAAGGGTTAAGTGTTGAAAGCAGGGCCAGCCCTCCCATTAGGCAAGATTAAGCAGACGCCTGTGGCGGCACTTGAATTTGTGGGTCATTTTGACAATTGGCTGCCGCCCTCCGGCGCCCCTGATCGGCTACTGCACTGCTGGCAGCACCCCAGCCACCAGCTCATAGCGTTTCTGCAGTTCCCGCCCACACCCCATTCCCGCTTCTCTCGAAATTCACTCCCACTATCCTTGGTAGCTATGGTGGGATTATTATTATATGGGATTATTAAATTGTGAAACATTAATAAAAATGTTTCTCCCAATTAAATGATTGTATTGTTTTTTATGTTTGTGTGTGATGAAGACAATTAGTGATTAAGGCAGTAGCCTAACAGCCTGTTTTTATTGGAATTTCACAATTTTTACCCATATTAAGAGATACAACAACAAAGACAAAGCAAAAAACAGCACTCAATTACACATACCTGCATACATATATACACCCACACCATCTTCCTCTCCCTGCTCGGCGCTTCTCTCACCCCATCCCCATCATTTCGTCTCTCAATACATACATTTTAAACAAACATACAAACAGAAATTAAACAAAAAAGCTCTGTTTAAACCAAGAAGTTAGGTTCCACACATGGAACGTACAGTGTAATTCTGAAATACATAGATCACCACCGTTATAAGAGAATCCTTGCAGCATAATAGCTGATACCTCAGGTTCTAGATAATTTAGATATGGTTCCCATGCAATGTACAAGTCAAATATTCCAATGGAACCCATTCAAATAGTATCTTATGCCACCCTTTAATAGAAGGGACCTTGTCACTTTACATTTAAGACACTGATGAGAAGAGGAAGAGGGGCTAAATGCATGTCTGTGGTTTGGGGATATATGCAATCTGTGTATTATTCTTAACTGGGTTGCTCTAGTACGATTACATATAGATATTGTTTTTGCATATCTCCAAATGTCCTAACATAACCTGTTAACGTTATCTAGCTCCTACTAGTGGATATCATTTTAGCTAAAAGTAAGCTACAGAGATTTGAAACAATTTGCAATCATGTCTAAAAGATAAAAACTATCAGGGAGCGAATATTTAAAAAAACGAATGAGAAAAGAGGAACAACCTCTAAACCAAAGAAATCCGCTGCTGAAATTTATCAGCTTGTAGCAATGTCCATCGGCCGTTGTGAAGAATGACACGCCTCCGAGGACAGGCCAGTCATTCGCCAAGAACAACAAGCCCCCGTTCGCTGATTCTAGCAGCGAAGAGGGTAAACCCGAGGAGTCCGAGCCATGCACTTTCACCGATGATGACAGCTCTCTGTACAACATCCCCACCATCAAGGACATGGACACTACAGCGCTTACCAGGGACTGCACAATACTGGAGAGGGCCCTTACATACGGGGATTCCAGGGACATCGACGCAAAATGTGTAATGAGCTCAAAGTCTTGAGCAAGAAACTGGACAGTGAGGCAAAACCAGTCGACGCACTGCAGTACATATCGAGACCCCAAATGGCCTCATTGTATCCCAATGCCTTTGTTGCCCTGAGAGTTCTTCTCACACTCCCGGTGACAGTGGCAAGTAGAGAGTGCACATTCTCCAAGCTCAAACGGATCAAAAACTACCTGCGCTCTACTATGAGTCAAGAGAGACTCAACGGACTCGCCACCATGTCAATTGACCACGAGTTGGCTTACAAAATCAACCTCCAAGAAGCAGTGCATGCTTTTGCTGCCAGGAAGGCCAGGCGGGTCAACTTGTCTGAATAAAAGGTAAGCGTTCATCATACACTCACATTCATTTGTAAGATTACTCAATTACCTATATGACCTGTTTACTTTTTATTTTTCAGTTATTGAAATATACTACATCCTAATTCTCTCTCTCTCTCTCTCTCTCTCTCTCTCTCAAGCTGCTTTATTGGCATGAAAAACATTGTGTCAATATTGCCAAAGCAACAATGTATACAATATACATTATAATAAAATTAGAAACAATAACAAATAATAATATAAAATGGTATTAAATAATAATACAAAATTAAATACAAAAATAATAACAATAAAATGGTAATAGTCAGTAGTAAAAATGTAATAAATTGAAAAAATCTAAATATGGAAAATTAAACTATAACTAACTTATAACTAAATAATGGTAATCTACATCTGTACTACAACTACCATCATCATCACTACTACTGCCATCACCATCATCATTAAACTGCCATCATTACCATTACCACCCATACCACTACTACCATCATCATCACTACTACTGCTATCACCATCATCATTAAACTGCTATCATTACCATTACCACCCATACCACTACTATACGGAATGATAAACAACAATAATAATAGTAGTAACAATAATAGTAATAACAAAAACAGCAATAATAAGTAAGTTACTGTTTACTATGCGGATGTTACTATTCAGTGTCCCTCAGGCTATGGCAGGCAAATACATTGCTCCTTCGCCCATGAGTATTTTTAGTTTTTCCTCTGGATTTAATGAGTTAAAATTTGGAATAAATGTAGTCATTTCTGTGAATAATGAATCTCTTGGTGAGGAATATTTATCACAGTAAAGGAGAAAGTGCATCTCTGTTTCTACCTCCCCTGTCGTGCAGTGACCACCTCTCTCTCTCTCTCTCTCTCTCTCTGTCTCTCTCTCTCTCTCTCTCTCTCCAGGCAGTGGAGGTTCTAGACCCTTTCAACTGGGGGGGCCAAGCTGGGGCCAGATGTACTGTTAGAGGGGCCAGTTACATTAGACGTTACTGTTGTCATATCGTTTTCTTCACTTCATTGCAGGCATTAGTAGGCAAAAGACCATGTCCCTCTAGTAAATGTGTAGGTTTAATTAGTGTTCCACGTTGCCACTGTCTAATAACGGATGTAAAAAAAGAATGATAGCAAAAATTAGTTATGCAAAAATTATTTCATACTCCACATTTAGGGGGGCCACAAGGGGGTCCAAAATTGTTGTCACAGGGGCACTGGCCCCCTGGCCCCCCAGAACCGCCAGTGTCTCCAGGACCATGGACAGCTACCGAGAGAGAACATCGCTGACTGTTATGCAGCACCAAAGAAGAGGAAAGAGGCCACTTTAGTTGGAAACTAAATAAATAAATGGTGAAACTGATGTTGGTCAATCAAATTCGATATGTAAATAAACGAAATTCGTTAAGGCTGGGACATTGAAATAAATCTTATTTTACACTGCTCCAACGGAACGAGGCCCGCCTTGCATTTATGAAAGGACTTGTTTCTCAAGCTCAAATGATCTCACTCTTTTTTACAGTTCTACAGAATATATACAAATATTTGTTAATGTTATGTAAAAGTGTTATTTTATTGTAACAGTTGTAGGGTCGTGCCATGTGTGATAACAGGTGTCATATTATTAGTAAGAAACTCTGTTTCCTACTATAGGCAGCTATACGCGTCCACCAACATTTGTTATGGGCATAATCAGAGAATTACATAGATAAGTGGAGCCTATTTCTTCCTATTCCAAAAAAAGAAGTGGTAAGCCTACCTGTTTGACAGACACAAGTATCCTATCCTTCGACAAATACTCCAATACTGTCGCATGCAATGATTAAATACCCCCGTGTCTGGGACGGGCTTGGTGTGTTTGGTTAAACATATCTATTGTTTGTTTTATATTTTGAAATAAATACATGAAACTTTTTCAAATTATATCAAGCGTTCTATAACAATGCTTAACTCGGTGATGCCTTATGGTTGAAACAAGCTCTAAAATGCCCGTGAAAGACGTGACTCGGATGCATATGGGGATATATTGATTAATATCCATGACATTCTGAAGTTGAGCTGCAGCCTATAATATTCGAGGAGATAAAAATCGAGTTTGCTATTCTGTCGCTATTAATTGAACGTTTCTCTTTCTGAAAAGAGAATATGTTTGTTTAAACCCAGGCAGCTTTTAGGGAAGCACTTCTGTTGTTGCGTTATACAACGGACGAGTAGCCAGCAGTTGAAGCTTACATTTTTCTGCGTCTGTAGAGCCTCTGTCTGGGTGGAAAGGTAACTTTAGAAAGTGCCATGCATAGATTCATAAGGTTGTCTAAGATGTAATTATTTGCAAACAGCGTTGCAAACAAGACACTCTGGTTTTACATCGAGAAAAATCGTATGAAGGCCTATTTCTCTGTCCATTATTCCCTGAAACTTAAATTTTGTCTTGCCTAGGGCAGCAGAATCTCCAGGACCGGCCCTGGTTGAAAGAGTCAACAAAAAGTTGATTTGTATAACAGGGCTGTCACAGAACAATTAAAATGAACACTCAAATGCATATTACTATAAAATATTGTAATATGGTTAAGTGCATTACACATTATTTGTATAGTATAGTTGCTTCCTCAGGCTTAACATAACACTTAATATTTACAATTCATTTTAACGTTTAATTTCTTTCTGTAGTAAAATGTTGCTAGTTTAACAGCATGGCATACATGTAGGCTATGTCATTAGTGAGTATCTATCATAACACACAAATGTTGTCTTACACCAAAAACTGAATGGATCTTTAAAAAAAAAAGAATTAAACAAGTGACAAAAATGTAACACTGCGTCAAAAAAAGTATACACACACATCATTCTCAATATCTGTCAGAAACTATAAACAGGGAACCAGGAATCTAGAACAAATGCACATTTATTCATATGACTGAAATTACAAATGTAGCCCCTACACCACAACATTCAACCAAAAACCTCTGACACTTGTTGGATGATATGTAGTATACTCAGCCTTATATAGTACATAGTCATATTAATGCAATTTGAAATTGTATTAATTATTCCCCTGTCCTGTAAAGCTGGGAACATTTCATCATAGCCCGGCAACCTAGGAATCTTCTTCATCAGCTGCACTACCTGCTGATAGTCTATGCTATTGTTTTTGAACAAATGGGACCTGTTTCCACAGAGACGTAGTATTTCCTGAAGATAAGGATCATCGTCTTTGATGAACTCATCAAAAGTGTTATTTGTCAGTTGCTCTCCAAAAGTGAAGAGGACAATCGTTTTCTCTCTGATTTCACTCTTAATTTCTCTCTTAAAGGCTTCTTCCAATTGTTTGAATATCCCTCTCTTGCCCTCTGTGAATCGGCCAATTTGAATGACCAGTAAGTACACACTAGACCCATCCCCACAGAGCTTGATACAATCTTTAACATGGTTTTGAGAATTTTTAACACATTCATGGAAGAAGTCAGGGGTATCAATGACCCTAACTTCTGTCCCAAATAACTGCCTCCTTTCTACCTGAAACTCTGTTGTAACAGGTACAGGTTTTGTATGTGATTTAAAACACTTTCTTCCAAGGATTGTGTTTCCACTTGCACTCTTTCCAGTGCCTGCCTGTCCCAGTAACACAATGTTCAACATGTTGCTTTTATGGTTCTCTTGCCTGGGATGATTTTCACATGATTAAACAGTAAAAGGGGGCAATCAACTGTATGAAAAATCTTAGGAGAAAATGTGTTATGTTGAGAAAAATCAGTGGAGGCCTACGTAAATAACAAAAATAAATTAGCATTAAAATAGTAAGCTAGGTTTAATAATTTAAAAAGAAACACTTACTCTGTGACATGATCCTCTTCTTGATTTGCCGGCAAATGGCTCAGATATAAAAGCCTGAAAAGACAAAAGGACTAGATCTTATATTGGGTGTTCAACACAGCTATATACATATATATATCTCACACTGACAAATAATATGTAACTACATGTAGGCTTCAGATTTGAGTGATCATGACCGAGGCTTAAAAAGGTCCCTGGGGAGGACTTCAGCACATGGTCTGTAAAAATCTGAAAGAGTTCTACATCTTCCTTATATACTGTATTGTAGAGAGATAAGGCAGGTTGGGTGGGCGGTTCTAAGAGAGCTTGGTGGATATAAGATAAAAGCTGTCTCTCTTCAATGATTTTCAACTTCATCAAGACAAAATGGGTTCCTCCCCCTCTATGCCAGCAGGTGAGAAAAAATGTTGATTCTAACTTTGCAGTTGAGTATGTCTTTCAATCCTGTACATTTGTTTACTGCTTTTGAGTGAATTGATCACTAACAATTTATTTTCACAGGCCGTGACCTGAGAATTGTGCTGATTGGAAAATCTGGAGAGGGTAAAAGTGCTGCTGGAAACACCATTCTGGGACAAAACATATTTACATCTTTTTGTTTGCCTTCTTCGGTGACTGAGTGTTGTTCTAAAGAAAGACTTCATGATACTTCAAAAAGGTGGATAACTGTAGTGGACACACCAGGAGTATTAGAGACCAAAAAAAGCACACCTAAGTATATCCATGAAGAGATACTGAAGTGTCTTAAACTATCATCCCCTGGTCCTCATGTCTTCCTGCTGGTGGTGAAGTTGGGGCCATGGCATCCGGAGGATCAGACATCTGTGGAGACTGTGGAGATGCTGTTTGGACCACAGGTCTTCAAGCACGTGATTGTACTCTTTACTCATGGTGATAAACTTCGGGGTCAAACAATACAAGACTTTGTTGATGCTGATGATGAAGAGCTTAAAAAAATGATCTGCCGTTGTTCTGGCAGATACCATGTTTTTGACAATACGAGAAAGAACAGAAGTCAAATTGTTGAGCTGGTCAACATGATTGATAAATTGCTGGCAGCACAAAAGTACTATGACTATCACCATGAAGAGTAAGGATTACGTTTACACCTAAATTAAATATAAATGTTTCCCCCAATGAATAAACAGATTTCATATTGAATATATATTGAATTATGCTAATATGACAATATGTATGTTGTATTTATTTTCAGTTATACTATATGTTGTCAATAATCCCAAATATCTCTGCAATGGCATCTTTAACCACCAAACTATTGTCAACAATAAAGTAATAAATGATCAATGTGGTAGTAAAAACATGGCTAAGACACATTCATTAATTTAATTAATGCACTACGTGATAGCAGACAACATGATTGACATAACTTAGATTGCATTTCTAATATTGGCTGAGGCTTAAGTGCTAAAACAAGTATGCAAGATAACTTGGACAGTTGTCAAGATATAGGTGACACCATTTAAGAACTGAAATAACCATAGGGCCAATGGGAAGTAGTTTATGAACATACAAGGAGTGATCTTATGCTGAAAAGAGACAGAGGACACCAAGCGCATCTCTCAGAATGCCACTTAGTCTATTTTGCCACTTGTGAGCAGAACATAGGTCAAAGGTTGTCTCGGCTAGTGACAAGGCTGCAAAGCTGAGACCCATAAATACATATGTTAAGAGTCAGACATAGATTACAGGGTCTGTACAATTAGACAGAGAGAATGTGGTGAGGAGAGTTCAAGACAAGCTATTTTCATATACAGAGAACAATGCATTGAAATCATAAGATACATCAAGTAGAGATATAATACTAATTTAATCCATTAGGGTCTAAGGGATGACAGCAGAATGGTCAACACAAGTAATATATGTACACAATAAATGCATTATTGTTATAACATTGAAGGGCTTGCCATCATATGATCTAAACTTGGAACAGATAGGGGCGTTACTGGGCGTGAACAAGCAAGACCTCGGATCAAAAGATGATAGGTGGCATGAGAGAAAGAAGGAGTGACTGTATTTACATATGGGCTGTACTCATATGCTGTAAGGGTATAAATTAGAGTTGTGTGATTAATGGTGTTAGCTGTTTCCCGGGTCAGCTCAGCTTTTAATTACTCTGAATTAAAAGTCTTATTGAATTCACAAGTTTCTTGTATGAGTGTCATATTTTGAAGATTATTTTTTCCACGACATCAACAACCATTGTTCTTTAGGCATCAGATGGCATGCTATATATACTTAATTATTACATATTGTGAATATAATGTGAACATATTTGTTGCTTTTTGTACTATTTCATTGTTTGTATTTTATATTATTTGATTGTTTAAATTTAGTGTATTTTCTTTTTCACAATTATTATTTTTCATTATATATTTTTTTTACTTGCTTCTATTATTTTTTTGCCCATCTGGGGACTATTTAATGTGAAATGTTTGATACTAAATGTTTTTAGCTAGCTGGCAAAATCTGGCACATTGACAGAAATGTTGATTGATGTGCATTGTCCCTGTGAAATAAACAAATAAATAATCTACCATTTCTATATATGGTCATTCATATTCTAGGTGACCTAAACTGGGACATGCTTAACACCCCGGCCATCCTACAATCTAAGCTTGATGCCCTCAACCTCACACAAATCATCAATGAACCTACTGGTACAACCCCAAAGCCGTAAACACGGGCACCCTCATAGATATCATCCTAACTAACTTGCCCTCTAAATACACCTCTGCTGTTTTCAACCAAGATCTCAGCGATCACTGCCTCATTGCCTGCATCCGTAATGGGTCTGCGGTCAAACAACCTCCCCTCATTACTGTCAAACGCTCCCTAAAACACTTCAGCGAGCAGGCCTTTCTAATCGACCTGGCCCGGGTATCCTGGAAGGATATTGACCTCATCCCGTCAGTAGAGGATGCCTGGTTATTCTTTAAAAGTGCCTTCCTCACCATCTTAAATAAGAGTGCCCCATTCAAGAAATGTAGAACCAGGAACAGATATAGCCCATGGTTCTCTCCAGACCTGACTGCCCTTGACCAGCACAAAAACATCCTGTGGCAACTTTTCAGGGAAGTCAGGAACCAATATACACAGGCAGTTAGGAAAGCCAAGGCTAACTTCTTCCAGTAACACAAACTCAAAAAGTTTTGGGACATTGTAAAGTCCATGGAGAATAAGAGCACCTGTTGAGTACAAGACTATGTACTCAACAGTCATCTGAAGCTACGTGAACTGATTCAAAACTGTGGCAGCAGATTCTATGCTTTCAACAATAGAGAGAAGAATAGAAGTCAAGGTGTTGAGATAATCGAGAAGATTGAAGACGTAGTCGCTGGAAATGGAGGAGAAGCATACACCAACGAAATATGAAGAGGTAGACGGAGATATTCAGAGGAAAATGAAATCAGGAAAACATTCCTAGGGAAAGGGAAGAGAAATCAGATTACAACTTCACCTACCTTGATATTCTGAAGTAAAGTGTTGGAATATTTAAATAGGGACTTTTTGGTTGGTTATGAATACTATTGGCCTTACACTATTGGCTAACCATAACTGTGACTATGACCTTTCCATGGGGTACACATTTGGTAATTGTAGGCAGTGAAATAAGAGGTAAGATGAGGGCAGTGGAAGGTAGGCCCCTAAATGGCATGTGATCAAAAAACAAGTGGCAGCCAGTACAATGCAGAAAACATTAGTGATCTACAGTATTTACAGAAATGATATAGAAAGAATACATACAGTACCAGTCAAAAGTTCGGACATCTACTCATTCAAGGGTTTTTCTTTATTTCTACTATTTTCTACATTGTAGATTAATAGTGAAGACATCAAAATTATGACATAACACGTACGGAATCATGTAGTAACCAAAAAAGTGTTAAACAAATCAAAATATATTTTATATTTACGATTCTTTAAAGTAGCCACCCTTTGCCTTGATGGCAGCTTGACACACTCTTGGCATTTTCTCAACCAGCTTCATGAGGTAGTCACCTTGAATGCATTTCAAATAACAGACGTGCCTTGTTAAAAGTTAATTAGTGGAATTTCTTTCCTTCTTAATGTGTTTGAGGTAATCAGTTGTGTTGTGACAAGGTAGGAGTGGTATACAGTAGATAGCCCTATTTGGTAAAAGACCAAGTCCATATTATGGCAAGAACAGCTCAAATAAGCAAAGAGAAACGACAGTCCATCATTACTTTAAGACATGAAGGTTAGTCAATGTGGTTGCAAAAACCATCAGGTGCTATGATAAAACTGTCTTTCATGAGGACTGCCATAGGAATGGAGGACCCAGAGAGACCTCTGCTGCAAAGGATAAGTTCATTAGAGTTAACTGCACCTCAGATTGCAGCCCAAATAAACACGCATCAACGCTCAGAGGTCTCACCGGGACTCCTTCACTTTGTTGATTACCCTATCTATATCTGTCTGTTCCTCCGTTGGTGTCACGACTTCCGCCGGTCCCTCTCCTTGTCGGTCCCTCTCCTTGTCGGTCCCTCTCCTTGTTTGGGCGGCGTTCGGAGGTCAACGTCATCGGCTTTCTAGCCATCGCCGATCCACTTTTCATTTTCCATTTGTTCGGTCTTTGTTTTTTACACACCTGGTTTCAATTCCCCAATTACATGTTTATTATTTAACCCTCTGTTTTCCCCATGTTTGTGTGCGTCATTATTCAGTTTATTGTCAGTCTAATTTATGGGCTTGGTATGTATTCAATTGTAATATTAATATTGAGTAAACTACGTTGTGTTGCTCATCTCTGCTGTCCTGCGCCTGACTCTTTTGCACCAACTACACCAAGCATCTTGACAGTTGGTTCCCAGTGTCAGCATTATTGTCGTTTACGTTTCCCCTGTCCAGACCCTGTCCGTGTTCTGTTTCATGTCCGTGTTTCATTTAATGTTCACTCCCTGTACTTGCTTCTCATCTCCAGCGTCTGTCGTTACAGATATATTATAATTTATATACGATTGTAAAAATGTGTGAAATTCTTATGCTGTGTAAGAGATTGTTAGATTGTTAGTATTTGTGAAATTCATGTGCTATATTAGAGACGGTTAGATTGTTAATATTTTCTGGTTGTGTGATTAACTCTATTGTAGAGTTATGGTGAAATAGAAAAGGGGGATATTGCTTACTAGGATGTGTGTTGTTTTGGGAAACTGTCTGTTAAACAACCTGTGACTGGACACCACAGAGATGCTCCATGGCCTAAACAGCTAGAAGATAAGAGGAAGAGGAACCATCAGCGGTGCAGACAGTCAAAATTCCTTGGTCATCATTAACAGAAGACCATTTCCTTGATTAGGGAGAAATGGTCGGTGGAAAGTGCTGTGTCATGTTAGTGGAAAACCACTGTAGTATATGTAGCAAGGCATGTTAACCGGTATAGTTGTATTTAACTTTAAGTCACATCATTTCACGAGGAAATGTTTCTGCAGTGAGGGTGTGTAGTGCAAGTCAAGGTGTCCTTGGATAACTGTGAACAAGATGCATAACCAGCATTGTTAAAATAATTGTTTTAATAAAATCTGACCAGACCAGTTCAAGCCCCAAAAATAAGACAATGTTCAAATGCAGTCCATGAAGAGGTATGAGGATTATGTAGACAGCTATTCTGCCATACAATCACAGACTGCAGTAACAACACATTTGGTCAAAATTTTATTAAGAACGAAATCAGGTGCTGTAGTATCAGTTTTATCTTGTGACAAAGGGTCCTGGTTCAATTATTTTCTGTTTCAGAGAAAATTTGATGTCCAATTTTAAATAACAACAAAATCCAAGTAAGAACCAAGGCAAACAAGTAGGCGAGGTTACTAAGTGACGGTACTGCACTCTGGCTTTGTTCCACTGTGTTTTCACTGGTATTCTACTGGGCTCTGAGTTCAGGCCATGCTGATCATGACACACACCTTCACACACACCACGAGATCCAGTTATCACCACGATAAACACGGCACATTAAGATTCACTGTTTGCATAGACTGCTCTTTGCTCTGTAGGGCAGTTCAGGTGGCTGCCCTGCCCTTTCCCCTTAGTCTCCCCCTGTCCATCATATCAACATGGGCACACCTTCCTGAAAACAATGGCACTATACTTTGCTTTCACCCGTTCTGCCAGTTGATGTCCTTAAAGATAAGAATGTTCCGATGTGGATAGAGAGCATTAAGGAAAATCTATAGATACATGTAGTGGACACACCAGGAATGTTACATACAGTACAGAGAAAGTTAAGAGCATCTCACAAAGGAACTAGTTAGACTATTCAGATCTCCTCCTCTGGTCCTCATGTCTTCCTGCTGGTGATCCAGGTGGGCAGATTCACCACAGAGGAGGACAATTCTATAGTAACCCTAGAGAAAATCTTTGGACAACAGTCCTCCAAGGTCATGATTGTACTGTTGACTCATGGTGATGACCTTGATGGTGAAACAATACAAAACTATGTACTCAACAGTCATCTGAAGCTTCATGAACTGATTCAACACTGTGGCAGCAGATTCTATGCTTTCAACAACAGAGAGAAGAATAGAAGTCAAGGTGTTGAGATAATCGAGAAGATTGAAGATGTAGTCGCTGGAAATGGAGCAGAAGCATACACTAACAAATATGAAGAGGTAGACGGAGATATTCAGAGGAAAATGAAATCAGGAAAACATTCCTAGGGAAAGGGAAGAGAAATCAGATTACAACTTCACCTACCTTGATATTCTGAAGTAAAGTGTTGGAATATTTAAATAGGGACTTTTTGGTTAGTTATGAATACAATTGGCCTTACACTATTGGCCTAACCGTGACTGTGACTATGACCTTTCCATGAGGTACACATTTGGTAATTGAACCAGTGAAATAATAAGTTAGATTAAGACAGTGGACAGAAGGCCCCTAAATGGCATGTGATCAAAAAACAAGTGGTAGCCAGTACAATGCAGAAAACATTAGTGATCTACAGTATTTACAGAAATGATATAGAAAGAATACATACAGTACCAGTCAAAAGTTTGGACATCTACTCATTCAAGGGTTTTTCTTAATTTTTACTATTTTCTACATTATAGAATAATAGTGAAGGCATTAAAACTATGAAATAACACATATGGTATCATATAGTAACCAAAGAAGTGTTCAACAAATCAAAATATATTTTATATTTCCGATTCTTCAAAGTAGCCACCCTTTGCCTTGATGACAGCTTGGCACACTCTTGGTATTTTCTCAACCAGCTTCATGAGGTAGTCACCTTGAATGCATTTCAATTAACAGATGTGCCTCGTTAAAAGTTAATTAGTGGAATTTCTTTCCTTCTTAATGTGTTTGAGGTAATCAGTTGTGTTGTGACAAGGTAGGAGTGGTATACAGTAGATAGCCCAATTTGGTAAAAGACCAAGTTCATATTATGGCAAGAACAGCTCAAATAAGCAAAGAGAAACGACAGTCCATCATTACTTTAAGACATGAAGGTTAGTCAATGAGGTCGAAAAAAACATCAAGCGCTATGATGAAACTGCCTCTCATGAGGACCGCCACAGGAATGGAGGACCCAGAGTTACCTCTGCTGCAAAGGATAAGTTCATTAGAGTTAACTGCACCTCAGATTGCAGCCAAAATAAACGTGCATCAGCGCTCATAGGTCTCACCGGGACTCCTTCACTTTGTTGATTGCCCCATCTATATCTGTCTGTTCCTCTGTTGGTTCCCGGTGTCAGCATTATTGTCGTTTACTTTTCCCCTGTCCAGACCCTGTCCGTGTTCTGTTTCATGTCCATGTTTCATTAAATGTCCACTCCCTGTACTTGCTTCTCGTCTCCAGCGTCTGTCGTTACAGATATATTATAATTTATATACGATTGTTAAAATTTGTGAAATTCATATGCTATTTAAGAGACTGTTAGAATGTTAGTATTTGTGAAATTCATATGCTATATAAGAGACTGTTAGAATGTTAGTATTTGTGAAATTCATATGCTATATAAGAGACTGTTAGAATGTTAGTATTTGTGAAATTCATATGCTATATAAGAGACTGTTAGAATGTTAGTATTTGTGAACTTCTTATGCTATATAAGAGACTGTTAGAATGTTATTATTTGTGAACTTCTTATGCTATATAAGAGACTGTTAGAATGTTAGTATTTGTGCACTTCTTATGCTATGTCAGAAACTGTTAGATTGTTAATATTTGTGATATTCATATGCTATATAAGAGACTGTTATATTGTTAATATTTGTGAACTTCTTATGCTATGTCAGAAACTGTTAGATTGTTAATATTTGTGATATTCATATGCTATATAAGAGACTGTTAGATTGTTAATATTTGTGATATTCATATGCTACATAAGAGACTGTTAGATTGTTAATATTTTCTGGTTGTGTGATTAAGAAGAAGTAGAATGAGGTCTTAGGTCTTGGGGATGTTTCTGTATTGTTGTGAAATAGAAAAGGGGGATATTGCTTATTAGGGTGTGTGTGGTTTTGGGGGACTGTTTGTTAGACAACTTGTGACTGGACACCACAGAGTTGCTCCATGGCCTAAACAGCTAGAAGATAAGAGGAAGTGGAACCATCAGCGGTGTAGACTGTCAAAACTCCTTGGTCATCATTAACAGAAGACCATGTCCTTAATTAGGGGGAAAGTGTTTCGGTGGAAAGTGCTGTGTCATGTTATTGGTAAACCACTGTAGTATATAGCATATGTAGCAGGGCATGTTTACCGGTATAGTTGTATTTAACTTTAAGTCACATAATTTCATGAGGAAATGTTTCTGCAGTGAGGGTGTGTAATGCAAGTCAAGGTGTCCTTGGATGACTGTGAACAAGATGCATAACCAGCATTGTTAAAATAACTGTTTTAATAAAATCTGACCAGACCAGTTGAAACCCTAAAAGAAGACAATGTTCAAATGTAGTCCATGAAGAGGTATTAGGATTATGTGGACGGCTATTCTGCCGTACAATCACAGACTGCAGTAACAACACATTTGGTCAAAGTTTTGTTGAGAACGAAATCAGGTGCTGTATCTTGTGACAAAGTGTTCTGGTTCAATTATTTTCTATTTCAGAGAAAATGTAACGTCCAATTTTAAATAACAAGAACCAAGGTAAACAAGTAGGCGAGGTTACTAAGTGACGGTACTGCACTCTGGCTTTGTTCCACTGTGTTTTCACTGGTATTCTATTGGGCTCTGAGTTCAGGCCATGCTGATCATGACACACACCTTCACACACACCACGAGATCCAGTTATCACCACGATAAACACGGCACAATAAGATTCACTGTTTGCATAGACTGCTCTTTGCTCTGTAGGGCAGTTCAGGTGGCTGCCCTGCCCTTTCCCCTTAGTCTCCCCCTGTCCATCATATCAACATGGGCACACCTTCCTGAAAACAATGGCACTATACTTTGCTTTCACCCGTTCTGCCAGTTGATGTCCTTAAAGATTAGAATGTTCTGATGTGGTTAGAGAGCATTACGGAAAATCTATAGATACATGTCGTGGACACACCAGGAATGTTACATACAGTACAGAGAAAGTTAAGAGCATATCACAAAGGAACTAGTTAGATTATTCAGATCTCCTCCTCTGGTCCTCATGTCTTCCTGCTGGTGATCCAGGTGGGCAGATTCACCACAGAGGAGGACAATTCTATAGTAGCCCTGGAAAAAATCTATGTACAACAGTCTTCCAAGTTCATGATTGTACTGTTGACTCATGGTGATGACCATGAATGTAAAATGGCGCCGGAGAGGATGGCTGCCATTTTACGTGCTCCTACCCAACTGTTATTTTGTTAGTTTTTTTGTGTTGTTTGTAACTTGTTTTTTTACTTATTTTGTACATAATGTTGCTGTTACCTTCTCTTATGACCGAAACTAACTTCTGGACATCAGAACAGAGATTACTCACAACGAAATGGTAGAAGCTTTTTCCTTCAATGAGTTTGACGAGTCTGACGTGAAAGATTTACTGCTTTCCCGAGAACAGACCCAAATCTCCGTCATTTGCGTGAGGAGAAGACTGAGAAAAAGGGGGCGGAGGTCGTGCTGCCTTCTGAAAATTTGAAGGTGAGCGAGTAAACCCCCACTGCCATCCGTTCTATTAGCCAATGTGCAATCACTGGAAAATAAAATCAATGACCTACGAGCAAGATTAAACTACCTACGGGACATTAAAAACTGTAAATCTTATGATTCACAGAGTCGTGGCTGAACGACGACATTAATAACATGCAGCTGGAGGGTTTTACACTGTATCAACAGGATAGAACAGCAGCCTCTTGTAAGATAAGGGGTAGGGGGTCTATGTAAATTTGTAAACAACAGCCAGTGCACAATATCTAAGGGAGTCTCGAGGTTTTGCTCTCCTGAGGTAGAGTATCTCATGATAAGCTGTAGATCACACTATCTACCAAGAGAGTTTTCATCTGTGTTTTACGTAGCTGTCTACAAACCACCACAGAATGATGCTTGCACTAAAACTGCACTCAATGAGCTGTATACCGCCAGCAAACAGGAAAACGCCCATCCAGAGGCGGCACTCCTAGTGGCCGGGGACTTTAATACAGAGAAACTTAAATCCGTTTGACCAAATTTCTACCAGCATGTTAAATGTGCAACCAGAGGGGAAAAAACTTCTAGACCACCTTTACTCCACACACAGAGACGCGTACAAAGCTCTCCCTCACCCTTCATTTGGCAAATCTGACCATAATTCTATCCTGCTGATTCCTGCTTACAAGCAAAAATTAAAGCAGGAAGCACCAGTGACTCGGTCAATAAAAAAGTGGTCAGATGAAGTAGATACTGAACTACTGGAATGCTTTGCTAGCACAAACTGCAATATGTTACGGGATTCTTCCGATGGCACTGAGGAGTACACCACATCAGTCACTGGCTTCATCAATAAGTGCATCTATGACAGTGCCATCATCCCCACAGTGACTGTACGTACATACCCCAACCAGAAGCCATGTATTACATGCAACATTCGCACTGAGCTAAAGGGTAGAGCTGCCGATTTCAAGGAACGGGACACTAACCCGGATGTTTAAAAGAAATCCCGCTATGCCCTCCAAAGAACCATCAAACAGGCAAAGCGTCAATACAGGACTAAGATCGAATCGTACTACACCGGCTCCGATGCTCGTCGGATGTGGCAGGGCTTGCAAACTATTACAAACTACAAAGAGAAGCACAGCCGAGAGCTGCCCAGTGACACAAGACTACTATGCTCGCTTCGAGGCAAGTAACACTGAAACATGCTTGAGAGCATCAGATGTTCCGGGTGACTATGTGATCACGCTTTCTGCAGCCGATGTAAGTAAGACCTTTAAACAGGTCAACATTCACAAGGCCGCAGGGCCATACAGATTACCAGGACGTGTACTCCGAGCATGCGCTGACCAACTGGCAAGTGTCTTCCCTGACATTTTCAACCTCTCCCTGTCTGAGTCTGTAATGCCAACATGTTTCAAGCAGACCACCATAGTCCCTGTGCCCAAGAACACTAAGGTAACCTGCCTAAATGACTACCGACCCGTAGCACTCATGTCTGTAGCCATGAAATGCTTTGAAAGGCTGGTCATGGCTCACATGGTCAACACCATCATCCCAGAAACCCACTGCTCTCCAATTTGCATACCGCCATAATCTTTTTTCTCAATTTCCGCCTGACTGACGTGCCTAAAGTACACTGCCTGTTACTCAGGCCCTAAAGCCAGGATATGCATATATTTGGTACCATTGGAAAGAAAACACTTTGAAGTTTGTAGAAATGTTAAAATAATGTAGGAGACTATAACACAATAGTTATGGTAGGAGAAAATCCAAAGAAAAAAACAACCATCATTTCTTTTTTTGAGAGCCCATGCTCTTACAATAGAAAGTATAGGGGCATACTCAAATTGAGCTCCTAGATTTCAATTCCTATGGCTTCCACTAGGTGTCAGTAGTCTTTGTTCAAGGTTTCAGGCTTGTAACTTGAAAAACTAATAATAAATAACAGTTTACTACAGGGACACAGTCTTGAAAATGTGGGTTTGCGCGCGCCATGAAGACAACACGCACCTGCTAAAATAGGTTTCCTATTGAACATACTTCATAGTTTAATTACATTTTAGGATATCTGAGGAGTAAATAGAAACGCATTTTGACTTGTTGAAACAAAGTTTAAGTGTAGATTTTTGGATTCCTTTCTCTGCATGTTGAACGAGTGGATTACTCAAATCGATGGTGCCAACTAAACAGACTTTTTGGGATATAAAGAAGGATTTTATCTAACAAAACGACACTACATGTTATAGCTGTGGTCGTTTGGATGACAAATCAGAGTAGGAGTTTTTTTGATTTTATGAAATGTGGGGCGCCGTCCTCATGGCATGCTTCCGCTGTAAAGGTACTGTAAATCGGACAGTGCAGTTAGATTAACAAGAATTTAAGCTTTCAACCGATATAAGACACTTGTATGTACCTAAATGTTTAATATGCATCATTTTATTATTGTGTATTTGAATTGCGCGCCCTTCAGTTTCACCGGAAGTTGTCCTGCTAGTGGGACACCTAGCCCTAAGAAGCCATAACAGATCCACAGATCTCTATTACACTCTACACTGCCCTTTCCCACCTGGACAAAAGGAACACCTATGTGAGAATGCTATTCTATGACTACAGCTCAGCGTTTAACACCATAGTGCCCTCAAAGCTCATCACTAAGCTAAGGACCCTGGGACTAAACACCTCCCTCTGCAACTGGATCCTGGGCTTCCTGACGGGCCACCCCCAGGTGGTAAGGGTAGGTAACAACACATCTGCCACACTATCCTATTTGATTTGACATGGGGGCCCCTGAGGGGTGCATGCTCAGTCCCCTCCTGTATTCCCTGTTCACTCATGACTGCATGGCCAGGCATGACTCCAACACCATCATTAAGTTTGCTGATGACACAACATGACAGGCCTGATCACCGACAACGACGAGACAGCCTATAGGGAGGAGGTCAGAGACCTGGCCGTGTGGTGCCAGGACAACAACCTCTCCCTCAACGTGATCAAGACAAAGGAGATGATTGTGGACAACAGGAAAAGGAGGACCGAGCACGCCGCCATTCTTGCCGACGGGGCTGTAGTGGAACAGGTTGAGAGCTTCAAGTTCCTTGGTGTCCAAATCACCAACAAACTAACATGGTCCAAGCACACCAAGACAGTCATGAAGAAGGCACGGCAAAACCTATTCCCACTCAGTAGACTGAAAAGATTTGGCATGGGTCCTTAGTTCCTCAAAAGGTTCAACAGCTGCCCCATCAAGAGCATCGTGACTAGTTGCATCACTGCCTGGTATGGCAACTGCTCAGCCTCCGACCGCAAGGCATTACAGAGGGTAGTGCGTACAGCCCAGTACATCACCAGGGCCAAACTTCCTGCCATCCAGGACCTCTATACCAGTCGGTGTCAAAGGCCCTAAAATGTATCAAAGACTCCAGCCACCCTAGTCGTAGACTGTTCTCTCTGCTACTGCGTGGCAAGCGGTACCAGATCGCCAAGTCTAAGTCCAAGAGGCTTCTAAACAGCGTCTACCCCCAAGCCATAAGACTCCTGAACAGCTAATAAAAGGCCACCCAGACTATTTGCATTGCCCCCCCCCTTTTACGCTGCTGCTACTCTCTGCTATTATCTATGCATAAGTCACTTTAATAACTCTACCTACATGTATATATTACAGTGGTTTGTCTTTTAAAAGTTGCAGCGTACTGCAGCGCAGCTTGCATGGTGCCGCAGAATTCTATGGAACGTTATTTAAGTGTGAACCACTACAACTATTAATTCTAGTTAGTGCTAGTTTGACCACCAGAGGGCATCGTTGAGAAGCATTTGATATCCTTCAATTGTGGCTGTACTAAAGAATGCAGTCATGCATGAGACCGGAGTTCAATTTCTCGACGGGGAGAAAGAAGTAGGCTGTCCTTGTAAATAAGAATTTGTTCTTAACTGACTTGCCTAGTTAAATGTTACACTAAGAGCATAACATTTCTACAATCTCATTTTCTAATTCTAGTCTAACCAATACCTGTCACGACTTCCGCCGAAGTCGGT
Organism: Brachymystax lenok tsinlingensis; assembly: GCA_030435695.1. Classification (NCBI taxonomy): domain Eukaryota; kingdom Metazoa; phylum Chordata; class Actinopteri; order Salmoniformes; family Salmonidae; genus Brachymystax; species Brachymystax lenok. The sequence goes on along the minus strand of CM059783.1, from coordinate 22,527,447 downwards.
CCCTCTCCTTGTTCGGGCGGAGTTCGGCGTTCGACGTCACCGGGCTTTCTAGCCATCGCCAATCCATTATTCATTTTCCATTTGTTTTGTCTTTGTTTTATACACACCTGGTTTCAATTCCCCAATTACATGTTCATTAATTAACCCTCTGTTTTCCCCCGTGTTTGTGTGCGTAACTGTTCCAATATATGTCAGTCCATTTGGTGGGCTTGGTAATTGTTTCTACTTTGTAAATATTTTTAGTAAACTGCGTTGTGTTGCTCATCTCTGCTGTCCTGCGCCTGACTTCTTTGCACCAACTACACCAAGCCTTCTGACAATACCCAAATGGAGATTCAGTGAAAATAAAAATCTCATTGATTTATGAAGACCAGTCCCCATGCTTGTCTCAGAGCAGCACAAAACAGTGCTAAAATAGTTGTAGGCTATTGCTTCAAACCCTATTGCTTCTAACTTCAACATGCTCTTTAAATAAGACCTAAACCACTTTTAACAGCACATTACTCAACACTAGTGAGACGTGACTCTCCGCCAATAATTATATATAGAGAATTGGAGGATTCTAAGGCCGGCACGGATATCGAACCTACATCTGTAGCAACGCATTTTGCACTGCGGGAGCCCCCATCCACTCTGGAGCCCCCATCTGCAAAGTATCAAAATACAGAGAGGTGTTGGTAAAGGTATATTGTCCTGCTAATATCCCATAATGGGCTATTATAATACTATACATGGTGTTAAGGTCAGGATAACCAAAACATTTCTTTATTAAAGACTATCTGATAGAATGTTGGTACCTGTTTATTTTGATCCAAAGCCATGAATGAGTGAGTCACTCAGCTTTATGTAGGTGTCGGGCTATACGACTGTCATCAACTTGATAATATATATAACAATACTTTGGAGGTTATTTCGTTTTCAAACAAACGAAAGAGAGCGATTGTAATCTGAATAAAGGCAAAAATAATATTTGTAAAGGCCAAAACATCTGTTTTTAGAGGGAGAGAAACGCTGGGCCAATTGTGCGCCGCCCATAAAGGCCAAAATATAGCCCTGCTAATATCCATAATGGCGCTATACAACATGACCGTGTGTGTTTTTTATCATTATGTTATTAACGAAAGCATAAAGATGCTAATGAAGAAATACAGTACTGTACAGTATATGCTTTAAAATTTGGATATTCAAGCATTTAAAGCATTTTGAAGATATAAGCCACCTGCATTTGTTTACTGTGCAGTCTGACAAATAAACAGCCTACAATACATACTGTAGTAAACATGGGAGGAAGCTCAGCCCGGTTGAGCGAAACTATGACGTGGGGGACTGGGAGCTGTTGGCTGTCGTCAAGACTCTGAAGGTGTGGAGACATTGGCTTGAGGGGGCTAAACATCCTTTTCTCATCTGGACTGACCACCGCAATCTGGAGTACATCCGGGTGGCGAGGAGACTGAACCCTCACCAGGCAAGGTGGGCCATGTTTTTTACCTGTTTTGTTTTCACCCTGTCCTACATACCAGGTTCCCAGAACGCTAAGGCAGACGCACTGTCCCGGATGTATGACACAGAGGAGCGGCCCATGGATCACACTCCCATACTCCCGGCCTCCTGCCTGGTGGCACCGGTAGTGTGGGAGCTGGACGCGGACATCGAGCGGGTGCTACGTGCAGAGACCACTCCCATCCAGTGTCCAGCTGTGCGTCTGTACGTTCCGTCTGCTGTCCGCGACCGGTTGATCTATTGGGCCCACACGTCACCCTCCTCTGGTCATCCTGGCATCGGTCGGACGGTGCGCTGTCTTCGTGGGAAGTACTGGTGGCCCACTTTAGCTAAGGACATGAGGGCTTATGTTTAATCCTGCTCGGTGTGCGCCCAGTGCAAGGCTCCTAGGCACCTGCTCAGAGGGAAGTTACAACCCTTACCCGTTCCACAACGGCCGTGGTCGCACCTGTCGGTAGATTTCATAACCGATCTTCCTCCCTCACAGGGTAACACCACGATCCTGGTCGTTGTGAATCGGTTTTCTAAGTCCTGTCGTCTCCTCCCTTTGCCCGGTCTCCCTACGGCCCTACAGACCGCGGAGGCCCTGTTCATACACGTCTTCCGGCACTACGGGGTGCCTGAGGACATAGTATCTGATCGAGGTCCCCAGTTCACGTCAAGGGTCTGGAAGGTGTTCATGGAACGTCTTGGGGTCTCGGTCAGCCTTACCTCAGGTTTTCACCCCGAGAGTAACGGGCAGGTGGAGAGAGTAAACCGGGATGTGGGTAGGACCGGCCGGGGGAGTGGGCGGCGTTCATACCCTGGGCAGAGATGGCCCAGAACTCGCTCCGCCACTCCTCCACTAACCTCTCCCCGTTCCAGTGCATACTGGGGTACCAGCCGGTTCTGGCGCCGTGGCATCAGAGCCAGATCGAGGCTCCTGCGGTGGACAACTGGTTTAGGCATTCGGAGGAGATATGGGACGCCGCCTATGTGCACCTTCAGTGGGCCGTGAGGAGTCAGAAGGCCAGCGCAGACCGCCACTGCAGTGAGGCCGGGTCTGGCTCTCGACCCGAAACTTGCCACGGCGCCTGCCCTGCCGGAACCTTTGATGCTGCGGGAGTTCCACCATCGCCATCCGGATCGTCCTGCGCCTCGCCCTCCGGGTTATCCCCGAGGCCGGTGTCGGCATGCTGCTGGAGCCGCGCGTCAAGGGGGGGATACTGTCAAGACTTTCCCGAAGTCGGTCCCTCTCCTTGTTCGGGCGGCGTTCGGCGGTCGACATCATGCACTGCAATACAGTGTCTTAGACCGCTGAGCCACTCAGGCACTGTACAATGACACCGGTCGGGAGTAAGCTACAGTACTACAGTAAGAGCAAAATAATCCTAACATTTCCACACCCTAATTGTAGTCTAAGTTTTCTCTTAGAATAAAAACTTTAGTGTAACAACAGTTTTAGTAAGAACTACTGAAGTCGTGCACAATTTTCAGTTTCTATTTAGGTTTATGTTTCCCATTCATTGTCAGTCAGAGACACTGTAGCGCCTTGGGACCCAAAAGCATAATCAGGTGTCACGACTTCCGCCAAAGTCGGTCCCTCTCCTTGTTCGGTCGGGGTTCGGCGGTCGACGTCACCTGTCTTCTAGCCATCGCCGATCCACTTTTCATTTTTCCATTTGTTTTGTCTTTGTTTTCCACACACCTGGTTTTCATTCCCACATTACATGTTCATGTATTTAACCCTCTGTTTCCCCCATGTTTGTGTGCGTGATTGTTTATTGTTCATTGTCGGTAATTTCCGGCTGGTATTTTCACCTGTGTGTTTTTTGGGCACGTTGTATTTTGTTTACCTTGTTGCCGGATTTGAGTAAATACGTTGTTCACTCATCTCTGCTCTCCTGTGCCTGACTTGATGCACCAGCTACACACGTCGACCTGACATCAGTGCTCTAACTCCCTTTTGCGCTGGTCTGGAGCAATGAAGTAGTGACGCAGGGTACAGTACTATACCACAAATTACCTTCATTTAAAATAAGAATTTGTTCTTAACTGACTTGCCTAGTATAAAGGTAAAATAAAAAATAAATACAAAACACTTCTGACCCACTGAATTTGTGATACAGTGATTTATAAGCGAAATAATCTGTCTGTAAACAATTGTTGGAAAAATGAATTGTGTCATGCACAGTAGATGTCCTAACCGACTTGGCAGCATATATAGTCGGAAGTTTAAATACACCTTAGCCAAATACATTTAAACTCAGTTTTTCACAATTCCTGACATTTAATCCTAGTAAATATTCCCTGTCAGTTAGATTCACCACTTTATTTTAATAATCTGAAATGTCTGAATAATAGTAGAGAGAATTGTTTAATTCAGCTTTTATTTCTTTCATCACATTCCCAGCGGGTCAGAAGTTTACAAACACTCAATTAGTATTTGGAAGCATTGCCTTTAAATTGTTTACCTTGGGTTAAACGTTTCGGGTAGCCTTCCACAAGCTTCCCACAATAATTTGGGTGAAATTTGGGTCATTCCTCCTGACAGAGATGGTGTAACTGAGTTAGGTTTGTAGGCCTCCTTGCTCGCACACGTGTTTTCAGTTTTTCCCACATTTTTTCTATAGGATTGAGGTCAGGGCTTTGTGATGGCCACGTCAATACCTTGACTTATTTGTCCTTAAGCCATTTTGCCACAACTTTGGAAGTATGCTTGGGGTCATTGTCCATTTGGAAGACCCATTTGCGACCAATCTTTAACTTCCTGACTGATGTCTTGAGATGTTGCTTCAATATATCCACATAATTTTCCTTCCTCATAATGCCATCTATTTTGTGAAGTGCACCAGTCCCTCCTGCAGTAAAGCACCCCCACAACATGATGCTGCCACCCCTGTGCTTCACGGTTGGGATGGTGTGCTTCACCGTTGGGATGGTGTTCTTCAGCTTGCAAGCCTCCCCCTTTTTCCTCCAAACATAACGATGGTCATTATGGCCAAACAGTTCTATTTTTGTTTCATCAGACCAGAGGTCATTTCTCCAAAAAGTACAATCTTTGTCCCCATGTGCAGTTTTTCTGGTCTGGCTTTTTTATGGCAGTTTTGGAACAGCGGCTTCTTCCTTGCTGAGCGGCCTTTCCGGTTATGTCAATATAGGACTCGTTTTACTGTGGATATAGATATTTTTGTACCTGTTTCCTCCAGCATCTTCACAAGGTCCTTTGCTGTTGTTCTGGGATTGATTTGCACTTTTCGCACCAAACTACGTTCATCTCTAGGAGACAGAACGCATCTCCTCGTGAATGGTATAACAGCTGCGAGGTCCCATGGTGTTTATACTTGAGTACTATTGTTTGTACACCTTCAGGTGTTTGGAAATTGCTCCCAAGGATGAACCAGACTTGTGGAGGTCTACAATTGTTTTTCTGAGGTCTTAGCTGATTTCTTTTGATTTTCCCTTGAGCTCAAGCAAAGAGGCACTGCATTTGAAGGTAGGCCTTAAAATACATCCACAGGTACACCTCCAATTGACTCAAATGATGTCAATTAGCATATCAGAAGCTTCTAAAGCCATGACATAATTTTCTGGAATTTTCAAACTTAGTGTATGTAAACTGGAATTGTGATACAGTGAATTATAAGTGAAATAATCTGTCTGTAAACAATTGTTAGACAACTTACTTGTGTCATGCAATAACTTGCCAAAACTATAGTTTGTTAATAAGAAATGTGTGGAGTGGTTTTAATGACTACAACCTAAGTGTATGTAAACTTCCGACTTCAACTGTATATCCATTGATTCTCGAAGAATATAACTTAATTCCTCATGAGCTTAGTTCAACTGTCACACTCCATGAGAACCCAACATATAAGCTTATTTTTCTCCAATGTTAGTAACCATTGTAAATGTAAAAAACAATGTATAGCCTCATAACATGGTTAAAACAATACTTTTGATATCACGGATGGTCAGTCTGAGAGTGGTTACGTTTCTCTAGGCCCATCCCTCAGCTTTTTACCTAAACAGAGGCGGGGCGTCCATTTTGTTATTGTTTCATCTGTGGATTTGCCCTTTAAACAGCTGAATATTATCAAGCTATCAAGCTGTCACCAACAAAAAGGTAAACAATAGGCAATAAGGCATTCATTTTTCACAGGTAAAGAGCACTTTTCAGTAGTGCTCCAAGCATGCCATTCCACGAGCGCAGCTTTTATTTTTCAACTCAAATCAATGAGCCCAATTAGTCCTCCATGACAAAAAAATCTGGCTAATAAGTCCTGAGTTTTTGGGTTATGCTCAGGTAAAACAATTTGGCTAATCTATACTTTCATATTTCCAAGTCCTATTCTTGAAGATCAAGGGGTATAATACTTTTTGGAATGACTGGAATTATGATAGACTTTGGTTTTAATGTAAATATATAATTAAATTGTATTATTATTGTAGTAGAAAGTGATGGGTTAGAAGAAGCCTACATATCTAACCCATAAAGTAAAATGTAATATCCATATATGGCCAGCTATGTAAACCTTAACATTGATTTATCTTGCAATAGATGTCGTTCAATGGATAACATACATTTTTGTCTTCTTCTAATGCCTCACAAGGGGAAAGTAATATAATAGTAACTGAATGTAATCAGATTACGTTTAACAAGTTTGGGTAATCCAAAAGTTAAAATTTTGGACAGGTAATTTGTAACTGTAACAGATTACATTTAGAAAGTAACCTACCCAGCCCTGAAGATCACTGACGTCATCATGATTCTACTTTTTTTTCTCTGAGTTCCCAGTTGAAAGCACCATAAATCCAGAGAATGCCAGACTTTGATGACAAAGTTTGATGACAAAATTTGCCCACGAAGGACCGTCGCACCACCTTCCTGTTCAAGTGAGCACAGCACAACAAGATGAGTCCAAAAATGTATTGTATGCTGCTGCAAGAATTATGTAATATGCCAGAGAGATATGTATAATGTAGCTAAGAAAGTCATACTAAGTGTATGCTGTGTAGTAAGCTGTTAGTAGCCCATGTGTCTCAGTTGCTGGGTTAGTTGTTTACTACTGGACTATATTTTCCTGCATTTTGTTTGTGAAATGTTACATGATAAATGAAAATAAAACCAAAGAGTTGCAGTATATTGTGTCATATCCTGATGGGGAGGTTGACATACATTTTCTTGCCCCCAGAGGTCAGTCTAGCTGCTTATATCAATCTTCAGTTGAAGGAAAGAGGGATGATACAATTCCCCCTGGTCCTAACTGAGTTTAAGTCATATCTGGTATAATTAAATATCCACAGTATGGTTTAATCATATGCTGCTCCAAGCTTTACTATTCCTAGACCACAAGGCCTTTGCTTGTACGATCTCTGAATTACCTGGGACCTCCTAATGACACGCTATTCCCTATATAGTGCACTACTTTTTACCTGGGTCCATAAAGCTAAAGGGAATAGGGTGCCATTCGGGACACAGACCCTGGGTATGTAAGTTAGCTCATCCATTATGCAGTATGAATGCGCTGGTCATTTTCCAGGAACTGACACTAGAGGGCGGAAGAGACAAATCAAATCAAAGTTTATTTGTCATGTGCAGAATACAACAGTAAAATGCTTACTTACAGGCTCTAACCAATAGTGCAAAAAAAGGTATTAGGTGAACAATGGATAAGTAAAGAAATAAAAACAACAGTAAAAACACAGTGGAAACAGTAGCGAGGCATGACTCAGCTCTCTCTTTCATGTCTGATTGAGTCCTTCTCTGAGTTTGGGTAAAGTTACAGTATGATGTCCTGACCTATCTCTCCCTCTCACCTTTCTCATTGTAACTTTACTTTGTTGTCCGGGCTATCTGCATTGTATCCCGCCACCCGCCAACCCCTCTTTACGCTACTGCTACTCTCTGTTAATCATATATGCATAGTCACTTTAACCATATCTACATGTACATACTACCTCAATCAGCCTGACTAACCAGTGTCTGTATGTAGCCTCGCTACTTTTATAGCATGATAGAGAGAGCTGAGTCATACATGATAGAGAGAGCTGAGTCATACATGATAGAGAGAGCTGAGTCAGACATGATAGAGAGAGCTGGGTCATACATAATAGAGAGAGCTGAGTCAGACATGATAGAGAGAGCTGGGTCATACATGATAGAGAGAGCTGGGTCATACATGATAGAGAGAGCTGAGTCAGACATGATAGAGAGAGCTGAGTCAGACATGATAGAGAGAGCTGAGTTAGACATGATAGAGAGAGCTGGGTCATACATAATAGAGAGAGCTGAGTCAGACATGATAGAGAGAGCTGGGTCATACATGATAGAGAGAGCTGGGTCATACATGATAGAGAGAGCTGGGTCAGACATGATAGAGAGAGCTGTCATACTTGACAGCATACATTATAGTGGTAGTCAAAGGAGGGTCACTTTGATATATCCAGTGTTTACATACAGTAAGCAGAATGTGTGCCCATATGAGGTACAGTTTGTCAATACTGTCACACAGCACACACACACACACACACACACACACACACACACACACACACACACACACACACACACACACACACACACACACACACACACACACAGTGGGAACTGGGACGTGACCGTGATAGTGTTGGCAATGAGTTGTCATGATTGTCCCATCTGTCGTTCATAACACTGGTCCTATATCAGAACAGCAGAACAGCATGGGCCTTGGGTGGATATATTTCTTCATTTAGGGATGGGGGAATAACACAAATATGATATTTTCTATTTGTAAAGTGTAATACCTACTCAAATAATTAAAATAGCTGTTGCCAGAGAATTGAATGTTAATTTATCTACATAATTTTTGAGAATTTGACAGTACGTCCAACCGGCCTCACAACCGCAGACCACATGTATGGCGTCGTGTGGACGAGCGGTTTGCTGATGTCAATGTTGTGAACAGAGTGCCCCATGGTGGTGGTGGGGTTTTGGTATGGGCAGGAATAAGCTACGGACAACGAACACAATTGCATTTTATCGATTGCTATTTGAATGCACAGAGATACTGTGACGAGATCTTGAAGCCAATTGTCGTGCCATTCATCTGCCACCATCACCTCATGTTTCAGCATGATAATGCAAGGCCCCATGTTGCAAGAATCTGTACCACATTCGTGGAAGCTGACAATGTTCAAGTTCTTCCATGGCCTGCATACTCACCAGACATGTCACATGTTTGAGATGCTCTGGATTGACGTGTACAACAGCTTGTTCCAGTTCCCACCAATATTCAGCAACTTCGCACAGCCATTGAAGAGGAGTGGGACAACACAGGCCCCAATCAACAGCCTGATAAACGATGCGAAGGAGATGTGTCGCGCTGCATGAGGCAAATGGTGGTCACACCAGTTACTGACAGGTTTTCTGATCCATGCCCCTGCCTGTTTTTTAAAGGTATATTAAAAAAGGTATTTAAGGAGTGGACAAGTTATCTATGGAGTGAGAGACATCAGAGACTGTAAAATACTCTGTTTCACAAAATCATGGCACTCCAGATATACTGTCCCTATCCATACAGCCAGCTGGGTTCTCAGTACATCGCGCAGACAGGAATAAAGAACTCTCTGGGAAGAAGAAAGGCAGTGGTGTATGTTTCATTATTTAACGACTCCTGATGTGATCGTGATAACATACAGGAACGTCAGTCCTTTAGTTCAACCGACTTAGAATACCTCACAATCAAATGCCGACCGTATTACCTCCCAAGAGAATTCTCTTCGGTTATAGTCACAGCCGTGTATATTCCCCCTCAAGCCGATACCACAACGGCCCTCAAGGAACTACACTGGACTTTGTGCAAACTGGAAATCACATATCCTGAGGCAGCATTTGTTGTTGTTGGGGATTTTAACAAAGCAAACTTGAGGAAAACACTGCATAAGTTCTATCAACACATTGACTGTAGTACTCACACTTCAAAAAGTCTCAACCATTGTTGCTCCCCCTTCCGGGATGGCTACAAGGCCCTCCCCCGCCCAACCTTCAGCAAATCAGATCACTACTCCATCCTGCTCCTCCATTCCTATAGGCAGAAACTCAAACAGGAAGTACCCGTGCTAAGGTCTATTCAACACTGGTCTGACCAATCGGAGTACATACTTCGAGACTGTTTTGATAATGCGAACTGGGATATGTTCCGGGTTGCCTCTGAGAATAGCATTGACTTATACACGGACACAGTGACAGAGAACAGTACACTAAAACAGAAGGTTTCACGTCTGCTGCAGGTGCAGTCGATGAGCTTATTTCTCGAGTCAGTTGTTTGAATGGAGCTAGCTAGTGTGTTCGTGTTTCGAAGTTTCTAACATGTTCTCAAATGCCATTGAAATGTCAGCAGCGGTATGACAACCAGTATGACAAATAGATTCGCCTTTGAGTTGTCTCTTTGAAATTTTCTTGTTGACTGCTCGACCCACACAGCAGACATTGTGGGCTAGGTTAGAAATGCTTTGTTGCACGTGTAGCGCAAAATTGTATGTGGAGTCATTACGTCATGTACCTACATTATATACAAAGATATTATCATCTATCTGTGTGTCACGTCCTGGCCATAGATAGCCCTTTTTGGCTGCTCTATGGTGTTCTATAATATTGAACTCTTTGATGGGCAACTTTGATGGGCTTCAACTCCGGCGCCACAGTCTTCGCCCTCTCAAACTTCTGTCAGGCTAGACAGGGTACTGATCTTTTAAGCAAAAAAGTGACAAATTGAAACATTGTGTGTTCTCTGATATGACATTCATTGAAATCATAATTTCAGACATAATAGAACGTGATTGATTAAAAAAAATGGTTATTTCACTTGCCCAGCTGTCCACCTCCTTGACAGTTCCCCGTCAGAAGAAGCATAGGTTGATTTTGCCAATCATGCGCTTCACTCCGAAATGGCCAGCATGCATCGCGGTCAGCACGGCCTCCTTAGTAAAAATCCACCTCCTGTGTGGCTGGTCATCCTTCCCCGTAGGTAGATAACAAGTTGGAAGAGAAGAGTTGTCTCTCTTTCATCCTTTCTTTCTCACTTTCTTTCCCCCCCTAGAGAAGGCACCTAGTTAACACATTTGGAATTACAATAATTGCTTACACCTGTCCATTTGATTGATCAGGTTTAACTTATATTACAGTGGAGGCTGCTGAGGGGAGGACGGCTCATAATAATGGCTTGAATGGAGTCAATTGAATGGTATCAACCACATGGAAACCATGTGTTTGATTCCATTTAATTTACTCCATATTATGAGCCATCCTCCCCTCAGCAGCCTCCACTGAACTATATGTATAGCTAGCAACTAGCTAACGTTAGCTAGAAATCCGTCCAGTTATCTGCTTAACGTTACCCTGAATTGTGAATTTCTCTGAATGTTGAGCCTCTTGTCGAGATCAGTGCTGCCTTCATAGTAACATTCCTTCGAACGGTTGGAAAGATAAATGAAAATCTCCTTGAGGGATGCCATTGAAATGCAAGCTAACGTTACATACAAACAGAAAGCTGCAATAACAGTTACAGTAGCTTGCTTGCTTTCTAGCTAGCTAGCTAACATTAGCTAAATAAAACTGTCTGGCTAGCTGACTAGGCAGGTCGTGGTATAAAAGCACAGTAGCTAACAATGTCATTTCGGAATCCGGTCAGAATGTTGCAAGTTCTAGCAACAGCCCTCAACAGAAGTTAGAACTCATAGAATCCCATTGTGACGTAGAGGGGGACACTATTTGGCCGGGGGACATTATTTGGCATGACAGACCCCCAAAAGGCTAGAGCCCTGCATGGATTGCTGGGAGTGGATAAAGTAAAGACACTGGTACCCAGATTAGTTAAATGCTGCCTGCCCTGTCAGGGCAGAGCTCCCTGACGTCATTAAATAGCTTTGCTTAGAAGTTTAAACTCTCTTAACTGATATCACGGCCCTGCAGTACAGTCACCTCTCTCTGTGGTGTTCATGTTACTAAGGTCAGGTCTGTTTGTTGTCCTGGCTAACACAATTTACTGAAGGCAGTTGTTTGTGGACTCTGGCTCACTTTGTGGAAGATACAATAAATTGCAGATGTGGGGGTTGAAGTACACAAGGTACACCTGAGGGCAAAACATGTGAACCAGCATGTGAGACGATATCTGTCAAGGCAAAACTCATGTGGACATTGACCTTCACTATTTTGAACAGTTCATTTTCAGTGCATCCCCCTGGAAACGTCTTATTAACTTAATTACTCACCCAGTATTTCAAAATAGAAAATAAAAAACATACACCGTTTGATGGAATTCATTCAAATTTAAATAGGCTAGGCATGTAGGCTAAGTATTGTCAAATATGAGAAACATTACATTAATTTAATTGCCAGTAATCAGAAGCTAAAATGTCCTCTAAGTCATTAAATTCACCTGAAAACTAACAACCACAAGCAGATTTTTTGTCAACTTGTTTTGTTTATGCCAGGGCTGCCCAACCCTCTTCCTGGAGACATACTGTCCTGTAGGTTTTCAGTCCAACCCTAATTTAGCGTATCTGATTCAGCTAGTTAAGCTCTTGTTGAGCAGCTAATTACTAGAATCAGGTTTGTTAAAGTAGGGTTGGACTGAAAACCCACAGGACGGTAGATCTCCAAGAAGAGGGTTGGGCAGCCCTGGTTTATGCTATAGAAAAAAATCTATATTTTCTTGATTGTCCTAATTATTTTATTTAAGTGGCTTTTTATCTGATGTTCTGAAGCAAAACAGGTGTATTTGGTTAATGGCAGAGTGTTCAGGTAGTTTTCTGAGAATGTAAATAGATTAGGAATGTCCTGAATTTTTGTTACCCATTAGTGGGATTACCATGACCTCTGAATCACTGTCTGACATTTAGGGCTTAACATGTTTAATCTCATGTTGTCACCTTCAAATCTATATCTTTTAGTAAGAGTTTTGGAATCAATGGCTGCTTATTGCATTGTCATGGAGCAAATTACCACACTGTGTTTGTGATAAAATTGTCAAAGACTCCAGCCACTCTAGTCATAGACTGTTCTCTCTGCTACCGTATGGCAAGCGGTACCGGAGCCCCAAGTCTAGGTCCAAGAGGCTTCTAAATAGCTTTTACCCCCAAGCCATAAGATTCCTGAACAGCTCATCAAATGGCTACCTGGACTATTTTCATTGCCCCCACCCTCTCTAGTCACTTTAACTCTACCTACATGTACATATTACCTCAATTACCTCGACTAACCTGTGACCCCACACATTGACTCTGTACTGGTAGCCCCTGTATATAGCTTCGCTACTGTTATTTTACTGCTGCTCTTTAATTATTATTATTATTTTATTTTTTTACTTATCTATTTTTTACTTAACACTTATTTGTATTAAAACTGTATTGTTGGTTAAGGGCTTGTAAGTAAGCATTTCACTGTGAGGTCTACACCTGTTTTATTTGGCCATGTGACAAATACAATTTGATTTGATTCAGTACTTTGTTATTTATAATGAGTAACCCAATAGCTTCTTATCACTTTCAGTGTTTCAACCTGATACTGTACACACACCTTGTGATAACCACAAATGTGATACCATAAGTTAATAAGTTAAGATAGTAGTTAGTACCATACAATGGTTCAACGCATTCCCTGGTAATAAAATACCATAAACGACCCTTGTGATGTGTTTTCTGGTATCTCTCTTCCTTTCAGTTCCTCATATTAACCTGGGGTCAAACATTCAGTCTCTAGTTGTATCATAAAGTCAGTGCATTCAACTAAGATAGGTAAAACACTTTGGGTTTATTTACATGCTGTCTATAATGTATATAGTGGACTTTTGGCCTACATGATATCAATTTAATCAGATTAACGTCACAGAAGTGTATGTGGGGAAAATCACGTATTTGGAGGCCCTTATGGTGTAATGTCAGGACACAGTATTTATACTGAACAAAATTATAAATACTACATGCAACAATTTCAAAGATGTTATTGAGTTACAGTTCATTGGAGCGGCATGCAGCCTAGTGGTTAGAGCAGTGGTTCTCATTCCTGGTCCTGGGGACCCAAAGGGGTGCACATTTTCTTTTTCCTAGCACTACACACTTGATGCAAATCATCAAAGCCTGATGATGAGTTGATCATTTGAATCAGGTGTGTAGTGCTAGGGCAAAAACAAAAATGTGCAACCCTTTGGGTCCCCAGGACAAAGATTGAGAACAGTGGGTTAGAGTGTTGGGCCAGTAACCGAAAGGTTGCTGGATCGAATCCCCAAGCTGACAAGGTAAAAATATGTTGTTCTACCCCTGAACAAGGCAGTTAACCCACTGTTCCCCAGGAGGCCGTCATTGTAAATAAGAATTTGTTCTTAACTGACTTGCCTAGTTAAATAAATCAGTCAATTTAATTCATTACACGTAGTCTGTGATTGTTTGGCCGGTTGGATGTACTGTCAAATTCTCTAAAACGATGTTGGCTTATGGTAGAGAATTTAACATAAAATTATCTGGCAACAGCTCTGGTGGACATTTCTTTAGTTCGCATGCCAACTGCATGCTCCCTCAAAACATGAGACATGACATTGTGTTGTGTGGCAAAACTGCACATGTTAGGGTGGCCTCTTATTGTCCCCAGCACAAGGTACACCTGTGTAATGATCATGCTGTTTAATCAGCATATTAATATGCCACACCTGTCAGGTGGATGAATTATCTTGGCAAAGGATAAATGTTCATTAACAGGGACGTCAACAAATTTGTGCACAATCTTTTTGTTGCTCATGGAAAGATTCTGGAATCTTTTATTTCAAACATGGTACCAATACATGTTGCTTTCATATACGGTCATTCATAGTCAATATACTGTAGTTGCATATAATGCAGAAATAAGACTTTGTTTCTGACCTTACTTTGTTTGTTATCAAACTTGAAGAGATACTGTATCAGGTTTTTGCATAGTCTAACACATATTCACTAGTCTAACCCCTTATATTGTTATCAGTTCATGTACATTATCTTTCCTTTCTCTTAGGCCTACTCTCCCTGTTTAGAAAATGCTTGTAGAGTCAAACATTCAAAGTTAAAGGTAACCTTTATTTTATATTTGCTGTCTATGATATAGAACCACAGTAATACACTCTTAGAAAAAAAATACTTTGAAGAACCCTATTTGGTTCCGAGTAGAACCCTTTTGAGTTTCATGCAGAACACTTTCCACAGCAGGTTCTACATGGAACCCAAAAGAGTTCTACCTGGAGCCAAAAACGGTTCTCCTATGGGGACAGTTGAAGAACCCTTTTGTAAGAGTGTAGTCATTCTAGTTATGTGGGTAGGACCTGCTTTGGTTTTCTTTCTACAAATTGAGATACAGTGAAGAACATGTCATGGAATAGTTTGGTTTGGATGAAAGCCTTGGCTATGGAAGATCCTCTTATGATCTGCAACCTAATATGTGTTTGCCTTTATGTAATAGTTCAATGCATAGCCAGACATAATGAAGTAAGCATAGTTGGGTTTAAAACTTTTTTACACTCAACAAAAAAGAGATGTAATAGCAGTACTTGTTGACAATCAGATCCACTGTTAATGTTGTGGCAGCACAGAGACATAGAATAGAATATCAAGACTAGATATCAAGTGTGAAACATTGATTGATAAATAAATAAATTCATACTTTATCATGGCTAGCAACCTAAGAACAGGAGAAATAAGGCTTGTTCTTGACCTTACTGAAGAAAGCTGAACTTTGATATCAAAGTCATGGGAGTCATAATTGTCCTGTCATGACAACTTCAGTAAAACTGGGGACACTAACGATTTTAATCTGTTTACTTCTGTACTTTCTTATAAACTGTGTTGTACTGATTTTCGATATATTTTCTCCGCAGTGGTCATTCCTTAGTGCAGGCTATTTGTCAGTGACTATGTCTCTATGCAATTCAAAGAGAAAAATATATAGTCTTAAATGGGCTCTAGTCAACCACAAATGTCCTATTTTAAGTATGGTACGTTAAGAAGGTGAAAACAATACTAACTATTTAGGGAGCGGCAGCCGAGGTGTCGGTTTTGGAGAGTCTGGCGTGCCCAAAGTAAAATACCTGCCACTCAGGCCCAGAAACTAGGATATGCACATAATTAGTACTATTGGATAGGAAACACTCTGAAGTTTCTAAAACCGTTAAAATAACAGAACTGATATAGCAGGCAAATATCCGAGGAATTTCTGTCCAGAAATATTTTTTTTGTGGCATTTCCTCTTTTCCATAGACTTGCTATTGAAATTCATGCATAATAGCTCCTAGGTTGCAGTACCTATGGCTTCCACTAGATGTCAACAGTCTTTACACAGTGTTTGGAGGCTTTAGCACTGAGCAGAACTGATAGGAAGAGGAAATAGTCAAGGGACCATATATGTCAACAACGTTTCCCGGGCACGAGATTGTGAGCGCGCCCCACTTTATTTTCCTTTTATATCGTTTATGATATCATCCGAGTGAAGTATTATCGCTAATATTCATAAATGGATAGCTAAGGATGCATTATAAATTATGTTTGATTTGTTTGGGAAAAGTTGATAGGTATATTTGAACGCGTTCTCTTCACTGTACAACGGGTGACTCGACGGTGGATTTTCTGAACATAACGCGCCAACCAAACAAAGATTTATGGATATAATAAATTACTTTTTCTAACAAAAGAACCATTGGATGTCTTCGTTGGACACTTGGGATGCCCTCAGCAGAAGTTCTTCGAAAGGTAGGTGATTTATTTTTGTGTGACCCGCGCTGGATATGAATTTATGCTAATGTGGAAAATATGACAGGTGCTATCCTCAAACAATCAAATGTTGTGCATTCGCCTTTTTGAAATCTGACAACGCTGTGATATTGCCAAGAATCAGAGCTTTTGATGACTATGCAACACTTGTATATTGATGAATGTTTAATAATTCAACTTTTGGATTTTGAATTTTGCGCCTTACATTTCACCGGGAAGTGTCGGGAGCGGCCCGCTAGCGCGCCGTTTATCCCTAAAGGTTAATAATAATACTAATAATAATACTTGTGAGTCCAATATACAGTGCATTCGGAACTTGTTCAGACCCCTTGACTTTTTTCCACATTTTGTTACATTACAGCCTTATTCTAAGATTTCATAAAATTACACACAATACCCCATAATGACAAATCAAAACAGGTTTTTAGACATTTTTGCTAATTTATAAATAATAAAAACAGAAAATATCACATTTACATAAGTATTCAGACCCTTTACTCAGTACTTTGTTGAAGCACCTTTGGCAGCGATTACAGCCTCAAGTCATCTTGGGTACGACGCTACAAGCTTGGCACACCTGTATTTGGGGAGTTTCTCCCATTCTTCTCTGCATTTCCTCTCAAGCTCTGTCAGGTTGGATGGGAGTGTCTCTGCACAGCTATTTTCAGGTCTCTCCAGAGATGTTCGATTGGGTTCAAGTCCGGGATCTGGCTGGGCCACTCATGGACATTCACACACTTGTCCCAAAGCCACTCTCGCGTTGTCTTGGCTGTGTGCTTAGGGTCATTGTCCTGTTGGAAGGTGAACCTTCGCCCCAGTCTGAGGTCCTGGAGCAGGTTTTCATCAAGGTTCTCTCAGTACTTTTCACCGTTCATCTTTCCCTCGATCCTGACTAGTCTCCCAGTCCCTGCCGCTAAAAAACATCCCCACAGCATGATGCTGCCACCACCATACTTCACCGTAGGCAATATGCCAGGTTCCTTTCAGACGTGACGCTTGGCATTCAGGCCAAAGAGTTCAATCTTGTTTCTCGTGGTCTGAGAGGCAAACTCCAAGCGAGCAGTCATGTGCCATTTACTGAGGAGTGGCTTCCGTCTGACCACACTACCATAAAGGCCTGATTGGTGGAGTGCTGCAGAGATGGTTGTCCTTCTGGAAGGTTCTCCCATCTCCACAGAGGAACTCTGGAGCTCTGTCGGAGTGACTATCGGGTTCTTGGTCACCTCCTTGACCAAGGCCCTTCTCCTCCAATTGTTCAGTTTGGCCGAGGGGGCAGCTCTAGGAAGAGTCTTGATGGTTCCAAACTTCTTCCATTTAAGAATTATGGAGGCCACTGTGTTCTTGGGGACCTTCAATGCTACAGAAATATTTTGGTACCCTTCCCCAGATCTGTGCCTCGACACAATCCTGTCTCGGAGCTCTACGGACAATTCCTTCCACCTCATGGATTGGTTTTTGCTCTGACATGCACTGTCAACTGTGGGATCTTATATAGACAGATGTTTGCCTTTCCAAATCATGTACAAGCAATTGAATTTACCACAGTTGGACTCCAATCAAGTTGTAGAAACATCTCAAGGATGTTCAATGGAAGCAGGATGCACCTGAGCTCAATTTCGAGTCTAAAAACGAGTTTTTGCTTTTTCATTATGGGGTATTGTGTGTAGATTAATGAGGAAAAACCTTTATCTAATACATTTTAGAACAACGCTGTGACGTAACAAAAGGTGGAAATAGTCAAGGGGTCTGAATACTTTCCGAATGCACTGTAGTTATTGTAGTAACCCTTAAGCATTTGTTCATCATAAGGTAAGAACTATTTCATCATGGCAACTGTTTATACTTTTATTGCATTTACTGATTGTGCCATGTTTATTGTGGTGATCTCATGGTGTGTGTGAGGGTGTGTTTCATGATCGGGATGGCCTGAACTCAGAGCCTGATAGAATATCAGCAAAAACCTCAATGACTGCAGTCCAGACACAGTGGAAGAAAGCCAGAGTGCCGTAACTTTCCTTAGTAACTTCACTTAGTAACTTCACTTACTGCTGTTTGCCTCAAATTTGACATCACATTTGAACTGAAACAGATCATAATTGAAGCAGGACAATTGGTCAAAAGATTAAACTTATGCTACAGAGCCTGATTTCGAGGCTTAACTAGATTTTGACCAAATGTGTTGTTACTGCAGTTTGTAATTGTACAGCTGGACATTGTCTTCTTTTAGGGCATGAACTGGTCTGGTCAGATTTCATTAAAACAGTTATTTTAACAATGCTGGTTATGCATCTTGTTCACATTTATCTAAGGACACCTTGACTTTCATTACACACCCTCACTGCAGAAACTTTTTCTCATGAAATCAAGTGACTTATAGTCAGAGACTTATAGTTAGAGGATTCCTGTGAACGTTCCCTGCTACATATGTAATATATTCTACAGTAGTTTTCCACTAACATGACACAGCACTTTCCACCGACCCTTTCTCCATAATTAAGGGCAATTAAGGATATGGTCTAAAAAACATAAGCTTTATCTTCTATGTGTGAAGTACCCTCCTCCAGCCACTGCCACCATCTCATCAATCTTCTTGACCAGCTCAACAACTTGACTTCTACTTCCACTTGTATTGTCGAAAACATGGAATCTGCCGGAACAGCGTTTTATAATTGCTCGAACACTCTCATGGCCATCAGATATGAAGTTGTTTATTGTTTGACCCACAAGTTTATCACCGTGAGTAAAGAGCACAATGATGAACTTGAAAACCTCTCGTCCAAAGAGCCTCTCCAGATCATCCACAGTATTCTGATCCTCCTTTCTCCATGTCGTTGCCTCCATCACCAGCAAGAAGACATGAGGACCAGGGGATGACTTTTGAAGACACCTCGCTATCTCCTTTTTGACAAGTTCTTCAGTCTTCCCTGTGTCTAGCACTCCTGGTGTGTCCACCACATATATCCATCTATTATCATGAACTCTTTCTTTAACACAACTCTCAGTCACCGATTTAGCGTCTTCAATAGATGTGAAAGATTTTTGGCCCAGAATGGTGTTTCCAGTAGCACTTTTACCCGCTCCAGTTTTTCCAATCATCACAATTCTAATGTCACGACCTGCAAAAGATAATACATTGTCAGTTATCAAATCCCTCAAAACCAGTAAGCAAATTTCCAGGCTTGAAAAACATACTAAACTGAAAAGTAACAGAAATCATTCAACTCTCACCTGCAGGCATAGAATTACCCATATTGTCTTTATAATGTTGAAAAGTGAATATGGAGAAACAGTGTTGTCTTACTATTTATTCACCAAGCTCTCGTAGAACCTCCCACTTGCTTTATCTCTCTACAATAAGGAAGATGCAAAACGGTTCAGATTTGCCCAGACCATATGTTGGAGACCTCCCTGTGGATCACCATGATCGTTTGAAATCCAGGCAAGCGTCATAGGAATTGGATGTTCTGCATGGAAGACTAAAGAAAAAAGTGCTGAAACTTTCACTAAACAGACACCGTTATTAATACAACTACCAATGGAAAAAGTCAGACTACTTGTAGTTAGATGTTTTTTTACTGCTAACTGAAACCGAGGCCAATTCTTTCCTCAAAGTTGCCCCTTTTTTATTTCCAGGCTTTCTGCAAAGGTGGAGGACAAGGAGGAACATGTCGCAATGTAAGTATTACTTTTTCTAAACGATTAAATCATATACAATGTAATGTCAATGTATTTCCATATGTATCTAAAAATAAATGCCACGACAGGTTAATGCCTTTCGTAAAAGTTTTTCCTCTAACATATCTCAAGTTAATTCTGTCAACAAATGCCCGTTTCTATCCAAGTACATTGTACCTATTACTGTTTTATCAGGTCAAAGTCAACAGGATAGTGAGGTGCCAGGTAGTGGAGCAGAAGTAGGAGAACCAGGACCAGAGAACAGTAAAAGCAGCCCCAACAAGATTTTGAACATTGTCTTACTGGGACAGGCAGGCACAGGAAAGAGTGCAAGTGGCAACACAATCCTGGGGAAAGACATTTTTAAATCATGTCGAAGCTCTGTACCAGTCACCAGAGATTGCCAGGTAGAAAATAAGCAGTTTTCAAGAGCAAAGGTTAGCGTCATTGATACCCCTGACTTCTTTGATGAATATGTTGAAAAAGATGAACAGCTGACGCGTTGCAGTAATTACTGTGAGACTGGGATTTGTGTGTACTTGTTGGTGATTAAAATTGGCCGATTCACAGAGGGCAAGAGAGGGACATTAAATGAATTGGACAAAGCCTTTAAGATTAAAGGCAAAGATAAAACTATTGTCCTCTTTACTCATGGAGAGGACCTGAAAAACATGAACATAGAGACGTTCATCCAGTCAGACCCTCATCTTCAACAGATAGTTGGGCTCTGTGGGAACAGGTACCATGTTTTCAGAAACACTGACCCAGACCGTCATCAGGTGATGGGGCTGATGGAGAAAATTTCCGGATTGCCGGGCATTGATCAAATGTTCCCTGATTCGAAGTGGTGGCTCACTGCTATACAGAAGTGGATACCGTGGATACCTCCGAGGGAAACAAGTAATGCTCAATATAAGTGCACAATGACTTAAGTTTTAGGAAAAATATGAGAGTGCTACCAGTGAATGTTTGAGATTACCGGATTATTGTGTCCTAAAAAGAAGATCATTGTATGAAAAATCTAAAATGTTATAAATTGATTTATTGTGTAAACTGATTGTAAATTGATTAATCTTCTTTCATAAAACCTGTGCTATTTAATTTTCCAGTTATATGAATGTGATTTTTTTCTAGATCACTGTATATAGCCAATGACAGATATTGAGATGTATGCTTAGTATACTTATTTGACCTGAAATGTTCACATTGTGACTTTGATAGCTCTTGTTTTTTGTTTTTTATCTGAAATTATGTTTTTGTTGCAAGACAACAACATTATTGTGCTCTAGGGATCCATGATTACTGTAATCAATAAATCAATGTTGATAGTGGAAACAACAAGATACTCACTAAGGACTTACATTCATGCCCTGCCGATAAATTACACAAGAATTAGCTACATTTGTTAGCGAAGGAAATAAAATGCTAACATTAATTGTAAATATGAAGTTTCATGGTAAGCCAGAGGAAACAGTGACACTGTCCAGAAATCTCTTATGTCACTTACATAAAAAAACTTTTCAACCATTTTTGGAACACTTCACGTTTTCACGTAGGTAGTTTCGTGTTATCACATGTTGCTTTACATGTTGTTACATGTTCTCACATTAACTTCACATGTGATCACATAAAAATATATATATGTTACGGTGTGTGAAGCAGACATGCAAATAATGTGTAAGGCACTTGATCATATTAAAATCTTTGATAGCAATATATTCAGTCAGTGCAGTTTGTTTCAGTATTGATAATTTACACAAAACAAATGTTGTTTTTAAAAAACTTTTGAAATGGATGTCCTGGCGATTTATGACATGTTAATGAGAATGTATAGCAGCATCATATAAAGCTAGTAGGAAATATTTTTTAAATGAAAATTAAATGCACCATGGTAACTTTACAGGGAAGGGAAAGCAAACATGAAGAATGTATTCACCAATAGAAAATGGTGAACAACAGGATTTGATGTAGCCATTAGCTCAATATCTCAGAGGACTTTGTAATGAAAATGTGACCCCCTAGAGGTGGTTTTGTAGTGTGGTTGATGAGTCAGTTGATGCTATACTGCTTTAAGCTGGGGATCTGATTATCTCTTCAGCTGATTTTTATTGTATTGTATTTATTTTTACTTTATTAAGAACACATTCCTATTGACATTGACCGCCTGCCAAGATAGCCTGGTCTCATAGACTAGACGTATCATAGTAAACGCAAATCCGGGCCACCCAAATTAGTAACATTTGTTACATTTGAAATAGTTACATAAGACCAAAGGTTACTTAAGGCCGAAACAATAGGAGGTCAGAGTGGATGGGTGGGCGTATAACGTGAATGTCTAGCAGTCTCATCACAGACAACTTTAGCATTTTAGCTTACTAGCAACTTTACAACTCCTTACTACTTTTTATATACTTTGCAACTACTTAGCATGTTAACTAACCCTTCCCCCTAACCTTAACCTAACTCCTAAAGTTAACCCTAACCCTTAGCATAGCTCAGTTAGCCAGCTAGCTAGCATTAGCATTAGCTAACGTTAGCCACAACAAATTAGAATTTGTAACATACACTATATATACAAAGTATGTGGAAATTAAATGTTGTGGACTTAGAACATAACATTTTTGTTATTTAAGAAAGTGTGATTTTGAGAGTGGAAATCTGAAAAATCAAGACCATGACTGTAATATTGTCAAATCGTCACCATAATAAGAGTTCAAAAGGTCCAGTGTTCTGTGTTCATATTTCAGAAGAACATTTTGATTATTTAGACATTCAGAATGATGAAAAAAATATTAAATAGTACATTTAGATTGGGAAATGCTGAGCCTAATGGTTGTGTTTTCATATTCTTATGATTGGGACTTACTGGCTTATTATGTCCGAGTGAATGGACTGCTGTATTTCCATCGGCCCTAAGAAGTGGTGTAGTGGAGAAGTGGGTCCTGTGTGAAGGAAAGGTGCCCTGTGTAAAAAAGATTATGTTTTCCTATAGTTTTTTCAGATTTCCACTCTCAAAATCACACTTTTTTTAAATAACAAAACTACAAAAATGTTATGTTCTAAGTCCACAACAATGCTTAAACCACATTAGGAGACAATTTTTGAGGTCTGGGAAAAATCGAGGGTGTAGTTGCCCTTTAATTTAATTTAGTAAAACAAATGCCCTCCCCATTGATATAAATCAACATTATATAATTCTGTCAGGTAGGCCTACATTGTAGTCAACATTCCATTTTTGTTTTTGGGAAAGCCTTTAGAAATGTTCATGCAAATGCATATGAATACCGGATTGGACATTGGCAAATAGCCGACTAACCAAGACTAAGAACCAAAATGTTTCAATACCTCGTGTGGATACCCATTGTTGCCTTAGTTAGCATTTACTGGTAGATATCATAAGTTGGCACGTCTTTCCTACCTACCTGCTACCGATGATATTCAGCTGAAACTAGGCTATGTGTGCTGCGTGTATGTGGAAATATTTCACATGCTTTGCGATTGTGTAGGCTACTTTGTGCATGAAATCTCTATTGTGCTACAATAATAATAAGTTGTATACCTTCACTACACTATTTTGATACACAACAGAAGAGATTAAGAAGTGAGTATAGGCAATGTCCACTGAAAAGAAAGTGGGTATAGGGTGTATACCTGCGTATAGCCTCCACTACACCACTGGACCTTTGTGTTTTACCAAAGTGCACTCTCCTACATGAGTGTACTAGTATTACGGGTTACTGTCCTTTCAGGATCACGAGCCTGTCACACACTGAAGGTCGAGGTCCAATAGGTTTGTACTGTGCAAACATGTCTATAATATATATAAAGACTGTTACAATTCCCCCCGTCTCCCCTTTACTAATAGTGAGCGCGGCAACTTTACAACAATTTCCAACACTCTTCCCTACTAGCGAGTCAAGGAAATTGTGACAAAATTTCTCAATGAAAGTAAAGGACAGTAATGTTATGAGTAAAGTAGGAATCCCAGGTTTCAATAGGTGAGAAGATATTCGTTTCAAGAAAGGAGTGTATATATTTGCGCTGACAGAATATAAGCTGATAATTATAAATGTTTTATTCCACTGGTCTCAGGAAGAAATTAGGAGTCCTCACTTTCCAAGACTGAGTAAAAATGGATCTGACACCAAGACAAGACCGAGACACTCAACATGTGGTCTCGAGACCGGACTTTCTCGAGTACTATGACACTGGTGGTAAGAAACCTCTTTCTGAATCTAAAAAGCATTGAACTTAATAAAAATGTACAGAAGTACACAATATATACAAAAGTATGTGGACACCCTTTCAAAGTACTGTATTCTGCTATTTCAGTCACACCTGTTGCTGACAGGTGTTTAAAATCCAGCACACATCCATGCAATTTCCATAGACAAACATTGGTTGTAGAATGGCCAGTGGCGGCCCGTTGTTTAGGGCATGTGGGGCGCACTTGTTTTGCATGTTATTGGCATTAATAGGTGTCACATATCAGTTTGCAAACAATGTAAAAAAATATATAATAAATGAGTTAATAAAGACGCATACAAACATTTTTGCTTTGTTGAGTAAGGCAGCTCCAAAATTCAGGTGTTTCAGCCAATCTCAGTGCTTTCTGTGGTGTTGGGGCAGCCAGCGGAAAATACGTAGTGTAGGGGTTGGTAATGTTCTCTAGTTGCGCCGTGAATGGCTCAGTGTTGGGTCACTCATGGGGACACTACATCACCCCAAGTGCTGAACAAATAATTATATAGAATCCGTCCTAACTCGCTCATTAATGTCTCAATCAAAATTCTGGATTGCCTCTTACACGCTCATCGTCACCTTATGTCCTAGTTTGTACATCTCAACTGTCAGTAGAAACCACATTTATTTAAGCAAGTCAGACATATCTATGTGTTTTAAAAGGCAGTAAATGAGGCTGAATTAACTGTTTTTCTGGCAGACAAGGCTCTGCTGATAGCCAGGTGTAGCAGTGGTAAGGTGTTTGGACTGCTGTTGGGATAGCTTTATGTAGTTTGTGGGCACCATTTGTCATCGTTATAGTCCAATTCATGTATTGTTTAGTGTTGTGTAGTGGCTTTGCTGGCATGCATCTAAATATTGTTTGGGTAGTTTTCCCCACCAAGATTTACATGCTAAAATCGCCACTGAGAATGGCCTTACAGAAGAGTTCAGTAACGTTCAACGTGGTACCATCATAGGATGCCACCTTTCCAACAGGTCAATTCTTCACATTTCTGCCCTTCTAGAGCTGCCCCGGTCAACTGTGAGTGCTGTTATTGTCAACTGGATATGGCTAGGAGCAACAACTGACTTCCAAACTGCCTTTGGAAGCAATGTCAGCACAATAACTGTTCATCGGGAGCTTCATGAAATGGGTTTCCATGGCCGAGCAGCCACACACAAGCCTAAGATCACCATGCGCAATGCCAAGCGTCGGCTGGACTGGTGTGAAGGTCGCCGCCATTGGACTCTGGAGCAGTGGAAAGGTGTTCTCTGGAGTAATGAATCACGCTTCACCATCTGGCAGTCCGACTGACAAATCTGGGTTTGGCGGATGCCAGGAGAATGCTACCTGCCCCAATGCACAGTGCCAACTGTAATGTTTGGTGGAGGAGGAATAATGGTCTGGGGCTGTTTTTCATGGTTCGGGCTAGGCCTCTTAGTTCCAGTGAAGGGAAGTCTTAACACTTCAGCATACAATGACATTCTATATGATTCTGTGCTTCCACCTTTGTGGCAACAGTTTGGGGAAGGCCCTTTCCTGTTTCAGCATGACAATTCCCCCATGCACATTGCAAGGTCCATACAGAAATGGTTTGTCGAGATCGGTGTGGAAGAACTTAACTGGCCTGCACAGAGCCCTGACCTCAACCCCATCGAACACCTTTGGGATGAAATGGAATGCCCGACTGCGAGCTGGGCCTAATCGCCCAATATCAGTGCACGACCTCACTAATGCTCGTGGCTGAATGAAAACAAGTCCCTGAAGTAATGTTTCAACATCTAGTTGAAAGCCTTCCCAGATGAGTGGAGGCTGTTAAAGCAGCAAAGGGAGGACCAACTCCATATTAACGCCCATGATTTTGGAATGAGATTTTTGACGAGCAGGTGTCCACATACTTTTGGTCAAGTAGTGTATGTCAAGTGAGGAGACAAATGTGACAGGATAGTATGTGCCAGCTGGTGGAGGGACAGATGAGGAGGATGTGTTCATCTGACATCGAGGATAGACACATCTTCCCTGTCTCTCCTCCTTCTCTTGGTAAGCAACAATACGTCACTCACTCATGCTTCAGTACCAGCTGGTGAAGGGAGAGATATTGAGATATTGTTCATCCAACGCCCACTATAGACACGTCTTCCCTGTCTGTCCTTCCAGCAGCTCAGGAAATATACACTCAACACCAGGTAGAATTCTCAGGAACTGTTAGAATTTATGAATTGTTATTTGATTAGCTAATGGTGTGCTCTGTTTAAATGTGGCAATAGAATGTTCTGAATAACAGACACGTTTCAAAGTCCTACAGTGAGGGAAATAAGTATTTGACCCCTCTGCAAAACATGACTTAGTACTTGGTGACAAAACCCTTGTTGGCAATCACAGAGGTCAGACGTTTCTTGCAGTTGGCCACCAGGTTAGCACACATCTCAGGAGGGATTTTGTCCCACTCCTCTTTGCAGATCTTCTCCAAGTCATTAAGGTTTCGAGGCTGACGTTTTGCAACTCGAACCTTCAGCTCCTTCCACAGATTTTCTATGGGATTAAGGTCTGGAGACTGGCTAGGCCACTCCAGGACCTTACTGTGCTTCTTCTTGAGCCACTCCTTTGTTACCTTGGCCGTATTTTGGGTCATTGTCATGCTGGAATACCCATCCACAACCCATTTTCAATGCCCTGGCTGAGGGAAGGAGGTTCTCACCCAAGATTTGACGGTACATGGCCACGTCCATCGTCCCTTTGATGCAGTGAAGTTGTCCTGTCCCCTTAGCAGAAAAACACCCCCAAAGCATAATGTTTCCACCTCCATGTTTGACGATGGGGATGGTGTTCTTGGGGTCATAGGCAGCATTCTCTCCTCCTCCAAACACGGCGAGTTGAGTTGATGCCAAAGAGCTCCATTTTGGTCTCATCTGACCACAACACTTTCACCCAGATGTCCTCTGAATCATTCAGATGTTCATTGGCAAACTTCAGACGGGCACCTTGCGGGCGTTGCAGGAATTCAGTCCTTTACGGCGTAGTGTGTTAGATCATTGACAAGATCTTCCCGTGTAGTTCTGGGCTGATTCCTCACCGTTCTCATGATCATTGCAACTCCACGAGGTGAGATCTTGCATGGAGCCCCAGGCCGAGGGAGATTGACAGTTCTTTTGTGTTTCTTCCATTTGCAAATAATCGCACCAACTGTTGTCACCTTCTCACCAAGCTGCTTGGCGATGGTCTTGTAGCCCATTCCAGCCTTGTGTAAGTCTACAATCTTGTCCCTGACATCCTTGGAGAGCTCTTGGGTCTTGGCCATGGTGGAGAGTTTGGAATCTGATTGATTGATTGCTTCTGTGGACAGGTGTCTTTTATACAGGTAACAAGCTGAGATAAGGAGCACTCCCTTTCCCTCATTAAAATGCAATTCCATTTATAAAAATGTTCACGTGCGTTTTTCTGGATGTTTTGGGTGTTATTCTGTCTCTCACTGTTCAAATAAACCTACCATTAAAATTATAGACTGATCATTTCTTTGTCAGTGGGCAAACGTACAAAATCAGCACGGGATCAAATACTTTTTTCCCTCACTGTACTTACACTGGGCTCACACATAGTTTATACAATAGAACAGTGCAAAAATCAACACCAGTGGGCTTCCAATGGGAAGTGGAAACAGTCATTAAATCAATAGTTCACCCAAACTGTCTATGGACAAGGTGTCAGGCTGGTTTGTAACTGGTGGCGGCGAAGTCAGGTGCAGGAGAGGAAACTGGGTGACAATCGTAGTCGTTTAATAATAATACCAAAATCCGGTACAAAACAACACAAGACACTAAATTGGGTACAAAATAACCCGTCAAGCAACCACTCACAAAAAGCACAAGCACTAACAATAAACAATCCCACACAAAGACATGGGGGGGAACAGAGGGTTAAATACAACACATGTGATGAGGGATTTGAAACCAGGTGTGGAAACACAGACAAAACAAATGGAAAATGAAAAGAGGATCGATGATGGCTAGAAGATCGGTGACGTCGACTGCCGAACACCACCTGAACATGGAGAGGCACCAACTTCGGCGGAAGTCATGACAGTACCCCCCTCTTGACGCGCGGCTCCAGCAGCGCGCCGACACCGGCCTCGGGGCCGACCCGGAGGGTGAGGCGCAGGGTGAACCCGGACGGAGACGGTGGAACTCCTGCAGCATAGATGGATCCAAAACATCCTCCACTGTGACCCAGCATC
This sequence comes from Brachymystax lenok tsinlingensis, assembly GCA_030435695.1. NCBI lineage: Eukaryota > Metazoa > Chordata > Actinopteri > Salmoniformes > Salmonidae > Brachymystax > Brachymystax lenok. The sequence continues at coordinate 22,499,068 of CM059783.1, read as the reverse complement.
TCTCCTCCGGACCGTACCCCTCCCACTCCACGAGGTACTGATGGTCCCTCTTCCGGCGTCTCGAATCCAGTATGGAGCAGACTGAATACGCCGGGGCCCCCTCGATGTCCAGAGGGGCCAGAGGGACCTCCCGCACCTCAGACTCCTGGAGCAGACCAGCCACCACCGGCCTGAGGAGAGACACATGGAACGAGGGGTTAATACGGTAATCAGGGGGAAGCTGTAACCTATAACAAACCTTGTTCACTCTCCTCAGGACTTTAAATGGCCCCACAAACTGCGGACCCAGCTTCCGGCAGGGCAGGCGGAGGGGCAGGTTTCGGGTCGAGAGCCAGACCTCACTGGTCTCACTGCGGTGACGGTCTGCGCTGGCTTTCTGGCGCAGTACGGCCCGCTGGAGATGAACATGGGCGGCGTCCCATGTCTCCTCCGCGTGCCTGAACCAGTCGTCCACCGCAGGAGCCTCGGTCTGACTCTGATGCCACGGCGCCAGGACCGGCTGGTACCCCAGTACACACTGGAAGGATGAGAGGGTAGTGGAGGAGTGGCGAAGCGAGTTCTGAGCCATCTCTGCCCAGGGCACGAACGTCGACCGGTCCTGGCAATACGACCTCAAAAACCTACCCACATCCTGGTTCACTCTCTCCACCTGCCCGTTAATCTCGGGGTGAAACGAGACCCCCAGACGTTCCATGAAGCCTTCCAGACCCTCGAAGTGAACTGGGGACCTCTATCAGACACTATATCCTCAGGCACCCCGTAGTGCCGAAAGACGTGCGTAAACAAGGCCTCCGCAGTCTGTAGGGCCATAGGGAGGCCGGGCAGAGGAAGAAGACGGCAGGACTTAGAGAACCGAGCCACAACAACCAGGATCATGGTGTTACTCTGTGAGGGAGGAAGATCAGTAAGAAAATCCACTGACAGGTGAGACCAAGGCCGTTGTGGAACGGGTAAGGGATGTAGCTTACCTCTGGGCACATGCCTAGGAGCCTTACACTGGGCGCACACTGAGCAGGAGGACACAAACCCTCACGTCCTTGGCCAAAGTGGGCCACCAGTACTTCCCACTTAGACAGCGCACTGTCCGACCGATGCCTGGATGACCAGAGGAGGGTGACGTGTGAGCCCAATAGATCAGCCGGTCATGGACAGCAGACAGAACGTACAGACGCCCAGCTGGACACTGGAGGGGAGTGGGCTCTGCACGTAGCGCCTGCTCAATGTCCTCGTCCAGCTCCCACACTACCGGCGCCACTAGGCAGGAGGCCGGGAGTATGGGGGTAAAATCCATGGGCCGCTCCTCTGTGTCATACAGCCGGGACAGTGCGTTTGCCTTGACGTTCTGGGAACCTGGTTGGTAGGAAAGGGTGAAAACAAAACGGGTGAAAAACATGGCCCACCTTGCCTGGCGAGGGTTCAGTCTCCTCGCTGCCCGGATGTACTTCAGATTGCGGTGGTCAGTCCAGATGAGAAAAGGGTGTTTAGCCCCCTCAAGCCAATGTCTCCACGCCTTCAGAGCCTTGACAACAGCCAACAGCCAACAGCTCCCGGTCTCCCACGTCATAGTTTCGCTCCGCCGACCTGAGCTTCTTCGAGAAGAAAGCACGGGGCCGGAGCTTCGATGCCATACCTGAGCGCTGAGAGAGCAAAGCTCCTATCCCAGCCTCGGACGCGTCCACCTCCACTATGAACGCCAAAGAGGGATCCGGATGGGACAGCACGGGAGCTGAGGTAAACAGAGCCCTCAGGTGACCAAAAGCCCTGTCTGCCTCAGCCGACCACTGCAAACGCACCGCACCCCCCTTCAGCAGGGAGCCGCTACCTGTCCAAAACCCCGGATAAACCTCCGGTAGTAGTTGGCAAACCCTAGAAACCGCTGCACCTCCTTTACCGTGGTGAGAGTTGGCCAATTACGCATGGCTGAAATGCTGTCACTCTCCATCTCCACCCCAGAGGTGGAAATGCTATACCCTAGGAAGGAGACGGACTGCTGGAAGAACAGGCATTTCTCACCCTTAACGTACAGATCATGCTCCAACAATCGACCAAGCACCCTGCGCACCAGGGACTCATGCTTGGCACGTGTAGCGGAGTATATCAGAATGTCATCAATATACACCACTACACCCTGCCCGTGCAGGTCCCTGAAAATCTCATCTACAAAGGCTTGGAAAACCCGTACGGCATGACGAGGTACTCAAAATGTCCTGAGGTCATACTGAACGCGTCTTCCACTCGTCTCCCTCCCGGATACGCACCAGATTGTAAGCACTCCTGAGATCTAATTTGGTGAAGAAGCACGCCCCGTGCATTGACTCAATCACCGTGGCGATGAGTGGTAGCGGGTAACTATACCCCGCCGTGATCTGGTTTAGACCTCAATAGTCAATACACGGGCGCAGACCTCCCTCCTTCTTCACAAAAAAGACTGTCTAAGGCATGAACATGGAAAGGCACATCCACGGGAACAATGGGAATCCCTAAACTAAGGGCGAACGATCTGTCTATAAAATTCCCAGCCGCACCTGAATTGACGAGAGCGCCTTATGCTGGGAATGTGGGGAAAACTCAGAAAAAGTAACATACAAAAACAAGTGGGCAACAGAGGGCTCTTGGTGAGAATGCTGCCGGCTCACCTGGGATGACGCCAGAGTACCCTGCCTGCTGCCTTGATCCCCAGAGGAACCGACCCGGCATCGACCGGCAGTGTGACCTCTGCGGCCACAGATGGTGCACGAGACGGAACTTCCTCCAGTCTCCCTACGCACTGCATCTCCCAGCTCCATGGGTACCGGAGTGGTGGTGCTGGGGGATGGAACCAACAGAGCCCGCTCTGGACGTCCGCGGGTAACCAGTAGGTTATCCAGCCAAATGGACAGGTCCACCAGCTGGTCAAAGGTGAGGGTGGTGTCCCTGCAGGCCAACTCCCGACGGACATCCTCGCGCAAACTGCAACGATACTGGTCAATCAGGGCCCTGTCGTTCCATCCCTTTGCCGGCAGCCACGGTCCAAAAATCCATGAAGAACTCCTGGGCACTCCTCGTCCCCTGCCTAGATTGAAGAGACGTTCACCAGTCGCTCTTACCTCGGTGGGTGCTCGAAGACTGCCCGGAAGCGGCAGGTGAAATCCTCGAAGTGGTCCAGCGCCACATCTCCTTCCTCCAACACGGCGTTGGCCCACTCCAAGGCTTTCCCGGAGAGGCACGAGACGAGGGCAGACACCCTCTCATGGCCCGAAGGAGCCGGTTGAACGGTTGCCAGGTAGAGGTCCAACTGCAGCAAGAACCCCTGGCAGCGTGCAGCCGTCCCGTCGTACTCTCTGGGAAGGGCGAGGCGAATTCCACTGGGACCGGGGGAAAGAGAGGCGCTAGGTGGAGCCCCTGGTTGTACGGGCAGAGGCGCTGGAGGAACTGTCTCTCTCTCCCAACGGTCCATGGTCTGAACAACGCGGTCCATGGCGGCGCGGAGGTGTTGAATCATCGCTGCCTGCTCCCGGACGCGCTCCTCCACTCGTACTCCTGAAGCACCTGCTCCTGCTGACTCCATAGACCGGTGACGTCGACCGCCGAACACCACCCAAACAAGGAGAGGCACCAACTTCGGCGGAAGTCGTGACACAAGGTATGACTGAAGTCCCTGCTTTGTTTTTGTTTGCAGGTCAATGTCTTCCAATGCCCAGGTTTTATCATTTTATAAATGAATGATTTTGTGGGCTGTTGTTCTATACTTTATGGTCTCTGTTGCACCTTTTAATTTAATTTATCTGCAACTGCTCTTCTCTTTTGTTTAAATACATCACTTAATAGCTAGTAGCTCAAGGTAATTTGGGGAGTATAGCTGCTTTAATCCTGGTTTTATGTATCCCCATATAAGGTCCATGTGGCAGCCTGCATCTGGCTCAACTCTGGACCGGGGACCTAGGCGGAAACCCAGCTGTATCTTTATGCAGTATGTGTGCCAGACTTGGTCCTCACCTTTTTATTTTACAAACATGTTTCACTAGTTGTGGGCCATACATTTTAGAATTCATAATTGTACAGTATGTGGGCTAGAGCTGTGCCGGACCTTTCTAATCTGATGGTGATGCAGTGTGTATGCCAGCTTTGGGCCGGGGGACCAGGCGTTTACTGGGCCAGAAAAACACTAAGTATGTGGCCCACAGCTGCCCCGGGATTAATTTTGCTTTCTGGACTAGCCTATCCACGTAGTTGTCTCCTACTGTTGATTTCCCTGATATAGCTTCTGCTCTGCTATTAAGGAGAAGAGCAGCACTTAAACATATTAGGAGCAAAGCAGCTTCCTCCTCTATGTTTGCTAGTTTTTTCCAAACAAATGTGAATGCGATTCCTGTCGTGTTACAATAGAATGCTCATGATGTCCCATTGTGTTTATACTTGTTCATAACGACAAGTTGGATGTCGGCCGACAATAGAATGTTAATGATGTCACTGCAACAATTTTCTACAGACATGTCGATAGACTTAGTATAAACAAGCCTTAGCACATAGTTACAATTCATTTCAACATAAAATTTTATTCTGTAACAAATTGAGCTAGCCCAGTAGGGTTTACATTTTAGATCTATTATCACAGGGAATAATCTTACATCATTTTTAAGGACCTAAAAATCATGTGAATTTAAAAACAACCATTGGGGATTAATCTTTGTATACATTATGTTTTTTCCATTTAGCAAACACTTACCCAAAGTGACTTACAACAGTGAGTGCATACAATTTCATTTTGGTGTCCCCAGCGGGATTTAAACCCACAACCATGTCATTGCTAGTTTCATTTAGACCGCTCTGAAAACAGATAACCATCTTGAACTTTCTTTTATTCCATCTCCTGTAAGTCTGGAACATTTGATTATAACCTGGAATTAAGCAGATTTTTTTTCCATCAGCTCTATCACTTGCTGACGGTCTGTGCTAGTGTAATTAAACACAATGTACCTGTTCTCACAAAGCATAATTATCTGTTGAAGAGGACGAACGGCCTGTTTGAGGTATGTTCCTATACTCAGATTTTGTAGGTCCTCTCCATAAGTAAAGAAAACAAACATTTTCTCTAGGATGTCACTGCCAAAAGTATTTTTCAAATGATCGAATACCTCTCTGTATGTGCCTGTGAATCGGCCAACCAGAATAACCAGTAAGTACACACAAGACCCAGACTGACAGAGTTCTTTGCAGAAGTTAATCTGTTCCTCCCTAACTGATTCATCATCATCTTCATTATAGAAGTCAGGAGTATCAATGACCCTAACCTCTGTCCCTGACATCTGCTTCTCCTCTACTTGTCACTCTCTAGAAAACTTGGATTGGATTGAAAAATATGGTTTTCCCAGGATTGTGTTGCCACTAGCACTCTTCCCAGTGCCTGTCCGTCCCAGTACCACAATGTTCACAACATTTTTAAATTGTAGGATAAGCAATTACATGCTCTATACTATGAACAGTTTCATGTTTATAAACATGTAGTATAGTGTATAAAGTTGGCTAGCCTAAAATACTGTATGTTCACAATAACAGGTTTCATTTCATTGTATAATGAATACAAACAATGTAATACAAATTAATGTCAGTTCATTCAACATCCACAAACATATGACAGTTATTTTGATACTCATGATAAAAGGCTGTTGTTTGATAGGTTGGAAGGTGAAAAGTGCTTTCCACATTTTATACAAATTGTATACTTTCCCTTGGCCAACCACTGTTGTGCCATTGGCAAACTTAATGATGGTGTTGGAGTCGTGCCTGGCCATGCAGTCATGGGTGAATAGGGAGTACAGGACGGGACTGAGCACTGTCCCCTGAGGGGCCACCGTGTTGAGGATCAGCATGGCAGATATGTTGTTACCTACCCTTACCACCTGGGGGCGGCCCATCAGGAAGTCCAGGATCCAGTTGCAGAGGAAGGTGTTTAGTCCCAGGGTCCTTAGCTTCGTGATGAGCTTTGAAGGCACTATGGTGTTGAACGCTGAGCTGTAGTCAATGAATAGCATTCTCACATAGGTATTCCTTTCGTCCAGGTGAGAAAGGGCAGTGTGGAATGCAACAGATATTGCATCAACTGTGGATCTGTTGGGGCGGTATGCAAATTGGAGTGGGTCTAGGGTCCTTGGAATAATGGTGTTGATGTGATCCATGATCAGCCTTTCTAAGCACTTCATGGCTACAGACGTGAGCGCTACGGTCAGAAGTCATTTAGGCAGGTTACCTTAGTGCTTTTGGGCACAGGGAGTATGGTGGTCTGCTTGAAACATGTTGGTATTACAAAATGTCAGTGAAGACACTTTCCAGGTGGTCAGCGCATGCTCAGCGTTGCGTTTTCTGTCTGGCCCTGCGACCTTGTGAATGTAGACCTTTTTAAAGGTCTTACTCACATCGGCTACAGAGAGCGTGATCACACCTTCATCCAGAACAGCTGATGCTCTCATGCAGAGAGGAACAGGGAAGAGTGGTTTGAGAGGTTGATGAAATGGAAACACTAAATGTGCAGTTTTGTCACACAACCCAATGCCAAGGATGTCTCAAGTTTTGAGGGAGCATGCAATTGGGGGGGGGGCTAATGAATTTATTTCAATTGACTGATCACCTTATATGAACTGTAACTCAGTAAAATATTTTATACTGAACAAAAATATAAATGCAATATGCAACAATTTCAGTCTATCAACCCATCAACTGGTTATTGGGTCTATCAACCATCAACCAGTCTACAAAACCACCACTAGGGGGAGCCACCTTTCCCTAATAAAGTCTTAATTGAACACAATTTTCTATGAATGAACACATTCTTCAAGGTTTGCTTTCTCTGCCCTGTAATGCTACTATGGTGCACTTCAATTTCATAGAGAAAATATTGCCTCTAATTAGAATGAGAAAATGTTATTTGGCTCCACCACATAAAAACAGACTATCAGGAGAACATCATCCTCAATTGAATGTTACAAAGGGCAAAACGAGTCCCCTAAGCGACTTTGAGCATGGTATGATCAAATAAAACAATAAAGGTGCAGTACAACAGTCATGGGAAGGTTTGATGAGTTGTGCATTCCGAGATGCCATTCTGCACAACTCGTGTATCCTTGTCCTGGCTGGGCTGTTGCAGCAGACGACCAAGCCGGGTTCCACTCCTATCAGCTAAAAACAAAAAGAATCGGCTCCAGTGGGCATGCGATCACCAATACTGGACAATTGAGGAGTGGAAAAACATTGCCTGGTCCGATGAATCCCGGTTCCTGTTGTGTCAAGCTAATGGAGTCAGGATTTGGCGTAAACAGCATAAGTCCATGGACCCATCCTGCCTGGTGTCAAGTGGCGGTGGTGTAATGGTGTGGGGAATGTTTTCCTGGCACACGTTAGGTCACTTGATACCAATTTAGCAATGATTGAACGCCATGCCCCAAATAATTCAGGCTGTTCTCAAGGCAAAGGTGGGGTCCAACCTGGCACTGCACACCATCCTAATATTGAGTTGCAACCCACCCCCAAAATTCGTTGGGGCATGGACTCTACAAGGTGTCGAAAGCATTGCACAGGGATGCTGGCTCATGTTGACTCCAATACTTTCCACGATCGCTGGATGTCCTTTGGGTGGTGGACCATTCTTGATACACATGGGCAACTGTTGAGCATAAAAAACCCAGCAGCGTTGCAGTTCTGGACACAAACCGGTGCACCTGGCACCTACCACCATACACTGTTCAAAGATACTTAAATATAATAGTATCACACACAATCCATGTCTCGATTATCTCAAGGCTTACAAATCCTTCTTTAACTTGTCGCATCCCATTCATCGACATTGATTGAAGTGAATTTAACAAGTGACATCAATAAGGGATGATAGCTTTCACCTGAACACCTGGTCAGTCTGTGTCATGGAAAGAGCAGGAGTCCTTAATGTTTTGTACACAGTGTAATAAATTGGCCGCTGTATTTGTATAACAGTAAATAATGAAAACTCAAATGCATTAAAATATTGCTATAAAGTATTTTAATATCATGAAGTTCCATACACATTATTTGCGGAATTGCTTCACACACTTAGAGATTCTGGATAGTGTCACTGCTTCCTTAGGCTTACCATAACAATTCATATTTACAATTCATTTCTACATTTCATTTTCTTCTGTAACACATTGAGCTAATTCTTGTGTGACTTAACCGCAGGGGCAGGGCATACAGGTATGTAATTAGTGAGTTACAGTACCTTATTGTTTGCACAAACTTTCCACCATAATTCAATATTGTTTAGTCATTAAACAGTAATTCTCTTAGCACAATGTTGTCTATATTTCCTGAAACAAGCAATAAAGTAAAAATGTTGTGAACATCTGATCTCAATATCGATCAATGAATTTATACAGAAAAATAGGAATCTAGAACAAATGCACAGTTTTTCATAAACCTGGAAAATTATATAGCATAATTTCTATAAAAGACAATAAATCCATCATGAATGTACAACATTTTCAATCCATTGTTTATATAAAGTCATTGGTGACACCCATGTCTTCTACATGATCATAACTTAACTTTGATTGCAACCTCTGACTTGACTACTCTTTTTGTCTCTCTCCTGTGAATCTGTGGTTGTCAGTTCCGACTCCTGCAAGGCAGTGAACATTTTATCATGGCCTGGTAATTTGGAAACAATCTTCCACAGCTCCGCTACCTGTTGACGGTCTTTGATAGAGTTACTGAACACATGATACCTGTTACCACATTCTATAACTATCTCTTTAAGACCACTGTCTGCCTTTTCAAGGAATGTTACTATACTCTTACCTTTCAGGTCTTCTCCATGAGTAAAGAGAACAATCATTTTCTCTACGATGTTTCTGCCAAAACTCTTTTTTAAATTACATAACATATTTCTTTCACCGTCTGTGAATCGACCAATCTGAATCACCAGTAAGTACACACTAGACCCTATCTGACATTGTTCTCTGCATATGTCAATCTGTTCCTTCCTAACTGATTCATCAACTTCTTCATTAAAGAAGTCAGGGGTATCAATGATCTTAACCAATGTATTTGGTGTCTGCTTCTCCTGTACTTGACACTCTTTAGTAACTGGTTCAAAACTTGTTTCTGATTGAAAAATATATTTTCCCTTGATTGTGTTGCCACTAGCACTCTTTCCAGTGCCTTCCTGTCCCAGTAGCACGATGTTCACAACGTTGCAGGGATCACTTTGAGGGTTCGCTTGATTGTGAGATCTTGGACCTGAAGAAACAATAAGAGGAATAATCAAGTAAAGACACTTGAAATGTGGAGCAAATGGAATATAACATATTGATTGTTGTTTACTGGTGAGGAGCGATATACTGTCCTTTAAATTTTTTTTAGACGGAACATCCCTTATGACTTACTTTTTTTATTGTAGCATAAGCCCTTACAAGCTATATACTATGATCATTATACTGTTTATAAACATGCACCATAGTGTATAAGATGGGTTATAGCCTAAAGTGTTCAAATATATTGCATTTATTGTATTTAATTGTTTAAGGAATACAAATAATGTCATACAAATTAATGACAGCTCATTCAACATTCACAAAGACAGTCTTGTTTTGGGTTGTACTCTCATGATAGAAGGCTGTTGTTTGGGAGGTTGGAGGTATTAACAAGTGCTTTCCAACATTTCATAGATATTGTATACTTTCCCTTGGTTTTTGAAGAATACAATTTAAATGTAACTAGGCTTACCATTTCTCTGATGCTCAGTGTTGGAGCTGGGATTGACAGCTGTTAACTCTTGGTCAGCATGTCCAGGACGCTCTAAAGTATACAATCATGACAAAGAATATCTTTAGTGCCCCAAACAAAGTCAGAAAAAATACAATATTTAAATAAATGTAATTTGGTTCTTACGTCTCGTCTTGGGACTTGTTCTTAGTCTCCAAGAATCTTTGTCTTTTGGTCATGAAATCATCGTAGTTGAACCGGTACTGATTAAGATGCTTTAGGTCCCGTAATTCATTGATGGTGCAGCACTTTAGTTCACTTTCATTTTTTAAAGCTTTGCTTTCATTTTTTAAAGCTTTGAGATGATGACTATCTGGTAACACAATAAACAGGTTTTCTGTAATTTTTTCACCAAAGGTGTACTTTAGCTGATCGACTTGATGTTGAACCTCTTTTGGTGTGGCGTGCCCTTCCTCAATCACAAGCAGGAATACATTAGGGCCTGGGTGTGAATGTGCCATACAGTCAACAATGTGCAGGTTTGCAACAGAACATTCTTCATTAATTAAGTCGTCTGGAGTGTTGATAACAACAACATCTGTTGATCTGTTTACTTGTTGCTCACATTCCTTTATGTGATTTGTAAAAACCTCATTGCCTAGGATACTATTTCCTGTGTGCCTCTTCGGGGCTCCGTTCTTTCCCAACAGGACGATGGTGTATCTGTCTCCTGGAGTCTGTTGACTACCTGGTAAAAGTAGAAGTGTGAAAAATAACATGAAGCAAAACCTTGACTATTGCCAGGGAAATTACCAAGAACATTATATTTATCTGAAAATAATAATGTCAGTGACCATGTGTACACTTATATTCACAATGTAACCTCTCTCTACCCTACTATCTTGAAATCTTTGGTCCTCCACAGCTATAGGTCTTATAAAATTCCCAAAAACAGAACATTCAGAAATGATTCATGTAAAATTACTATAAAATGTCCACTATTCAATTCTGATACAAAAGTCAAACTTACTTTGAGACATTCTTCTCTTTTTGTTCTGCCACATTTACCACTTCTTGAAACGAGTAAAGAAATGAGGTCTTCAATATTTGGTTCGTGCAAATGATTTGAGCGAGGCAAGTAGTTGAGTCTTCATTTTATATTGAGTGCCATACTGAATTACAAGGTGGGAGGTTCTTAAAGGGGAGCTATATAGATAAAACAGGAAAGCACAGGAAAGCACAACTGAATAAAGACACCATGGGTAATGAATCCTCTGCTCCGGAACCCCGGGTTCCTAATGGTGAGAATCTAGCTTCTATTCACTCTAAACTCAAGATGAAAATGTGTCAAGTGCTTTTAGCACAATCATATAACCTATTTTTGCTTTTTAATATTACTGTTGATATTTCTTAATATATTTCACTGATAACATGTATTGTCCTATTACTTGATCAAACCCAGTAATTGAATCTTATGATGACATTAGTAAATTGCATGTCAGCTCGTTTTGTTTCTTCTTTTCACTGTCATCATTGTTGTCAATTTCATGAATACAAATGTGTATTCTTCCAACACAAGTAAAGCAATGTGATATTTTAGATGTCTCTTTTTTTCTCTCCATGTTTTAATGAATAAGTCACTACTGATTTATCATCTTGGCAGGTCCTGACCTGAGAATTGTGATGATTGGAAAAACTGGAGTGGGGAAAAGTGCTGTTGGAAACACCATCCTGGGCAAAAAGTCTTTTAAATCTGAAGCCAGATTTGACTCTGTGACTGACACTTGTGAAAAAGATCATATTGATGAAAATAGAAAAATACATGTGGTGGACACACCAGGGATTTTAGATACACAGAAATCTCCAGAGGAAATCCAAAAGGAGATAGTGAAGTGTATTCAGATGTCATCTCCTGGTCCTCATGTCTTCCTGCTGGTGATTCAGCTGGGAAGATATACCAAAGAAGAACAGAATGCTGTGGAGGCCTTGGAGAAACTCTTTGGATCAGAGGCCTCCAAGTACATGATTGTAGTGTTTACTCGGGGTGATCAACTTCAGGGTAAAACACTACAAGAGATCGTACTCAAGGGTCCTGCAAAGCTCAGGGAGGCGCTTCAACGCTGTGGGGGCAGATTCCAGGTTTTCGACAATTCAGATACTGGTAGTCAGAATAGAAGTCAAGTTGTTGACCTGATCAAGAAGATTGATGACATGCTGGCAGCAAATGGAGGAGGGCACTACACTGATGATATGTATAAAGAGGCAGAGAGAAAGATTCAACAGCTAAACGTCGCAAGGGAAGAGGCAGAGAAAAAACAATACGCATTCATCCTTTCTGCTTCATTTCTTTCTGCTCTCCTGCAAAGAATTGTTTTGTTTCAAAATATGCTTGCCAGGGAGATTGACATGTGATTGTAAATACAATGTGAACAACTAGTTTAAAGGAAACAGTCATATATGAATAACTAACTGTATAATTTGTATACCATATTTATTTATGTCAGAGTGTTATCGTATCAGTACTAACTGTCGCTTTTTGGTATGTAGCATCAATATCCATTTAAAAACTGATTAACAACAAATGTAAGTGTTACATATAAAATACAAGAGTATGAGAAGATCATTACTTATCACGATCTTCATAACGGACAGACCAAGGCGCAGCGAGGCATCCAGTATACATCTTTATTAAATCAACGTAACTGGGACAAAAACAACAAAATGAACGAAGATCGTAATGTGGAACATAACGTGTCTAACAAAACAAAGCTATGACCAAACAATAACCCACAAAACCTATACGAAAACCCCAAACATATATATGGTTCCCAATTAGAGACAACGACACACAGCTGCCTCTAATTGGGAACCATTACCCCAACATAGATATATAACACCTAGAACATAAAAACCCTACACCAAAACCAAAACAAAACACACCAGCCTGTCTTTTCAGGCCTGGACGTGACAGTACCCCCCCCCAAAGGCGCGGACGCCGTACTGGGCTCATAACACGCACTCTGGTGCGGGGAGCAGGAACCGGCCGTACTGGGCTCATAACGCGCACTCTGGTGCGGGGAGCAGGAACCGGCCGTACTGGGCTCATAACGCGCACTCTGGTGCGGGGAGCAGGAACCGGCCGTACTGGGCTCATAACGCGCACTCTGGTGCGGGGAGCAGGAACCGGCCGTACTGGGCTCATAACGCGCACTCTGGTGCGGAGAACATGAACAGGACGTACTGGGTTCACGACGGGCACAGGGATCCTGGAGCATGGAGCAGGGACAGGACGTGTTGAGTCCACGCCGGGTGCAGGGATCCTGGAGCGTGGAACAGGGACAGAACGTGCTGAGTCCACGCAGGGTGCAGGGGTCCTGGAGCGTAGTACAGGAATCCTGGAACGTGGAACAGAACGTGCTGGGCTGTGGATGCGAACCGGAGACCCCAGACGCAGAACCGGTGCAGGATATCTCGGTCCCAGAAGGTGTACTGGAGACCCAGCACGCAGAGCCGGCACCACTCTTCCAGGTAGCACACTCACCCTCCCCTGACAGATGAGTGGCGCTGGGATCTCACGCCCCGGGCTCTGGACACGCACCGGAGATACTGCACGCAGAACCGGTGCAGGATATCCTGGTCCAAGGAGGTGCACCGGAGACCAGGAGCGCTGAGCCGGCACCACCCTTCCAGGCTGCACACTCACCCTCCCCTGACTGATGAGTGGAGCTGGAATCTCTAGCACCGGCCTATGAACGCGCACTGGGGACACCGTGCGCAAAACTGCATAACACGGCGTCTTACCAGTGTGACGCTCTCCCCAACGCTCTCTCCACAAAGCACGAGGAGTTGGCTCAGGAGTCCCTCCTGAACCGGCCAACCTCCTCGTGTGCCCCCCCCCCCCAAAAGGTTTTTGGGGCTGCCTTTCGGGCTTCCGTGCAAGGCGAGTTCCAAAGAACTTTTCTCTCTCCCTGGAGCGACGATAATCCTCCGGCTGAGACCATGGTCCTTTCCCCTCCAAAATCTCATCCCATGTCCAAGATCCCTTGCCATCCAAAAACTCCTCCCAAGTCCAAAGTTCCCGAGTCTCTCACTGCTTGGTCTTCTTAAGGTGGGTTATTCTATCACGATCTTCATAACGGACAGACCAAGGCGCAGCGAGGCATCCAGTATACATCCTTATTAAATCAACGTAACTGGGACAAAAACAACAAAATGAACAAGGATCGTAATGTGGAACATAACATGTCTAACAAAACAAAGCTATGACCAAACAATAACCCACAAAACCTATACGAAAACCCCAAACATTTATATGGTTCCCAGTTAGAGACAACGACACACAGCTGCCTCTAATTGGGAACCATTACCCCAACATAGATATATAACACCTAGAACATAAAAAACCCTACACCAAAACCAAAACAAAACACACCAGCCTGTCTTTTCAGGCCTGGATGTGACATTACTATTATGTATAACTTTGGTTGTAGTTTGAAATTCTGAAATGTAAATATAGTGTATTTTGTACAGAAAATATTTTGTTTTGTTTTAAACATGCGTGATTAACATAAGATAACCTTAAATGAGCATTACAAAACATAAATAACTTTGATCTATGTGGATTTCTGTCAATACAATTTCTCTAAATTATTGGAAGTTGAGTGATTATAATGCAGGAAGTGTGCACATTACTTTTGTACTTGTCAATCAATAAACACACATGATTTGAAAGCATACCTTTGACAATAAAATATTATTAAGTGAGAACCTGATGAGAAAGTATCGTTTTAAGCCAACAGACTATAAGCACTGACCTGACCATGGTGGAATCCAATTCAAATTCCCATTAACCTAGTGGAGTCACAAACAGAAGATTGATAGCAATTGATACTTCTAAGATGGAACAATATTTATTTACATGTTCTTATACTGTCATATATTCAACAGTCTGTCAAGAGTTCTCTCAGTTCTATATAGATTGACAGTATACTGTATAGCCTAAGTGTCACGTTGGTATAAAGGGTCGGGAGACAGGTGCAGGAATACGTAATAGGGGTTTTCATTTTACCCAAATTACAGCGTGCAGAGTAAAGGCACGGGGATGAAGACCAAACAAACACGTATACAAAACACAGGGTTGAACCCAAACAAAAGAGCGAGGAGTACCTCGAATACATCCACTGGTCGAGACCCGTAATAAATACACGGGGACGAGGGACGAGACCCGAAAACACATGCGCAAAACACATAGAACGACAGCCAAAACAAACACAGCACAGGTACTCACACGACCAACGGACAATAAAACAATAATCAACAAGACAATGGTGAACAGAGGGCACATACTGTTGAAGTCGGAAGTGTACATACACCTTAGCCAAATACATCCTTGTAAAAAAATCCCTGTTTTAGGTCAGTTAGGATCACCACTTTATTTTAAGAATGTGAAATGTCAGAATAATAATAGAGAATTATTTATTTCAGCTTTTATTTCTTTCATCACATTCCCAGTGGGTCAGAAGTATACACACTCAATTAGTACTTGGTAGCATTGCCTTTAAAT
Organism: Brachymystax lenok tsinlingensis; assembly: GCA_030435695.1. NCBI lineage: Eukaryota > Metazoa > Chordata > Actinopteri > Salmoniformes > Salmonidae > Brachymystax > Brachymystax lenok. Next base: position 22,483,797 of record CM059783.1, on the reverse strand, counting down.
TGTTTAACTTGGGTCAAACGTTTCGGGTAGCATTCCACAAGCTTCCCACAATAAGTTGGGTGAATTTTGGCCTATTCCTCCTGACAGAGCTGGTGTAACTGAGTCAGGTTTGTGGGCCTCCTTGCTCGCACATGCACACACCTGCTCAGGCCATAACAGCCTAATCCCAACTCTTACTAATTACATATAGACAGTTAATGCATGGTGCTCAATTGGAAGTCTATATTAATTGTTACAATATTCAACCTTCTTTTACAATTGTCACAATATATAATAATATATATATATTTAATTATATATATATATACAGTTGAAGTTAGAAGTTTACATACACTTTAGCCAAATACATTTAACATTTTTCACAATTCCTGACATTTAATCCTAGATAGAATTCCCTGTTTTAGGCTAGTTAGGATCACCACTTAATTTCAAAAATGTGAAATAGTGTAGGATACAGTATATACAAATGAGATAAGTAATGCGAGATAAGGAAAACATTCTTAAATTGGCATTATTAAAGTGACTAGTGTTCCATTTATTAAAGTAGCCAATGATATCAAATCAAAATCAAATCAAATGTATTTATAAAGCCCTTCTTACATCAGCTAATGTCACAGAGTGCTGTACAGAAACCCAGCCTAAAACCCCAAACAGCAAGCAATGCAGGTGTAGAAGCACGGTGGTTAGGAAAAACTCCCTAGAAAGGCCAGGACCTAGGAAGAAATCAAGTCTGTAGGTAGGCAGCCGCTTCTCTGTGCTAGTGATGGCTGTTTAACAATCTGATGGCCTTGAGATAGAAGCTGTTTTTCAATCTCTCTGTCCCAGCTTTGATGAACCTGTACTGGATGGAAGCGGGGTGATCAGGCAGTGGCTGGGATGGTTAATGTCCTTGATGATATTTCTTGCCTTCCTGTGACATCGGGTGTTGTAGGTGTCCTGGAGGGCAGGTAGTTTGCCCTCTGTGATGTGTTATGCAGACCGCTCCACCCTCTGGAGAACCCTGCGGTTGTGGGCGGTTGTATGACCCAGCTCTCTCTGTCATGTATGACTCAGCTCTCTCTATCTTGTATGACCCAGCCCAAAGCACTAGCCAATGTCAATCTATTATCCCCCATAGTACAAAAGTTGACCTATTCTGTGCGAGAAATAAATATTTGAAACATAGTCCGGCACAGTTGTAGGATGTGATAGATACCAAATTATTACAACCACTAGCATAAAAAAACTGTTTTAAGCAATGAGCCTGACACAACAGAGCATAACGTTTAGCTTCAAATGTTAACTATTAGGCTATTTCTTCATTATAAGCGCAGCAATGCACACACAGCAGTAGGCTATAAGCGCAAATGTTCCATTAGCGGGAAAACACCATTATCAAGGGTGACCACAGATGTGATTATGCATGTAATGCTTTTATTATAAAGGTGCATTTTTATGGTGAAAATTATCTTTCCCAAACTTGAAACTCATGCGCTGCGTATTTATGCCAGTTAAGCTCTACACCCGTTGTAAATCGGATTAATGTGTCAAGTTATTTGGCCACTTTAGTTGTGATACAAACCTTGTCAAAACAAATAGGCCTATGGGCTAGGCTACGTGTGGCATGCAATGGTCGCAAGAAAAGCATGCGCTGTTTGCCTGAAGCTGGGCATCAATCCCAAGAGATCAGTGGTGGATAAAGTACCCAATTGTCAAATTTGAGTAAAATTAAATATACCTTAATAGAAAATGACTCAAGTAAAACTGAAAGTCACACAGTAAAATACTACTTGAGTGAAAGTCTAAAAGAATTTGGTTTTAAATTTACTTAAGTATCAAAAGTAAATGTAATTGCTAAAATATACCTATGTCAAATTTTTTACATAAAGCAAACCAAACTGCACAATTTTCTTGTTTTTCAGCCAGGGGCACACTCCAACACTCAGACATCTTACAAACGAAGCATGTGTGTTTGGTGAGTCCGCCAGATCAGAGGCAGTAAGTGCGTGAATTGAACTATTTTCCTGTCCTGTTAAGCATTCAAAATGTAACGAGTACTTTTGGGTGTCATGGAAAATGTATGGAGTAAAAAGTACATTATTTTCTTTACGAATGTAGTGAAGTAAAAGTAAAAGTTAAATATAAATACAGATACCCCCAAAACACTACTTAGGTAGTACTTTAAAGTATTTTTACTTAAATACTTTACACAACTGCAAGAGATAATATATCATTCACAAGCGATATTCTAATAGAGTCACCCGTCAAACTATTCATGATTTATCTTGTCTTTACATATTGTAACGTAGGAAGTCAGGATTCAGATAGTGAATTTAATAACATCGAACATGTTACGATACAAAACAAGAGCAGCTTCTGACATGGAAACAAACTACTACCTGACAACAAAAACAGTAGTTTATAAAGGGTAGGTAATCAAGGGAGTAATGAAGTCCAGGTATGACTGATGATGAGACACAGGTGTGCGTAAAGACGGGTGGGCAGGACCTGTGGTTAGTAGACCGGTGACATCGAGCACCGGAGCGGGTTAGTGGATGTGATACATATGCTAAATAATATTTGTGAAATTTGTTTTGATTTAGAATGGAACCATTATCATACACATGTATCGAAACAGGGAAACCGTAAAAATATACTAATCACTTAAATAGCGACTGGAGGATGCTTTTTTGTGGCTCATTTTCATGACAGCCAGGTAGGCTATGTCATTGACAATATCACTAAGGACCCCAAAGTCAAACTTAAATGAACATATCTTTATTCATACCAGTGGAGAGATTACAAACAGCACTTCACAGTACAAGTTAGTCAGAAGCTCTGAGAAAGTACTTCCCCCTCAGCATATTTATACTATCACAACAACAAGTTACACAAGAGTAACTAAGCACAAATTTCACACATAGTATTTAGCATATGTGTCACACCACCAGTCCCGGCAGCCCATCTTTCTCAGCTAAGCGCTTTCTCTGTGAGCGGCTGCTCTCGAAAGAACACTTGGCAACCACAGACTCTGGGCTTTCAGCCAATCTTCCACTTTTGCTTAACCGTCACCCTGTGAGCAAACCTCAAGCATCCTGTCTGTTAACAACAGGAAACTTTACGTATACAACAACTCAAACATGCATGTTAAAATGTGAGAATAGAGAGACACAATACAATTCCACTACAGCTATACTCCTGCTTTAAAGACAAGCAATGTGCTAAATATTAGGACAGTTGAGAAGTAAATATTGTAGGCCTGGCCTATAGAAGCTGATGGGATCCTCTTTTTCATGGGCTCTTATGAAGTGCTAGATCAGATTTTTGATTACATTCTCATTGATGTCAGAGTGATTAGAAGGACTATAGAGTGTGGAGTACCAGAAAGTTAGCAAGTTTGGTAGGCTACTAATGACCATTGGTGTTATGGTCAAACAGAACCAGATCTGTTTGACAGTAACCCTGTCCTGAATTATGAATGTGTGAACTACACTACATATACAAAAGTAGGTGGACACCCCTTCAAATTGCTGACACGCGTATAAAATTGAGCACACAGCCATGCAATTTCCATAGACAAACATTTGCAGTAGAATGGCCTTACTGAAGAGCTCAGTGACTTTCAACGTGGATGTCACCTTTCCAACAAGTCAGTTCGTCAAATTTCTGCCCTGCTAGAGCTGACCCGGTCAACTGTAAGTGTTTTTATTGTGAAGTGGGAACGTCTAGGAGCATCAACGGCTCAGCGGTGAAGTGTTAGGCCACACAAGCACACAGAACGGGACCGCTGTTCTCGGTTGCAACACTCACTACCGAGTTCCAAACTGCCTCTGGAAGCAACATCAGCACAAGAACTGTTCGTTGGGAGCTTCATTAAATGGGTTTCCATGTGTAACAGTTCAGGTTCCGTCCCTCTCCTCGCCTCAAACCAGGGATCCTCTGCACACTTGAAGCATCGTTACCTATCGCGCCACAAAAGCCACGGCCCTTGCAGAGCAAGGCAAACAACTACTTCAAGGTCTCAGAGCGAGTGACGTCACCGATTGAAACACTGTTAGTGTGCACCCCGCTAGCTAACTAGCCATTTCACACCGGTTACACATGGCCGAGCAGCCGCAAACAAACCTAAGATCACCATGCTCAATGCCAAGCGTCGGCTGGAGTGGTGTAAAGCTCACCGCCATTGGACTCTGGAGCTGTGGGGACATGTTTTCTGGAGTAATGAATCATGCATTACCATCTGGCAGTCCGACGGACGAATCTGGGTTTGGCGGATGCCAGGAGAAAGCTACCTGCCCGAATGCATAGTGTCAACTGTAAAGTTTGGTGGAGGAGGAATAATGGTCTGGGGATGTTTTTCATGATTTGGGCTAGTCCCCTGAGTTCCAGTAAGGGTACGTCTTAACGCTACAGCACAGAATGACATACTAGACGATGCTGTGCTTCCAACTTTGTGGCAACAGTTTGGGGAAGGCCCTTTCCTGTTTCAGCATGACAATGCCCCAATGCACAAAGCGAGTTCCATACAGAAACAGTTTGTTGAGATCGGTGTGGAAGAACTTGACTGGCCTTTATAGAGCCCTGACCTAAACCCCATTGAATACCGCTGGGGTGAATTCGAACGCCGACTGCGAGCCAGGTCTAAACGCCCAAAATCAGTGCCCGACCTCACTAAAGTTCTCCGGCAGCATTGTTCCAACATCTAGTGGAAAGCCTTCCCGGAAGAGTGGAGGATGTCATAGGAGCCAACTACATATTAACGCCCATGATTTTGGAATGAGATGTTTGACGAGCAGGTGTCCACATACTTTTGATCATGTAGTGTCGTTGTTTTATTTTTGTTTATGACTACATGTCATAAGTGGATTGTTGGATAAGTTTGGGGCAGGGCTGGTGTTAGCTAATCAGACAGGTAGCTGGGGATTGGCTGTCATTTCCTTTTAAAAGCCCTGTGTTTTGTGGTGTTCGGGGCTGTGAGTTGAGCAGAGAATTTCCCTCCATTGGGCTTGGTCCCTATTCAAGGGTCCATGTTTTGTCTGTTTGCTGTGATCGCACTTGACCAGTGTCTGCAGGATGAGAAGTCTTACCGGCAAATTCGAGTGAGTGGGTGGCTGCACTGATGATGAACTGGAGCTGTGGAGCTGAGTGGTGATCTGAGAGCAGAGGATCGAGAGAGGCATTGGTACAACGCACATCTAGGAACTTTAGCTCCGCCCAGTAAGGGACGTGGTTTTTCCTGTGTTCCCTTACACTACTTCTTTCTCTCTCTGGGACGTTTTTGCCACACCCCAGAAAGCCACTATTGTCTACCTCTTGTTCAGCACCAGAGGAAAGGCCATCGGTGACGTCGCCAAGCAGAGTCTCAAACCGGGCGCATTCCAGGAGCTATGAGGATCTGAATATCGCCAGACAGACGTTTATTTTATTTTTGTGGGGATGTGGTTCTCGTCGGGCCCTAAAAATCAAGAACCTATCACCACCCTCTCTATGTTGTCTGTCTTTCCCTCTCCCTATTTGTCCCATAGCAGTAGAGTCTGTTAGAGGGGTTGGCAGAGTAGATCAGGGCCAAGGGTGGGTCCCATATTGTGTGCAGCACCAGAGTGAGATTGTAGTACCTTTCACCATGTTGCTTGCAGTGCCTTCCCTCAGAATAAAGAAACGTGTCGCAATACTATATTAGAATAGTGCAGTGTGTTGCAATGTGTCACTTTTGCATTCCCAATGTTTACCTGAGGGAGTCAGGGGAGGGTAATCTACCTTAGGGAGTCAGGGGGAAGGTAACCTACCTGAGGGAGTCAGGGGGAAGGTAACCTACCTGAGGGAGTCAGGGGGAGGGTAACCTACCTGAGGGAGTCAGGGGGAGGGTAACCTACCTGAGGGAGTCAGGGGGAGGGTAACCTACCTGAGGGAGTCAGGGGGAAGGTAACCTACCTGAGGGAGTCAGGGGGAGGGTAACCTACCTGAGGGAGTCAGGGGGAGGGTAACCTACCTGAGGGAGTCAGGGGAAGGTAACCTACCTGAGGGAGTCAGGGGGAGGGTAACCTACCTGAGGGAGTCAGGGGGAGGGTAACCTACCTGAGGGAGTCCGGGGAAGGTAACCTACCTGAGGGAGTCAGAGGGAGGGTAACCTACCTGAGGGAGTCAGGGGGAAGGTAACCTACCTGAGGGAGTCAGGGGGAGGGTAACCTACCTGAGGGAGTCAGGGGGAAGGTAACCTACCTGAGGGAGTCAGAGGGAGGGTAACCTACCTGAGGGAGTCAGGGGAAGGTAACCTACCTGAGGGAGTCAGGGGGAGGGTAACCTACCTGAGGGAGTCAGGGGAGGGCAACCTACCTGAGGGAGTCAGGGAAGGTAACCTACCTGAGGGAGTCAGGGGAGGGTAACCTACCTGAGGGAGTCAGGGGGAGGGTAACCTACCTGAGGGAGTCAGGGGGAAGGTAACCTACCTGAGGGAGTCAGGGGGAGGGTAACCTACCTGAGGGAGTCAGGGGGAGGGTAACCTACCTGAGGGAGTCAGGGGGAGGGTAACCTACCTGAGGGAGTCCGGGGGAAGGTAACCTACCTGAGGGAGTCAGGGGGAAGGTAACCTACCTGAGGGAGTCAGGGGGAAGGTAACCTACCTGAGGGAGTCAGGGGGAAGGTAACCTACCTGAGGGAGTCAGAGGGAGGGTAACCTACCTGAGGGAGTCAGGGGGAGGGTAACCTACCTGAGGGAGTCAGGGGGAAGGTAACCTACCTGAGGGAGTCAGAGGGAGGGTAACCTACCTGAGGGAGTCAGGGGGAAGGTAACCTACCTGAGGGAGTCAGGGGGAAAGTAACCTACCTGAGGGAGTTAGGGGAGGGTAACCTACCTGAGGGGAGGCTCTATTGTGTCGACACAGTCCGGGAAATCGTGCCGTCTGCTGTGGGAGGTGGGAACCGGGGTCCGATCCATTAACTGCCGGTCTCAGAGTAATTGATTGTTAATTAACATAAACACATTTAGCATCTCTTGGCTTCCACAAATAGCCTACAAGCTACCGATGCAGACCTTTGGAACATCTGCATTTAAGAAAGTCTAAATCCATGTAATATAGCTTAAACCATCACATTAAATCCATTATTTATTTTAGAAATGTCTAAAGAAGCACGATATAAAGAAAATGTATTCTATTATAGAATAGCATACTTTGAGTTGTCCTTAATGTTAGGCCCTGATCTGGCTATGCCATATGGCTGTAGGCTACACTAGTTAATTTAGCAGACAATATTTTCTTAGAATTCTGTGCCATTATTATATAGTATGAAGAATACAATTGAACATAGCTGAATAAAATAGAAAGGATATTTTCTCCAAACGATTTGAGGGAGTGCGCACATCTGTCTATTCTGTGTTGAGCGGTTAACAAAGAAACAGGTACTCTATATGCTTACAGTTATGTAACCTTAGTTGTGATACAAATGTTGGGCTATATGTTTTGATTTTTAATACATTCTAAAGGCTGCATGATGCGACTCTTATGATGATTTGAAAAAAAGTTGAATGAAAGGCATGAACTCTGCTTTTTTTTTACACAGGCTGTACAGACTTCATCAGTCATCAGTTTGAAAAGCACTCGATAATGCCTCGAATTTCCCGGCTGCATCCCCTTTGTGGCCGTAAAGCCCCCTAAATATATATATGTCTTTTGCGGCCAGTGGCTGTTGTGCCCTTGGGCTGAATATAATAATAACAATTCCCTTCTCCCGGCTGCGTGCCGAGGTTCCTCTCACACACATGGCTATGTCATGTGATCTGGTCTTTCTCACAGGCTACAAGTGAAGACCGACACATCGGGACGCAACTGAGCGTGTCCTTAACAAATTCAGAGGCGCATTTTGTAGATATTGGAAGAACTGTCCACACATACTTTTTGTCAGCCAACAAGATGAGTAGCCCTAACGAACAGCAAAAGCACCTATGTCAATCTACTATCCACCATAGTACAAAAGTTGACCTATTTTGTGTGAGAAATAAATATTCCAAACATAGTCCGGGACAGTTGTGGGATGCGATAGATCCCAAATTAATACAACCACTAGAATAAAAAAAATACCTGTTTTAAGCAATGAGCCTGACGCAACCAAACGTTTAGCTTAAACTGTTAACTATTAGGCTGCAGCAATGCACACACAGCAGTAGGCTATAAGTGTGAATGTACCATTAGCAGGAAAACACCATTATGAAAGGTGACCACAAATGTGATTATGCATGTAATGCTTTTATTATAAAAATGCATCTTTATGGATTAATTATCTTCCCCAAACTTGAATCTCATGCGTTGCATATGCATGCCAGTTAGGCACAACACCCCTTGAAAAAGAAGATTAATGTGCTTAATTTTAAGAAGTTATTTGGCTACTTTAGTTGTGATACTAATCTTATCAAAACATATAGGCCTATGGGCTAGGCTACATGAGGTGATTTGAAATGGTCGCAAAAAGAATGCGCTTTTTGCCTTAAGCTGGGCATCATTCACAAGTGATAATAAATTATATCATTCACAAGTGATAATAAATTATATTATTCACAAGTGATAGGCTAATATTGTCACCCATCACACTATTCTTGATTTAATCTTGTCTTTACATAGTGTAACGTAGGCGCAGGGAGTCAGGAAGCAGGTGCAGTTAGTGAGTTTAATGATAACGAACATGGAATGAATACAGAATGAGAAGCGTCTAACACGGAAACATAAACAATACCACCTAATGACTGACAGAACAGAGTGCTAGATAAAGGGGAGGTAATCAAGTTCAGGTGTGACTGATGATTTTAATTTTTAATTTTAATTTAACCTTTATTTAACTAGGCAAGTCAGTTAAGAACAAATTCTTATTTACAATGACGGCCTTCCCCAGCCAAACCCGGACGACGCTGGGCCAACTGTGCTGTCACTGTATACTCCCTCTCTGGCCTCCAGATCATCAGGCTGCTGATTATCCTGCACACCTGTCATCATCATCCCACGCACCTATGCCTCATGACACTTAAAGCAAATTCAAATCAAATCAAATCATTCACCTGGACTCCATCACCTCCTTGATTATCTTCCCTATATCTGTCAGTCCCCTTGGTTCTTTCCTCAGGTGTTATTAACTCTGTGTTCCTGTCGGTGCGTTTGTGTTACGTGTTTAATTTATTAAAACACTCACTCCCTGAACTTGCTTCCCGACTCTCAGCGCACTCGTTACATGTGCACCACACTATGGGACTCCAAATCACAGCCAGGTGTGATGCAGCCTAGATTCAAACCAAGTACTGCAGTGACACCTCTTGCACTGAGATACAGTGTCTTAGACCACTGCGCCACTCGGGGGCCCATTGAGATGCAGGTGTGCGTAAAGATGGGTTGTCAGGATGGGTGGTTAGCAGACCGGTGAGGTCAACCACCGGAGCGAGGGAGTGGAATTGACACATGCTAAATAATGTATGTGTGAAATTTGCTTTGATTTAGAATGGACTCATTATCATACACCTGTCTCGAAACAGGGGCAGCAGAAAAATGCACTTAAATAGCGACTGGAGGACGCTTTTACGTGGTTAATTTTCATGCCAGGCAGGTAGGCTATGTTGTGAAAATTACCACTAAGGACATGAAAGTCAAACTTAAATGAACATCTTTATTAGCGGCAACAGACAAACAGCACTTCACAGTACAAGTTAGTTAGAAGCTCTGAGAAAGAACTTCCCCCTCAGCATATGTATACTATCACAACAAGTTACACAAGAGTAAATAAGCACAAATGTCACACATATTATTTAGCATATGTGTCATGTCAACTCCCCCGCTCTGGCACTCGACTTCACCGGGCTACTAACCACCGGTTCTGGCAGCCCATCTTTCTCAGCTAAGCGCTTGCTCTGTGAGCGGCTGCTCTCGAAAGAACACTTGGCAACCACAGAGTCTGGGCTTTCAGCCAATTTTCCACTTCTGCTGAGCCGTCACCCTGTGAGCAAACCTCAAGCATCCTGTCTGTTAACAACAGGAAACCCTACGTATACAACAAGTCAAACATGCATGTTAAAATGTGAGAATAGAGAGACACAATACAATTCCACTACAGCTATACTCCTGTTTTAAAGAGAAGCAATGTGCTTAATATTAGTAAAGTTGAGAAGTAAATATTGTAGGCCTGGCCTATAGAAAGCTGATGGGATCCTGTTTTTCATGGGCTCTTATGAAGTGCTAGATCAGATTTTTGATTACATTTGCATTGATGCCAGAGTGATTAGAAGGACTATAGAGTGCAGAGTACCAGAAAGTTAGCACGTTTGGTAGGCTACTAATGACCATTGGCAGTATCAGAGCTTGCAGAAGCCTAATTACAGTGACTAAACGGTCACGTGGAATTTTACAGCCATCACTCGTGACCGCCTGTGTGGCTGTAATACGGTCACCATAACCAGTGGTGTAAAGTACTTAATTAAAAATTAAACTTAAATCGTTTTTTTGGGGTATCTGTACTTTACTATTTATATTTTTGACAACTTTTACTCCACTAAATTCCTAAAGAAAATAATGTACTTTTACTCAATACATTTTCTCTGACATCCAAAGTACTCCTTACAATTTCAACGCTTAACAGGACAGTGAAATAGTCCAATTGATGCACTTATCAAGAGAACATCCCTGCTCATCCCTACTGCATCTGATCTGCTGGACTCTCTAAACACAAATGCTTCATTTGTAAATTATGTCTGAGTGTGCCCCTGGCTATCTGTAAATAAAAAAAACAATACAATTGTGCCATCTGGTTTGCCTAATATAAGGATTTTTTTTATTATTTATACTTTTACTTTTGTAGAATTTTACTGGGTGACTTTCACTTTTACTTGAGTCATTGAGTCATTTTGTCATTTTGTCATTGAGTCATTTTCTGTTAAGGTATCTTTACTTTTACTAAAGTATGACAATTGAGTGCTTTTGGGTACCACTGACCATTACAGCCCTAAGCATAATTACCATTCCTGGCCTTCTGTGTTGGGGTTGTGTTCTACTATGAACTTGAAGTGTGACTGTTAGTAAGCAAAGTAAGGTCTTGTACAAATTAATCATTAACCAAAAAACACAATTCTTCTTTATGCATAACAATTTTTTTTATCCGCCCTTGTTCCTTTCTCTGATGTTTATTTTATTTACTTTTATTTAATCAGGGGAGCCCAATTGAGACCAGGGTCTAATTTCCAATGGTGCCTGAGGACATAAAATACAAAATAAAACTACAAAGATACAATACCAAGTACATTGCATTAGAAGATCAAACATCACAGGCATCATAAACAAGTTATTTAAGTCAATCAAAAAAATTTACCACCTCGTTGAACTCATTCATCATAAGAGTTTTTAAATGCCCTAGTGGCACTAGGAAATCAATTTTGTAAGCGATTCCAAAAATGTGGAGCGTGAAAACTAAAAGCGGGTTTATCTAATTCCATGGAGAACCGAGGAATTTGAAGAGTTAACCAACCCTGTGAACGGGTTTGGTATCTCATTTATTTTATACGTTAGCAATAAAGTTAAGTAAGTTGGAAGCTTGTCTAGTATGGCTTTGTAAACAAAGGGAGTAATGAATAGATTTTTTTGGTGGGTATTAACTTAATAGGCCTTGTATGTAATATTTGCTTTAAATTGTCTTCATAGAACATAAAATATAAGGTGAATTTGGCCTTAAAATAATTATATAGGCCTATTTTCTCTGGGGGGGTTCTGAAATAAAATACATAGGAAGGTTCTTTGGGAGAAGGATTTTTGGCATATATGCTATTTGAAATCTGTATCCAAGATATTATATGCTGTTTCAACTGATTCTACAATAACATTCCTTCAAACAACATGTCACACTTTCACACACAGGGCTTTGATATGATGGTGTGGTTGATGGACCACATCGTGAACTGGCAGCACTTGTTTAAAACCCCTATATGGCTTGTCAGTGCAACATCTACAGCTAGTAGTTTGAACTGTTGTATTGTATCGTAATGTGTGTGCACATTTTATATTCAGGGTAAACATGGCTTGTTTGAGGGTTTTGTTTTGAGTAACCAATCATCACTGACATATAGGCTATTGTCAAAAAATGCATATAGACTGAAATACATGAATATTAGTGATGGGCAGGTTGACTCATATCCTGCAGTCGCTGCGGTTATATCCATGGGGCATTCAGGTTTAGGGTAAATAAATACTGTGTGGATGAAGGGCAGGTGGGTGGCGGGAGGGTTAACTAAAGAGAGAACAACGCATCAAAACACATACAGTATATATATATATATATTTATAAAGTAACTTTTGTGCAATTTATATCTATAGACATAGCTGTGGGAAGTAGGGTGCTGAAAAATATGAATAAAAATTTATATTAATATTTTCTTCCATAAAGTAGTGCACTGGGCCTTTACTAGGGGTAGTGGCCTGATATAGTCCTCTGTAGTATTTTGTAGGATTCCATAATTGTAATTGTAAGAGTTGTTGCCCTGTCCCTTTCTCTGTGATTGTCATTCTAATCAATGGAACCCAGAAAGAACAAAACCCTGCCCTCAAACATTTACATCAAAAGGTGACAAGTTACGGGCAAAGACACAAAACATCCACATCAAATTAAAAAAAGATTTTTCTTGATCAACTAAAATAACAACTTTTTGTGCAGTATTAATTTACCATCCTTACAAACCACTTAATAATGTAAATGTGATGTATGACTCACTCCGTGATAAGAGCCACTGACACTTATTACAGAACATATTTCAAACGTAGCTTGTTAGGAGGAGGTAGTTGCAGAAACGCTGGAATGGATTAGTCGACTACCTCAATAATTGGTCCAGATGATCCACCGCCTCCAGGAGCCATCTCTATCATGTATCACTCAGCACTCTCTATCATGTATCACTCAGCACTCTCTATCATGTATCACTCAGCACTCTCTATCATGTATCACTCAGCACTCTCTATCGTGTATCACTCAGCACTCTCTATCATGTATCACTCAGCACTCTCTATCATGTATCACTCAGCACTCTCTATCATGTATCACTCAGCACTCTCTAACATGTATCACTCAGCACTCTCTAACATGTATCACTCAGCACTCTCTATCATGTATCACTCAGCACTCTCTAACATGTATCACTCAGCACTCTCTAACATGTATCACTCAGCACTCTCTATCATGTATCACTCAGCACTCTCTAACATGTATCACTCAGCACTCTCTAACATGTATCACTCAGCACTCTCTATCATGTATCACTCAGCACTCTCTATCATGTATCACTCAGCACTCTCTCATGTATCACTCAGCCCTCTCTATCATGTATCACTCAGCACTCTCTATCATGTATCACTCAGCACTCTCTATCATGTATGACTTAGCCCTCTCAAATCAAACCAAATGTTATTGGTCACATACACATGGTTAGCGGATGTTATTGTGAGTGTAGCAAAATGCTTGTGCTTCTAGATCCGACATTGCAGCAATATCTAACAGGTAATATCTAACAATTCCACAACATAACCTAATACACACAATCTAGTAAAGGAATGAGATGAGTATATAAATATAAAATATATGGATGAGAAGTGACAGATGCAGTAGATAATATAGAATAGATAGTGTAGGATACAATATATAAATATGAGATAAGTAATGCGAGATATGTAAACATTCTTAAATTATTAAAGTGACTAGTGTTCTGTTTATTAAAGTGGCCAATGATATCAAGTCTGTAGGTAGGCAGCCGCCTCTCTGCGCTAGTGATGGCTATTTAACAATCTGACGGCTTTGAGATTGAAAAACAGCTTCTATCTTCTCTGTCCCAGCTTCGATGCACCTGTACTGACCTCACCTTCTGGATGGAAGCAGGGTGAACAGGCAGTGGCTGGGATGGTTATTGTCCTTGATGATCTTTTTTGCCTTCCTGTGACATCGGGTGTTGTAGGTGTCCTGGAGGGCAGGTAGTGTGCCCTCGGTGATGCGTTGTGCAGACAGCACCACCCTCTGGACATCCCTGCGGTTGTATGACTCAGCTCTCTCTATCATGTCTGACTCAGCTCTATCATGTCTGACCCAGCTCTCTCTATCATGTCTGACCCAGCTCTCTCTATCATGTATGACCCAGCTCTCTCTATCATGTATGACCCAGCCTCTCTATCATGTATGACTCAGCTCTCTCTATCATGTATGACCCAGCCTCTCTATCATGTATGACCCAGCTCTGTCTATCATGTATGACCCAGCCCCTCTATCATGTATGAACCAGCTCTCTCTATCATGTCTGACCCAGCTTTCTATCATGTCAGAATCAGCTCTCTCTATCATGTATGACTTAGCTCTCTCTATCATGTCTGACTCAGCTCTCTCTATCATGTCTGACCCAGCTCTCTCTATCATGTATGACTAAGCTCTCTCTATCATGTCTGACTCAGCTCTCTCTATCATGTATGGCCCAGCTCTCTCTATCATGTATGACCCAGCCTCTCTATCATGTATGGCCCAGCTCTCTCTATCATGTATGACCCAGCCACTCTATCATGGCCTTTCTAGGGAGTTTTTCCTAACCACCGTGCTTTTACACCTGCATTGCTTGCTGTTTGGGGTTTTAGGCTGGGTTTCTGTACAGCACTCTGTGACATCAGCTGATGTAAGAAGGGCTTCATAAATATATTTGATTTGATGATGATATCGTGTATGACTCAGCTCTCTCTATCACGTATTACCCAGCTCTCTCTATCACGTATGACTCAGTTCTCTCTATCACGTATGACCCAGCTCTCTCTATCATGTATGACCCAGCTCTCTCTATCATGTATGACCCAGCTCTCTCTATCATGTATGACCCAGCTCTCTCTATCATGTATGACTCAGCTCTCTCTATCATGTATGACCCAGCTCTCTCTATCATGTATGACCCAGCTCTCTCTATCATGTATGACCCAGCTCTCTCTATCATGTATGACCCAGCTCTCTCTATCATGTATGACCCAGCTCTCTCTATCATGTATGACCCAGCTCTCTCTATCATGTATGACTCAGCTCTCTCTATCATGTATGACCCAGCTCACTCTATCATGTATGACCCAGCTCTCTCTATCATGTATGACTCAGCTCTCTCTATCATGTATGGTATGTTATGTCCTTACCTGTCTCTCACCTTTCTCCTTCTCGGTCTAACTTTACTTTGCTGTCTCTACTGCCAGTTCCTGGAAAATTACCAGTGCATTCATACTTCAAAAGATTAATTATATTTTTCATTTAACATTTAGTTAACTAGGCAAGTCAGTCAAGAACACATTCTTATTTACAATGACGGCCTATCCCGGCCAATTGTGCACCACCCTATGGGACTCCCAATCACAGCCGGATGTGATGCAGCCTGCATTTTATTCCCTACATCGTGCACTGACTCAGCTCACTCTATCATGTCTGACCCAGCTCTCTCTATCATGTCTGACTCAGCTCTCTCTATCATGTCTGACCCAGCTCTCTCTATCATGTATGACCCGGCTCTCTATATCATGTATGACCCAGCTCTCTATATCATGTATGACCCGGCTCTCTCTATCATGTCTGACTCAGCTCTCTCTATCATGTCTGACCCAGCTCTCTCTATCATGTATGACCCGGCTCTCTATATCATGTATGACCCAGCTCTCTATATCATGTATGACTCAGCTCTCTCTATCATGTATGACCCAGTTCTCTCTATCTTATATGACTCAGCTCTCTCTATCATGTCTCACTGAGTTCTTCTCAGTGTGGGTAAAGTTATGTCCTGACCTGTATCTCACCTTTCTCCTTCTCGGTCTAACTTTACGTTGCTGTCTCTTCTGCCCTCTACTGTCAGTTCCTGGAAAATTACCAGTGCATATTTTTTTTCATTTAACATTTATTTAACTAAGCATGTCAGTAAAAATTTCTTATTTACAATGACGGCCTACCCCGGCCAATTGTGCGAGGCCCTATGGGACTCCCAATCACAGTTGGATGTGATGCAGCCTGGATTTGAACACGGTACTGCAAATCAATTACACCTATTCCACTGAGATGCAGTGGAAGACCACTCTTAGACCACTACACCACTCGGGAGCCCAAATAGCACCTTATTCCCTATGTAGTGCACTACTTTTAACCATAGCTCCATGGGCTCATACTGTGGATATTTCATTATATAAAGTTATGACTTAAACTCACTAATGACCAGGGGCAGACTCCTTCTCAAAACCCATTGGAGGAGAAGGTTAGAGCTTTCTCATCCAATGGGTTTTGGCAAGAAGAGGAGAGGAAGTGAGGAGCATGCAATTGAAATACCTGTCTGTCCTTCAACTGAGGCGTTAGGCTGTCCAATGGGTTTCCTTCAACTGAGACGTTAGGCTACCCTCTGGTGGTAAAAAGGTGTATGTCAATTGTCCCGGTAGATAATGACTCAATGACACATTATATTTATCTAGTTTTCTTTTAATTCATGAGATCATCATATAACATTTAACCTACAAACAGCAGGAAAATACAGTACAATAGTAAACAATAAAACCAACAAGAATGTCAAAGCAACTCAAACCAATGTCATACTACATTCTAACACATAAAGATACAGTAAAAAACTATCCAAATCTGATTAAAGGCCTCATATATGTATACACTGAGTATATAAAACATGAATAACACCTTCCTAATATAGAGATAAAAAAGTACATACTGTATTTGTCAACACAACCTGTAGTGATATAAAACCCAAACTACACTGGCCTGACAATCTGTAAAAACCCTTTCAGCCTGAGCTAAGTATGAAAGTCAGTAAATATACGTATTTCTAGAACTCCAGAACTCAATAAGCTTTATTGTCACTTTGCCTAATGTTTGGCCCAGACATGAGTTCAGAGGTTTTTTCTGATTGATAGAATGCAGTCTAGAATGCAATATCCTGGGAGTCAGACTGTTACTGCTCTCTTGTCAACTCCTTTTTTTACATGACAATGAATGACAAGGGGATGTCCTCAATTGCATATTCCTTGCGTCCTCTCTCCTCGTCTCCTTCTCAAAAACCATTGGAGGAGAAGGTCAGAGGGAGGAGAAGGTCAGAGGGAAGAGAAGGAGACAGGGAGAGTGGGTGTGAAGAGTATGCAATTGAGAATGTAACTTCCAGTTTACATGTAAAGTTTAGAATGAGAATGTTTTTTGGTGGGAAATGATTATTCTGGGTAAAAAATCACTCCTGGTCATGAAGGTCCGAAACTAGATAGAAAGTATGTAAAAATTATAATGGACCAATATATTTAAAAATAACTGCCCTTTTTCTGGCCAAGAAATTGATTTCGACAAACAAATCGGTCCCCCAAGAATTCTGTTCGGCCCTAAACCCAAAACGTTTGCCCATGCCTGCTTTAGAACACATTCTAGACTTTAGAACACATTCTAGAGTTTAGAATGGATCACTGTGAGTTTAGAACACATTCTAGAGTTTAGAGATCTCTGTGACTTTAGAATACATTCCAGAGTTTAGAATGGATATCTGTGACTTTAGAACACATTCTAGAGTTTAGAATGGATCTCTGACTTTAGAACACATTATAGAGAGTTTAGAATGGATCTATGTGACTTTAGAACACATTATAGAGAGTTTAGAATGGATCTCTGACTTTAGAACACATTATAGAGAGCTTAGAATGGATCTCTGTGACTTTAGAACACATTATAGAGAGCTTAGAATGGATCTCTGACTTTAGAACACATTCTAGAGTTTAGAATGTATTTCTGTGGATGTGGTCCTGTTCCATCTGAGACTTGGCCGCCTTCTTGAGCAGCAGGATGTGTTCAGAAAACTCCCTCACAGCCCCCAGGCCTGCAGCATTGTGGCAGGAGTATTTAGCAGCGTTGATCGCCACCACTGGGGCGTCCCGGGGTACTGCACTCAGCCCAGCCAGGTTCAGACAGTCAACATCTGGTGCATCATTACCTGTAGGAGGGAGAGATGGAGGGATGAAATAGAGGGATGAGATTAGTACATTTTCAATTAAAGTGTCCATAAGGTGGTTCTTGAAGTATTCTTAGGATGATTCATTAGTATGTTGCAAAAACATAACAAAAACATGCAAGAATATGACATGATTTAAGAAAAAATATATATATATTTTACCAGGCAAGTCAGTTAAAAACAAATTCTTATTTTCAATGATGGCCTAGGAACAGTGGGTTAACTGCCTGTTCAGGGGCAGAATGTCAGCTCGGGGATTTGAACTTGCAACCTTTCGCTTACTAGTCCAACGCTCTAACCACTAGGCTACCCTGCCAACCTAATAATCATAATTATATTACAGAAATCAACTAAATTTTATTCAATTAATATTGAATCCCAAATTCTCCAGGATTTGACTGCTGGCACCTCCCTTCTCACCTTAACCATAAATATTCAGTAACTGGCAGTGGCATGCAAATTAACTATGAACAATGCCAGTAGTTTTCTGCAGTGGTAGCCTAGCATACACGCAGAGGGGAAATACAAATGATCACTTAACCAAAACTGGACTATGAATAAAATATACACAATAGTTTCCCCCCCGTCTCCCCTTACTAATAGAGAAGCTATTTAATCAGACAAGTTATTTATCAGTGAAGAACTTACAATCTCTTCCTTGCAAGAGAGAACGGAGGGATGAGAGAAGAGAGATGAAGGGTTGAGAAGATGGAGAGAGATAAGGAGGAGTGAAACAGAATGAGGAGGTACTGTTCCATAACAGGGTATAGTGTGGTCCCCATGCCAATCACAATCAGGTTCAACTGGTTCAAACTTCACTGTTGACATTTACTGTCTGATAGTTTCATTGATACGTGGTTATCAAACACCGCTGCTACGGTCACATTCCTGAGAGATATCTAGCCTAGTCTACCTTTCCATCTCAGAAGGGTAAAATAGAAGGTTAACCCGTTACGGATCCAATCCCGTGAACGGGATCGATTTTGACAACATCCGGTGAAATGCAGAGCGCCAAATTCAAATTACAAAAATACTCATTTCAAACATTTATGAAAATACAAATGCTGCACACCCTTCAAAAGCTTAGACTCTTGTTAATCTAACAGCATTGTCAGATTTCAAAAAGGCTTTACGGAGAAAGCAGAACATTTGATAGTCTGAGGACAGCACCCCCACTCAAAAACTCAATTAGCATAATAACATAACCAGCAGAGGTGTCACAAACCTCAAAAATAGCATAAAATAAATTGCTTACCTTAGATGATCTTCCTCTGATCGCATTCCCTGTTACGTGCAGAATCCAAAACAGTACACTTGACGTGAACCCAGGAACTAGTGGTCTTACTCCCTTGATTTTCATGATTGAACGTTCCAACCTTTTTCTAAAGACTGTTGACATCTAGTGGAAGCCATAGGAGCTGCAATCTGGGAGCTAAAATACCCAGCTTTGAATAGCATGCCAATTGAAAAGTGTGACATGACTGATTCAGACATCCCGGATGGATTTTGCTCGGGGTTTTGCCTGCCATATCGATTCTGCTATACTCACATACATTATTTTAACGGTTTTAGAAACTTCAGAGTGTTTC
Source organism: Brachymystax lenok tsinlingensis (assembly GCA_030435695.1). NCBI lineage: Eukaryota > Metazoa > Chordata > Actinopteri > Salmoniformes > Salmonidae > Brachymystax > Brachymystax lenok. The sequence goes on along the minus strand of CM059783.1, from coordinate 22,464,240 downwards.
CCATCCAAAGCTACTAATTATATGCATATCCTAGCTTCTGGGCCTGAGTAACAGGCAGTTTACTTTGGGCACGTTTTTCATCCAAACTTCAAAATACTGCCTCCTAGCCCAAAGAAGTTAAGAACCTTGAGATTACACTATATTTCAAAGTGTGCTATATAACTAACTAGTAGTACAGTCGTGGCCAAAAGTTGAGAATGACACAAATATACATTTTCACAAAGTCTGTTTGTATGATGGCAATTGGCATATACTCCAGAATGTCATGAAGAGTGATCAGATGAATTGCAATTAATTGCCAAGTCCCTCTTTGCCATGCAAATGAACTGAATCCCCCAAAAACATGTCCACTGCATTTCACCCGCCACAAAAGGACCAGCTGACATCATGTCAGTGATTCTCTCGTTAACACAAGGACAAGGCTGGAGATCACTCTGTCATGCTGATTGAGTTCGAATAACCGACTGGAAGCTTCAAAACGAGGGTGGTGCTTGGAATCATTGTTCTTCCTCTGTCAACCATGGTTACCTGCAAGGAAACACGTGCCGTCATCATTGCTTTGCACAAAAAGGGCTTCACAGGCAAGGATACTGCTGCCAGCAAGATTGCACCTAAATCAACCCTTTATCAGATCATCAAGCACTTCAAGGAGAGCGGTTCAATTGTTGACAAGAAGGCTTCTGGGCGCCCAAGAAAGTCCAGCAAGCGCCAGGACCGTCTCCTAAAGTTGATTCAGCTGCGGGATCGGGGCACCACCAGTACAGAGCTTGCTCAGGAATGGCAGCAGGCAGGTGTGAGTGCATCTGCACGCACAGTGAGGCAAAGACTTTGAGGATGGCCTGGTGTCACGAAGGGCAGCAAAGAAGCCACCTCTCTCCAGGAAAAACATCAGGGACAGACTGATATTCTGCAAAAGGTACAGGGATTGGACTGTTGAGGACCGGGGTAAAGTCATTTTCTCTGATGAATCCCCTTTCCGAATGTTTGGGGCATCCGGAAAAAAGCTTGTCCGGAGAAGACAAGGTGAGCGCTACCATCAGTCCTGTGTCATGCCAACATTAAAGCATCCTGAGACCATTCATGTGTGGGGTTGTTTCTCAGCCAAGGGAGTGGGCTCACTCACAATTTTGCCTAAGAACACAGCCATGAATAAAGAATGGTACCAACACATCCTCCGAGAGCAACTTCTCCCAACCATCCAGGAACAGTTTGGTGACAAACAATGCCTTTTCCAGCATGATGGAGCACCTTGCCATTAGGCAAAAGGGATAACTAAGTGGCTCGGGGAACAAAACATCAATATTTTGGGTCCATGGCCAGGAAACTCCCCAGACCTTAATCCCATTGAGAACTTGTGGTCAATCCTCAAGAGGCGGGTGGACAAACAAAAACCCACAAATTCTGACAAACTCCAAGCATTGATTATGTAAGAATGGGCTGCCATCAGTCAGGATGTGGCCCAGAAGTGAATTGACAACATGCCAGGGCGGATTGCAGAGGTCTTGAAAAAGAAGGGTCAACACTGCAAATATTGACTCTTTGCATCAACTTCATGTAATTGTCAATAAAAGCCTTTGACACTTATGAAATGCTTGTAATTATACTTCAGTATTCCATAGTAACATCTGACAAAAATATCTAAAGACACTGAAGCAGCAAACTTTGTGAAAATTAATATTTGTGTCATTATCAACTTTTGGCCAGCAGTAGCAGTAGTAGTAGTAAATTGTTAAATGAAAAGGTCAGTTTACCCATATAGGCGACCTCCTTCCAGTCCAGAGCCCTGTCGTCCATCATGGCTATGACCTCACCCTGGATATCCTTGCCCAGGTGTCTGACCTCGCAGCCTGTCCTCTGGGATAGATTGTCAGCCAGGGCCTTGGTCAGGAGGTCCTCACTGAATGAGATCAGGATCACCTGGAGGAGACAGAACAAAACTAAGGTTGATGTGTTTTCTGTGTGAGCTCTGCTTGGTATGTGAGCTCTGTTTTCTGTTTGAGCTCTGTTTTCTGTTTGAGCTCTGTCTTGAGTGGGAACCTCTGTCTTGAGTGGGAACCTCTGTCTTGAGTGGGAACCTCTGTCTTGTTAGGGAGCTCTGTCTTGTATGGGAGCTCTGTTTTGTATGGGAGCTCTGTTTTGTATATGAGCTCTGTTTTGTATGGGAGCTCTGTTTTGTATGGGAGCTCTGTTTTGTATGGGAGCTCTGTTTTGTATGGGAGCTCTGTTTGTATGTGAGCTCTGTTTTGTATGGAAGCTCTGTTAGTATGGAAGCTCTGTTTAGTATGAAAGTTCTGTGTTCTATGGAAGCTGTTTTCTATGCAAGCTCTGTTTAGTATGGAAGCTCTTTTCTATGCAAGCTATTAAGTATGGAAGCTCTTTTCTATGCAAGCTCTGTTTTGTATGTGAGCTCTGTGTGAGCTGTTTTGTGTGTGAGCTGTTTTGTATGTGAGCTCTGTTTTGTATGGAAGCTCTGTTTAGTATGGAAGCTCTGTTTAGTCTGGAAGCTCTGTTTAGTGTGGAAGCTCTGTTTTCTGTTTGAGCTCTGTTGTGTGTGGGAACCTCTGTCTTGAGTGGGAACCTCTGTCTTGAGTGGGAACCTCTGTCTTGAGTGGGAACCTCTGTCTTGTTAGGAACCTCTGTCTTGTTAGGGAGCTCTGTCTTGTATGGGAGCTCTGTTTTGTATGGGAGCTCTGTTTTGTATGGGAGCTCTGTTTTGTATGGGAGCTCTGTTTTGTATGGGAGCTCTGTTTTGTATGGGAGCTCTGTTTTGTATGTGAGCTCTGTTTTGTATGGGAGCTCTGTTTTGTATGGGAGCTCTGTTTTGTATGGGAGCTCTGTTTTGTATGTGAGCTCTGTTTTGTATGGAAGCTCTGTTAGTATGGAAGCTCTGTTTAGTATGAAAGTTCTGTGTTCTATGGAAGCTGTTTTCTATGCAAGCTCTGTTTAGTATGGAAGCTCTTTTCTATGCAAGCTATTAAGTATGGAAGCTCTTTTCTATGCAAGCTCTGTTTTGTACGTGAGCTCTGTGTGAGCTGGTTTGTATGTGAGCTCTGTTTTGTATGGAAGCTCTGTTTAGTATGGAAACTCTGTTTAGTCTGGAAGCTCAGTTTAGTCTGGAAGCTCAGTTTAGTCTGGAAGCTCAGTTTAGTGTGGAAGCTCTGTTTAGTGTGGAAGCTCTGTTTTGTATGGAAGCTCTGTTTAGTATGGAAGCTCTGTTTAGTATGAAACTTCTGTGTTCTATGGAAGCTGTTTTCTATGCAAGCTCTGTTTAGTATGGAAGCTCTTTTCTATGCAAGCTCTGTTTAGTATGGAATCTCTTTTCTATGCGAGCTCTGTTTTGTATGGGAGCTCTGTTTTGTATGGGAGCTCTGTTTTGTATGGGAGCTCTGTTTTGTATGGGAGCTCTGTTTTGTATGGAAGCTCTGTTAGTATGGAAGCTCTGTTTAGTATGAAAGTTCTGTGTTCTATGGAAGCTGTTTTCTATGCAAGCTCTGTTTAGTATGGAAGCTCTTTTCTATGCAAGCTATTAAGTATGGAAGCTCTTTTCTATGCAAGCTCTGTTTTGTATGTGAGCTCTGTGTGAGCTGGTTTGTATGTGAGCTCTGTTTTGTATGGAAGCTCTGTTTAGTATGGAAGCTCTGTTTAGTCTGGAAGCTCTGTTTAGTCTGGAAGCTCTGTTTAGTGTGGAAGCTCTGTTTAGTGTGGAAGCTCTGTTTAGTATGGAAGCTCTGTTTAGTATGGAAGCTCTGTTTAGTATGGAAGCTCTGTTTAGTATGAAACTTCTGTGTTCTATGGAAGCTGTTTTCTATGCAAGCTCTGTTTAGTATGGAAGCTCTTTTCTATGCAAGCTCTGTTTAGTATGGAATCTCTTTTCTATGCGAGCTCTGTTTTGTATGGGAGCTCTGTTTTGTATGGGAGCTCTGTTTTGTATGGGAGCTCTGTTTTGTCTGGAAGCTCTGTTTAGTATGGAAGCTCTGTTTAGTATGGAAGCTCTGTTTAGTATGGAAGCTCTGTTTAGTATGAAACTTCTGTGTTCTATGGAAGCTGTTTTCTATGCAAGCTCTGTTTAGTATGGAAGCTCTTTTCTATGCAAGCTCTGTTTAGTATGGAATCTCTTTTCTATGCGAGCTCTGTTTTCTATGCGAGCTCTGTTTTGTATGGGAGCTCTGTTTTGTATGGGAGCTCTGTTTTGTATGGGAGCTCTGTTTTGTATGGAAGCTCTGTTTAGTCTGGAAGCTCAGTTTAGTCTGGAAGCTCTGTTTAGTATGGAAGCTCTGTTTAGTATGGAAGCTCTGTTTAGTATGAAACTTCTGTGTTCTATGGAAGCTGTTTTCTATGCAAGCTCTGTTTAGTATGGAAGCTCTTTTCTATGCGAGCTCTGTTTAGTATGGAAGCTCTTTTCTATGCGAGCTCTGTTTATTATGGAATCTCTTTTCTATGCGAGCTCTGTTTTGTATGCGAGCTCTGTTTTGTATGCGAGCTCTGTTTTGTATGGGAGCTCTGTTTTGTATGTGAGCTCTGTTTTGTGAGCTCTGTTTTGTATGTGAGCTCTGTTTTGTATGTGAGCTCTGTTTTGTATGGAAGCTCTGTTTTGTATGGAAGCTCTGTTTAGTATGGAAGCTCTGTTTAGTATGGAAGCTCTGTTTAGTATGGAAGCTCTGTTTAGTATGAAACTTCTGTGTTCTATGGAAGGTGTTTTCTATGCAAGCTCTGTTTAGTATGGAAGCGCTTTTCTATGCGAGCTCTGTTTAGTATGGAATCTCTTTTCTACGCGAGCTCTGTTTTGTATGGGAGCTCTGTTTTGTATGGGAGCTCTGTTTTGTATGGGAGCTCTGTTTTGTATGGGAGCTCTGTTTTGTATGGGAGCTCTGTTTTGTATGGAAGCTCTGTTTTGTATGTGAGCTCTGTGTTCTATGGAAGCTGTTTTCTATGCAAGCTCTGTTTAGTATGGAAGCTCTTTTCTATGCAAGCTGTTAAGTATGGAAGCTCTTTTCTATGCAAGCTCTGTTTTGTATGTGAGCTCTGTGTGAGCTGTTTTGTATGTGAGCTCTGTTTTGTATGGAAGCTCTGTTTAGTATGGAAGCTCTGTTTAGTCTGGAAGCTCTGTTTAGTCTGGAAGCTCTGTTTAGTATGGAATCTCTTTTCTACTCGAGCTCTGTTTTGTATGGGAGCTCTGTTTTGTATGGGAGCTCTGTTTTGTATGGGAGTTCTGTTTTGTATGTGAGCTCTGTTTTGTATGTGAGCTCTGTTTTGTATGGGAGCTCTGTTTTGTATGGAAGCTCTGTTTTGTATGGAAGCTCTGTTAGTATGGAAGCTCTGTTTAGTATGAAAGTTCTGTGTTCTACGGAAGCTGTTTTCTATGCAAGCTCTGTTTAGTATGAAAGCTGTTTTCTATGCAAGCTGTTAAGTATGGAAGCTCTTTTCTATGCAAGCTCTGTTTTGTATGTGAGCTCTGTGTGAGCTGTTTTGTATGTGAGCTCTGTTTTGTATGGAAGCTCTGTTTAGTATGGAAGCTCTGTTTAGTATGGAAGCTCTGTTTAGTATGAAACTTCTGTGTTCTATGGAAGCTGTTTTCTATGCAAGCTCTGTTTAGTATGGAAGCGCTTTTCTATGCAAGCTCTGTTTAGTATGGAATCTCTTTTCTATGCAAGCTCTGTTTCGTATGGGACCTCTGTTTCGTATGGGACCTCTGTTTCGTATGGGACCTCTGTTTCGTATGGGACCTCTGTTTCGTATGGGACCTCTGTTTCGTATGGGACCTCTGTATTGTAGTGCTTATTCTATGTATTGTACAGACTGAGTGTAATGAGGAAATATCAGTTCATATTCAGTTCAGAGTGATTAACACAATGTTTAACATACAGTATTTAGAGTAATAATACAAATCCTTCCCAGTGTTCTGTTTGTGACATTCAAGGTGCAGGTTGATGGTCACTAGACTTTATAGTGAATGTTATGGATTATTCTCATATCTGTTGATAGTGATTGACACCAGACTGGAGGCACCAGGTCTGAGGACTCACTTATTGTTCACTGTTGTATTGTTTTGACATTCTGTGAACTCTTGATTCTGTAGCAGCTGGACAAGTCACTGCCTTTTGTTTTGTCTTCCTACAAGCCTCTGGGCTGGTGTTTAGAGCATTTGATGATGTCTAATTAGGATATAAAAGGTCTGTCTCCAAGAGGCTGGTGTTTACAGAACATTTGGTGCTGTCTGATTAGGATATAAAGGTCCCATCTCCAAGAGGCTGGTGTTTACAGAACATTTGATGCTGTCTGATTAGGATATAATGGGTCTGTCTCCAAGAGGCTGGTGTTTACAGAACATTTGATGCTGTCTGATTAGGATATAATGAGCCTGTCTCCAAGAGGCTAGTGTTTACTGAACATTTGGTGCTGTCCGATTAGGATATAAAGGGTCTGTCTCCAAGAGGCTGGTGTTTACTGAACATTTGGTGCTGTCTGATTAGAATATAAAGGGTCTGTCTCCCAAGATACATTTTCTCTGCTTATGGACCGGAGGTGTCTGTCTCCCTGTTGCAACTTGTAATGAACCAGAATGATATGTAATTGACTTGACCAATGACCTTTTTGTGATTGACTTGACCTCACCTTTTTGTTCACCTGGAAATTCCTATTGCAACATAGACAAGACAACATAGACATTACAACATAGACAAGACAACATAGACATTACAACATAGACAAGACAACATAGACATTACAACATAGACATTACATTATTTGTTGTAGCAGTCGTTGTAAAAAATAAAGTAAGACCTGTCTGTCACTGTTTGCCGCTCCCATTTGTGATCTTTTAAAATACAATTAACTAATTGCCAGTATTCATCGCATTATCTTTGTATCTCTACTCCCTCTCTCTGCAGTGTGTGTGTGTGTTCTATACGTTCTGTATGTACAGTGTCTGTACCTCCACCCCCTCTCTCTGCAGCATGCGGATACCCATAGTATCTCTGGTGTTGACTGAGACCATCTCCTCTCCAGAGACAGAGATGAGGACGCGGCCGTCAGTCAGACAGCCTGAGACGTTACACAGCAGCAGACGCACCACCTCAGGCTTGTCCAGGCCAAAGTAACCAAACCTGGAGAGGAACAACACACACAGGGAAATACATTTGGACAACCACTCCTCTGTGTTACAGCAATGTTCATTGTGTTGCTTTACCACAAAATCTAATTATATTTAAAGTGCATTCAAATAACATTCAAATAAACACTTTCAGAGAGAGAGAGCGGGAGAGAGAGCTAGAACGTGACGCTCTAGGTCAGTGATTTCAGACTACCTCAGTACTCTCTGTTCTGCCACGGGCCAGTCGATATCCACATCAATATCCACACTGTACTCTGGCAGCATCTCATAGTAAGCCCACTTCCCCCCCTGAGAAAGACAACAACACAAAGGGCATTTCTATTAGCATCCAAAACACCACCCGTTGACAATAGAATATCTAGTAGTATCACAGATCAGTCCATCTCTCAGTGTGTATGTTGTTTCTAGTCAAGCTCACGTCTACTGAATGAATACATGTTATTGATCCCCTGAGGGGAATAGGGTTCACCACCAGCAACAGATATACACATCAGGGCCTGTAATCATAAAGTGTCTCAGAGTAGGGCTGCTGATCTAGAATCAGGTCCTCCCTGTCCAATTAGACATCTTCATAATGATTGAAAAGGGAAAAGTGCCAGTTACCTGCAGGCCTCTCTCTATCGTCGCTCTGGTATAAATGTAGAAAGATCCGTTCTCACACAGCTCTCCATCCCAGTCCTGTCTCCGGGGCCTGTTGGATGGATCCAGGTTGAGAGGCTGGGTGGCTACACTACCTGAAGAGGAGAGAGAACACACAATGTTATAGGTTATAACTAGAAACCAGACTACTTCCTGGTCAGGAGAAGAACTCAGCCCTCATCTCTCTATTGTGATACACAGTGATTAGTGGTGGATGGAGTTACTTCCATGTAATGTGCTTGTGAAAGACACTATATCCACATTTACATCTTAGTCATTTAGCAGACGCACTTACAAACACAAACCATTATCATTGAGCATTAGCATCTTACAACAAGATATGATGGGTAGGTATTTTCAAACACAAAACATCTAGGGCACTAGAGTTTTTCCTGGCTCTGGTCACATGGTCAGGACAAACTCCTGAACCTACTTATAAAGTGAGAGACAGTTTTCCTCAGGCACAGTGTAGCGGAAACTATAATATATGCTGTACACATTGTGTTCTTTCTCAAGGTTGGCATGTTCTGTAAACTGTCTGACAATGAGAATTGTTGTTTTGTGTTATTAAGTTGCGATGTGCTTATGGTTTGTTCACAGGGTGCGGGTCAAGCAGAAGAGGAACTAGATACAAGATAAAAGCCTCTCTCACTCTCCCACCCTGATACTCATTCCTTGTATCTGTGTCTGCTTAGTCATGGAAACTTGTTTGTGCAGCGGTATAAAGGACAAGTGAAGGGACTGACCCTTCAGATCTCCTGACAGACCTGTACATTAAGTTTGTTAGAACCTCTCCAGTTAACTGATAATAAGTGTAAGGTCCTAAACATAACACATGACTATCCCGTACCTCCTTTCTTGACCTCCTGCCAGCGGAAGTGGTGTCGACGGGCCACAGCGAAGACGGACGTGAAGCCCTGATTGGTGATCATCTCCAGGGCCTCTTTCAGGTGGAAGGGGTGCAGGCAGGGAGACGTGGCCTGGATGTGACAGATCACGTCCACCTCTGGAGGAGGACAAGACAACAGATATTTGATTTATCCATTATTTAATCAGGTAGCCACATATGATATGACATATGAATAAATCTACATGGTTACTGTTGACATCTGTAGCTATGGAGTAGGTCCCACTTCATTTGGATAGCCCCCTATTAACGGATTGTCTATAGCCGCTCTCACACGATCAACAATATATCACATGAAACTCTGTTAATACGAGAAGTGCATCTTCATCTGCATTGCTTGCTCTTTTGGGTTATAGGCTGGGTTTCTGTATAAGCACTTTGTGACTTCTGCTGACGTAGAAAGGGCTTTATAAATAAATGTGATTGATTGATATGCAACACCTTCCTAGGGTTGGGATTAGGGTTATGGTATTAGAAATTGAATGAAAAGAAAACAGCATGTGGGCATTATCACGTGATCATGTGAGCAAGATCAGGGGTGCACAATAACTGTCACTGGAGAGTGGTGAGTCAGACCACACACCTGGTTTCCCAGACTGGTGTTCTCAGGCTCTGATTAAAAAGCAGGAAGGAAAAACAGCAGCAGGCTCTGCTGCCCTGAAGGTTGTATGTGTCAAGTGTCTCGGAGTTGGAGTGCTGATTTAGCTCATGGATCACAACAAATAAGACTACATGGACAGGGGGGACCTGATCCTAGACCAGAACTTCTACTCTGAGAAGCTTGAAACATGCCGCCCCAGAGCCTTAGTCAAGCTAGTAGCTAAACAAGTTCTGTATATAATTACATTAACGGCTGACATCTATAACAAAGTGCTGCCAAACAGTCATTACAAAGATAGTGAAGCGTCAAAGAGGGTGTGGTTCTGTCACAATAAGTTATAACCAACGTTGATACCTCCCTGTTGCCATGTCATAGAGTGAATCTCAATTGTATTTCCTTGATTCCTCCTGCTTCCCTCCTTGGCTCCTTCTCAAAGCACATTGGAGCAGAAGATCTGAGGTTCTTCCACTCAGATCTCCTCCTCTAATGTATTTTGAGAAGGAGGCAAGGAGAGAGGACACGAGAAATCAAGGAAATACAATTGACATTCACCCCCTACCTGGGTTTAATTGGGCGAATTCCTGGATGGTGTCCAGAGAGCTGGAGGAGTCTTTGGACACCTCTGGGCTCCTGCGGTGAACCTGAGCTCCCCATGCCTTGGCTACCTTCTCAATGTCATCATGGTCAGTTGATACCCACACACTGGGAGAAAGAACGGAAGAAGTTGATTCCTCAGGCTTTGTAACAAGTAGGCTACATCAGTGCAATCCAGTCTTGTGTGGCCAAGCCCAAACCAGGGGGTTCATTCAGAGACAGTACACTAACTTTCAGACAAACTCTCTCAATAGGAATCTGACATGGGTTTACATATTTACACAACAAACAATTAATAATGTACAGTTATGACCAGGAGTTAAAGTAGATGTAATTTCTTCCCAGTATGGAACCTCCTATGTGTGAATATGTATGTACTAAAACAGTGCATGGGCCTAACAAGACCAGCTCTGGATGTTCTGCTGCCCTAGGCATGACAAAGAATTGCCACCCCCCTCCTTTCCCCTTAAACTAGAATATTGTACTACAGAGGTGGGCAATAGGTTTGGCCTTAGGACAGTTTTTTTCTCAGCTAATACACTACCAATTAAACCATTTTTAACACATTCGACTGGTATTTTTTAAAAGTGTAAGGATAATAATTCAGCGATAGTTGTTCTGAAATGTTTGCTTGCCAACATTAAACTCATCCTCTGTTTAATATAACACACAAACATTAATTATTAATTTCGGTTGCCTATCCTGACGTGAACTTTGTTCTATAGAAAGTATTTGACTGATGTGTGCCACAGAAAGTATTTGACTCTAGCCACAAAAGTAAGCAAATTAGAAGGGGGGGATTCTGACAGCGGGAGACTTTCGGCACAACACCGGCCGTGGGTCCTAATCATATAATTATATTTAGAATCCCTATTAATTCAATAGCATCTCTGTGGGCCTAGTCATACGGATTTGTCATTTTACTTTTAAAATGTATTACCTTTTATTGTGGCATAAACACAACCAGTCATGATGTTTGCGTCTGATTGTCAAACAATCATATTCAAGGGGCTCCTATACAAGGCTACATGCTCACGTTCATCCACTCGCAACATATTTCCAACCTCCAAACAGTGGTGAATGGAAAATAAGACACCTGTTACACAAAACACCAAAACGTGTAATGACATTTGGCGATTGTCAGTGGGGCAGAACTATTTTGCCGGGACGCCTTACCGGACCGTACAAGTCTTAATGTACTTTCTCCCCTGGTTATGACAGATGCATCATCATACATAGGCAGCATATACTATCACTAGGATAAACAATATTATCAGTGCACCCACAACAAGAACGTAACAAGCATTTGGTGCAGCTAACTATTATTAACAAAAGCGTCAGAAGCTTTTGAGCAAGTCCATATACTGTAGCTAAATTTGACCATAGATTGAACTGAATTACCTGTGAAACTGTTTGGAGTCCACTGCAGCTCTCAGAACCCATCCAATGAGGGGGACACCAGCGAGAACTTTTATATTCTTCAGGGGGATCCCCTTACTGCCTCCCCTCGCGAGGATCAGGGCTGCAATGTGTCTCTTCTCCCCGCTGTCTTTGGTAACCTTTGATTTTTTATCTCTCACATCTTCGATGCCCGATCGCGTACGTTTTTTTTCAGCGGCCATTGAAAGGGTCAGTAGCCTGGTGGGCAGACAAGACGTGGCGGTATAGTCTCAATGTAGCTAAATTAGTAGCGGTATAGATGGATAGCAGTCGTCTGAAATATCTAGCTACTTCTTGCGTTCTAATTTACTGTAACTAGCTAGCTAGGTATTTATCTTACATTACTTACTACAGCTTGCACTGTGTGAAGGAAATCCTACACATGTTACATATATACAGTAAAAAGAGGCGTAGACCTGCTACTCTGAGGTAATTTCAACTACGCTTCCTTTTGTTGCCATAGTAACAATTTCAGTAGAATTATTTACTGAATTTACAACGTCAAGAAAACGATGCGCGCGCTTCAATGAGGGGATTCGATTATCTGATCCGGGTTTCCCTGGTCGGAGGAGTTTAACCCGGGTAAAACGTGATTGCATCCAGGTTCAAATGCCGTGTTCATGTGCCAGTCGGAACTAGGAAACTCTGAAATGTCCGACTTGGTTGAACGTGGCAGGTGTATAACTACAACCAGGTAGAAAGTCGGAAATGTCAGAGTTGTAGCCTAGGCTAGATAAAGCACATGGGGGAATGAGTAGGATTATGTGTTTTCACATGCAAAAGTGATTGCTTTTTGATTAAAAAACGCTTTATCTGCCTTCCCAATGAAAACATATATTTTATGGAAAAGAGATGCTGCCTTGTTGACATGCCTTTGAATCCCAAACCATGCCCTCACCCATACCAACTCAGAGGGCACTCCACTGTCACGTGTTGCTGACTAAACTCCCAGAGAGTGACTAGGGGATCAATAGAGAACCACAGTATGAGTCATAATACCCATAAAACCTAGCGGTCAAACAAGGAAACAGTTCCAATCGTTATTCCCCCATTCATTTTTCCCATTGGGGATTTTAGAAACATTTAAAATAAGGGCTGTGTATCATGTAGGCTTAACCTGGCATGATTGGGATCAAATGGTTGGCATGCATGCAGCACGGACGTTTAACCTGTAAAATGTGATGATTATGGCCTAATTGATGATAAGGTAGGCTTCATTTGGTGTTTTAGGATAAAAAAAATAAACATTTCCTTTCGCCACTAACAGTATGTGTAGGCATAGGCAATCATGCAATTTGGATGATTTATTGTATGTATATTCTAAAATGATTTTAACCAATAGGCTTCATGTCGGTACAAACTTTCATTCAGAAATGATGGCTTAATTGGGTTCCTAACAAAATACCACTATACCACTGGTTATAATAAATGTCAAACCACGTGTGGTCAACTGATAATTCCAGCACCGTTTTGATTGGGACAGCGTCATTTCGCTGCTTTGAGACAAGCATTGGAACTCATCTTGATAAATCAATCAATGTCACATTTTAGTTTTCACTGAATCTCAGTTTGGATATGGTTATAATTAGGCTTGGAAATGTTAGCTAAGTTGATGTGAGTGCTCATGATCATTAGTCTCGCAATTTAAAGCAATGCAGATCTTCTCTCTACACACAAACACACACACACACACACACACACACACACACACACTAGGCCTATAGCCTACCTGATGAGCTTCCCTGATGTTTTCCTGAACTTTCCAATACTTTTCTGATGCATTTCAGTCACTTAGGCTACTGATGCGAATACACATTTGTACACTTTTCTCATAGGCTATTCAAGTCATTTGACATATGTTTTTATTGTTGTAAAAGCTCATACGGCCTACATCGTTTCAATAACAATATAGCTGAAACCACGATTGGCTTCATTGACTTACTGAATTTATTCTCGTAATTGTAGGCTACTTGTTGATAGATTATTTTAAATATTATTTTAACAGTAGGCTTAACTACACAATAACCTCATGTGGGGTTACTGAACACAATCGATTGAATGAATAATAATAAGTGTTGATTAATACATTTGGCCTTGGAAGAAAACATAGCGCTGCGGAAAGGGTGCTGGAAGTGCTCAATTGAAATATTTGCCAAATTAAATAATTACTCCTCTATAAATAAATGAAATCATTGCAAATACTACACCAGCATAAATTAGCCACAGAGGATCAAAAAGCTTATTGCTGTAGATTGTGTTTGGTTTGTCACATTGTCACATTATGAGCGCATAGGCCGAGTCTACAGTCAGGAATCCCGCAATTGGGCATCTGGCACGGCAAATATAAAACAGCTGATTGTTGAGTTGTGGCTGTCAATGAACAGCATGCAGCAGCTAGAAGATATTTGGCAATATTTCAAAATACAATTACGGGGGAAATCTGTTTCAATAGGTGAGTGCCACTAGAAGGTTGGTGGACTATAATTTCCTACTCATATTGTAGGTGTAAAATCTGTGTATCCACTCTTTTCATTGGCCTATGCTATTGGTTGCATTTAAGACATGGGTCGTTCGTTTTGTTGATCTCAGTCTGTAAATGTCAGAGTAGCTTGTCATTTTGATCATTTGTGTGGTATAAAGAAATATTATTGTAATGTCTCCAGTCATGTAGACTTGCAGGAAAGGATTTCTCCGACCCACAAACCCCTCAGCCCCGAATTGTATGAAACTCTGGTGACGGTCCTGCTGTGAACTGTCTTGTGCAAGTTTTAAATTGACACAATACCTGTTAGCCAGGGCCTTGGTCACAGGGTCCTCACCGGACGAGATCAAGATCACCTGGAGAAAAGACAATAAAATAAATGTTTCATACGGAGACAAACTGAACTGTTCTGGGATGGCCTGGTTACGCATCCACCATAGTGTCTGGAACCGTGTTGGAAAGGACAGTGAGAGAAGACAATAGCCTAGCCAGCACAGCACGGTCCGGGTCAATAATGTGTATAAGGGTGTCATTTGAGACGTGTTCTTAGAGGGTATGATGAAACTCAAACTAATAAAGTCACATGACTGAGTAAATAGTAGCCTATGTGTGTGTTTAATGGGCGATGGTTTCAGTGATAAACTATGGCCTAAATCTATTAGCAGGAGCAGACAGTGTGAAACATCCTGTTCTGTTAAGAGCTTAGCAACGCAAACCTAACTGGTTTTACCTAACTTCATGTATCTTTAATACTGCCACAAAGCCAAACAAGGGACACCAGGTAGCCTAGCGGGTTATTGGCATTGAACATGTCACCCTCCCTAGGAGAGGGGGTGACCTCGACAATTTATTGTTAAAACGAGAGGCTGCTTGGATCTTTAATTTAAAGACCCTCGCTCCCTTCGGTCTCAACATAGACTTTGATCTGAAACCATTCTTGTGATTATGACTTTGCCATTGTGATTGTTTGTAGGCTTATGTAGCCTTCATCTATGATCGTATGCTATCCATTTGTTTTTTGTATGTCATTTTAATATCTCAGAATTAACCAATGATATTAGGCCACATTTGGCCATGATTACAGACAACGGTGTGTGTCCTTTGACACTATATAAACGAGTCATCCCGCAGTGTTTGTGATTATACCCTGATGAAGACAGCTTGCCTGTCGAAACGTTGGACATAAAATATTTTTTGCATCTGAGCTCCTAGAGTGTGCGGCTCTTATTTATTTTTAAGCCTAGCGGGTTATAGCGTTGGGCCAGTAACCAAAAGATTGCTGTTTCGAATCCCAGAGATTAATAGGTGAAAAATGTCTTCTTCTAAAATAGATTAAATAAAAAAATGTCCTTCAATCTACACACAATAACCCATAATGACAAAGCGAAAAGGTTTTTTGAAATGTTTGCAAGTTTATTACAAATAAACAGATACCTTATTTATGTAAGTATTCAGACTGTTTACTATGAGACTCGAAATTGAGCTCTTTGAGATGTTTCTACAACTTGAGGAGACCAGGAACCCGATGGTCACGCTGACAAAGATCCAGAGTTCCACTGTGGAGATGGGAGAACCTTCCAGAAAGACGACCATCTCTGCAGCACTCCACCAATCAGACCTCTAGAGTGGCCAGACAGAAGCCACTCTTCGGTAAAAGGCACATGACAGCCCACTTGGGAGTTTGCCAAAAAGCACCTAAAGGACTCTCAGACCATGAGAAACAAGATGCTCTGGTCTGATAAAACCAATGTTGAACTCTTTGGCTTGAATGCCAAGCATCACATCTGATGGAAACCTAGCACCATCCCTACGGTGAAGCATGGTGGTAGCAGCATCATGCCATTGGGGATGTTTCTCAGCGACAGGAAGACTAGTCAGGATCGAGAGAAAGATGAACAGAGAAAAGTACAGAGATCCTTGATGAAAACCTGCTCCAGAGTGCTCAGGAACTCAGACTGGGGCAAAGGTTTACCTTCCAACAGGACAAAGACCCTAAGCACACAGCCAAGACAATGCAGGAGTGCCTTCGGGACAAGTCTCTGAATGTCCTTGAGTGGCCCAGCCACATCCCGGACTTTAACCCAATCTAACATCTCTGGAGAGACCTGAAATAGCTGTGCAGCAACGCTCCCCATCCAACCTGTCAGAGCTTCAGAGGATCTGCAGAGAAGAATGGGAGCGCTTGTAACGTCATTCCCAAGAAGGCTTGAGGCTGTAATCGCAGCCAAAGGTGCTGCTCAATCAGTATCATACATGACTAGGCTGCTCAACCAGAATCATACATGACTAGGCTGCTCAACCAGAATCATACATGACTAGGCTGCTCAACCAGTATCATACATGACTAGGCTGCTCAACCAGAATCATACATGACTAGGCTGCTCAACCAGAATCATACATGACTAGGCTGCTCAACCAGTATCATACATGACTAGGCTGCTCAACCAGAATCATACATGACTAGGCTGCTCAACCAGTATCATACATGACTAGGCTGCTCAACCAGAATCATACATGACTAGGCTGCTCAACCAGAATCATACATGACTGGGCTGCTCAACCAGAATCATACATGACTAGGCTGCTCAACCAGAATCATACATGACTAGGCTGCTCAACCAGTATCATACATGACTAGGCTGCTCAACCAGAATCATACATGACTAGGCTGCTCAACCAGAATCATACATGACTAGGCTGCTCAACCAGAATCATACATGACTAGGCTGCTCAACCAGAATCATACATGACTAGGCTGCTCAACCAGAATCATACATGACTAGGCTGCTCAACCAGAATCATACATGACTAGGCTGCTCAACCAGTATCATACATGACTAGGCTGCTCAACCAGTATCATACATGACTAGGCTGCTCAATCAGTATCATACATGACTAGGCTGCTCAACCAGTATCATACATGACTAGGCTGCTCAACCAGTATCATACATGACGAGGCTGCTCAACCAATATCATACATGACTAGGCTGCTCAACCAGTGAGCTAGGGACTACCACTTCTGTCTTACCCTTAGAACTAACAGTTCTCCAAAACATATCCATTTAAAAAAAAAAAAAAAATCATTGTGCATTTTTGTGAAATGTGTCAAACAATTCAGCATCGGTTGCCATTGATACTTTGTAATGTCGAATTTGTGAAATAAACCATTCAAATGTTGTGTTATCATATGTGATCTTTTAAAATACAATGAATCAATCACCAGCATTCATCACATTATCTTTGTACCTCTACTCCCTCTCTGCAGTGTGTGTCAGTGTGTTTGTTCTGTATGTACAGTGTCTGTACCTCCACCCCCTCTCTCTGCAGCATGCGGATACCCATAGTATCTCTGGTGTTGACTGAGACCATCTCCTCTCCAGAGTCAGAGATGAGGACGCGGCCGTCAGTCAGACAGCCTGAGACGTTACACAGCAGCAGACGCACCACCTCAGGCTTGTCCAGACCAAAGTAACACACACAGGGAAATACATTTGGACAACCACTCCTCTGTGTTACAGCAATGTTCATTGTGTTGCTTTACCACAAAATCTAATTATATTTAAAGTGCATTCAAATAACATTCAAATAAACACTTTCAGAGAGAGAGAGCGGGAGAGAGAGCTAGAACGTGACGCTCTAGGTCAGTGATTTCAGACTACCTCAGTACTCTCTGTTCTGCCACGGGCCAGTCGATATCCACATCAATATCCACACTGTACTCTGGCAGCATCTCATAGTAAGCCCACTTCCCCCCCTGAGAAAGACAACAACACAAAGGGCATTTCTATTAGCATTCAAAACACCACCCGTTGACAATAGAATATCTAGTAGTATCACAGATCAGTCCATCTCTCAGTGTGTATGTTGTTTCTAGTCAGGCTCACGTCTACATGTTATTGATCCCAGTAAGGAAATAAGCTTTGTCACCACCAGCAGCAGAGATAAACATCTGGGCCTGTATCTAGGATCAGGTCCTCCCTGTCCATATCATCTTAGTCATTGTGATTGTGTTAGAAGAGGATATTTGTTAATAATATCATAGTCACTACTGCATACAGACTGATATTGTTGGGGAATGTTACTAATAAACTAATGAATAGGAATTTCTATTTCACACACATATCCAAGAGGATTAAGGTTGGATGGATTAGACACACACACACACACACACACACACTACAGGCTCTCCTAGGCTGAACATGTAAAAATGAATTGAGTAACTATTGACTGTGACCTATAACCAACTAATAACCAGGCTGATGAGGCCTTAAGAACCGATCCTTGTTTAAACTTTAATAACAGCAGAATACTGAAAACACTTAGTGGCAAAAGCAACATGTATGCCGAGACAGAAGAACTAACTGGTTGAAATGGGCAGACTGCAATATTAACGTGACGACCAACGACTGAAATGCAATTCGCTTACAGAGAATGTATCCCTTCACATATATTTCCAGAGCCTACAGACTTGTGTTGAAGATAATTTAGAATACGCCATTGTTCCTTATCAAGCAGCTGCAAACTATTCGACAAACCCCATGGTTTACCCTGCCTATTATCAGACCACTGCTTCTATAATACATTTTCTAGATTTTCTTCTTCTGTATGTACAAACGTCACTTATATTTTGCATACAGCCTACCCACAGTGTATATTAACCAATCAAGTAGCAGTCTTGTGTGACAATCAAAGGAGGAACTCTCCTGTGGTCCTCTGTAGCTCCGGCGCTTGTAACGGCAGGGTAGTAGATTCGATTCCCGGGACCAACCATACGTATAATGTATGCACGCATGACTAAGTCGCTTTTGATAAAAATGGCATATCTGCTAAATGGCATATGTTATTATATTAAATCAACAGGTTTATCATTCTCTCATCATCATCCCTGTGTGTATTGTCCTGTGTACATCATGGTATTAAAGAAGTTGAAGTGAAGTTCAGATGGTCTCCTCAC
This sequence comes from Brachymystax lenok tsinlingensis, assembly GCA_030435695.1. NCBI lineage: Eukaryota > Metazoa > Chordata > Actinopteri > Salmoniformes > Salmonidae > Brachymystax > Brachymystax lenok. Next base: position 22,445,512 of record CM059783.1, on the reverse strand, counting down.
TATTCTTTCAATGGAAAAAGGGAAACTGATTGTAGACCAGCACTCCTTCCTGAGACGCTTAGTGAATATGGGCCCCTTTAGGGGCATGGTGACAGTTACCTGCAGCACACCTTCCTCTATAAGGGCTCTGGTGGAGAAATAGAATGATCCATTCTCACACAGCTCTCCATCCCAGTCCTGTCTCCGGGGCCTGTTGGATGGATCCAGGTTGAGAGGCTGGGTGGCTACACTACCTGAAGAGGAGAGAAAAATAATCAATATGAGTTGATAGGAAATTGTCTGGTTTCTGGTTATAACCTGGTCAGGAGAAAAACTCACTTGTTTAAACCGTGCCTAAGTGTAAGGTCCTAAACATAACACATGACTATCCTGTACCTCCTTTCTTGACCTCCTGCCAGCGGAAGTGGTGTCGTCGGACCACGGAGAAGACGGACTGGCAGCCCTGCTTGGTGATCATCTCCAGGGCTTCTTTCAGGTGGAAGGGGTGCAGGCAGGGAGACGTGGCCTGGATGTGACAGATCAAATCCACCTCTGGAGGAGGTCAACACACAGCAGACTATAAGATACCAGATGAGTATGAGAATGAGTATGAGATTTGAATAATCTTGTATAATCCTGCCACTGTTACCAATTGTAGCTATGGAGTGAGTCTCACTTTACTGGGATAATCCCAAATGTTGCCTCATAGATTACAACGAATAAGACTACATGGACAGGGAGGACCTGATCCCAGATCAGTATTCCCACTGTGAGAGGCTTGATACATGCCGTCCCAGAGCCTTAGTCAAGCTAGTGGCTAAACAAGTTCTGTATATAATTACATTAACGGCTGACATCTATAACAAAGCGCTGCAAAACAGTCATTACAAAGATAGTGAATTGTCACAGAGGGTGTGGTTCTGTCACAATAGATTATAACCAATGTTGACACTGTTGCCACAAAGAATCTTTCTCACGCCTCCCTCCTGGTCTCCTTCTCAAAGCACATTGGAGCAGAAGATCTAATGTTCTTCCACTCAGATCTCCTCCTTTAATGTATTTTGAGAAGGAGGCAAGGAGAGAGGACATGAGAAATCAAAGAAATACAATTGAGATTCACCCCCTACCTGGGTTTAATTGGGCGAATTCCTGGATGGTGTCAAGAGAGCTGGAGGAGTCCTTGGACACCTCTGGGCTCCTGCGGTGAACCTGAGCTCCCCATACCTTGGCTACCTTCTCAATGTCATCATGGTCAGTTGATACCCACACACTGGAAGAAAGAACGGAAGAAGTTGATTCCTCAGGCTTTGTAACAAGTAGGCTACATCAGTGCAATCCAGTCTTGTGTGGCCAAGCCCAAACCAGGGGGTTCATTCAGAGACAGTACACTAACTTTCAGACAAACTCTCTCAATAAGAATCTGACATGGGTTTACATATTTACACAACAAACAATTAATAATGTACCCACACACTGGAAGAAATTGGTCTGGATTTGATCTGTCACACCTATTAACTCAATAGCATCTCTGTGGGCCTAGTCATACAGATTTGTCATTTTACTTTTAAAATGTATCAGATGAGGAAGGGGAGGACCATCCCACTCAGTGAATTTCAGAGAAATAAATAAATGAAACAAAAAAAAGTTCGCATTTTTAGATAAAACTGTACTTAAATGTATTCAAATGTCACCAAATACCTGATTAAAACGCACTGTTTTGCATTGAAGGTCTACTTTAGTCTCAACAGAACCCTCTAGGATAGCACCAAGATGTAGCCAGGGGACAGTTATTTTGCATCCTCCCCTGGCTACATTGACTTCAATAAAGAATCTAGTATGCTCGTGCTCCTCACCCCCTTCCATAGATCTACATGGTAATTATGACAACTTCCAGAGGATGTCCTCCAACCAATTAAAGCTTTTGCAGTATGAGCTGACATGTTGTCCATCCAATCAAAAGATTAGAGAATGAACCTAGTACTATGCATGTTTCACTTAGAAGCTTGGTGGTTGGTGACATTGTTGGATAGACTGTGAATAGTGATAGCGCATATTATTCAATTCAAATGTGTTTTTTCAAACTACAGGACACAGAGGTAGATTACACATAGTTTTTTTTTTTTTTTTTATTGAGTTAGTGCCATTTATTGAAATTTGCCCTGTTAACTTTAGTAGCAAGTAGCTAGCTAACTACCTACAGTACTAGCAAAGATTCTTTATAACTAAACTAAGATAGACCACAGCCTGTCGATTGCCACACAATGCTATAAATGAAGAAACAGATCTTATACTGTATGATCACGTGTGTTGGTTTACCGGTATTTGGTTGGATCTTGCTACAACTGAGTGAAAGCCTGACCAGGAAAGCATGTGAGACTTCTTGATGGTTGTACGAGTGTTGTCATCCCGGTCTTTCCTTCTCAGCTGAGGTTTGATGAGGCGCTAGACTGCCATCTTGTGGCAAGATGTATGTGAACCACCCCATCAGATATAACTCCATACCACAATCTTGAAGGCGTAAGGCTACAGTAATTTCTAGAATAGTTCAGATTAAATCAGGGGGGAATAAGATAGTGTTTCTTACATTTATGATCATATATAATTTTACAAACAAATTGCAGGCAAAATACAAAAGTAGACAACCAAACCAACAAGAATCTCAAAGCAACTCCAAGTCAATGTCCTGCTACATTCCCCCCAAAATTAAGACAGAACATTAAAATTTAAAGGCCTCCTGTATTCTACATAATTTAAAGTACATTTTTGTCAACATAACCTGTAGCAATAGAACACCCAAACTACCTTGATCTGACAACCTGTAAAAACTAGCAATGGGCAGTTATTCGAACAGACATTGGTATTCGAATACTTGTGAGAGTATTAATACAAATAAATCAAAGGCCTATTTTAACAATGACAAGGCTTCGTCTTAATTGAATACAATTATCTATGTGGAATTTCTACACATGATATTTGGAATTCTTAATTTAATAAAACAACATAACATAGATTTGAATATCGTTTTGAAAAATACATACGGTATAGCCTACACAGGTTTCACTTAGCTTGCTGTTGTCGATACTACAGTCAGAGGCTCCGTGTGCAGCAACGTGATGTGGGAGATCTCTAATCAATGTAAAAATGTAATAAAAAAGTGACCGAATTAAGTCAACTAAATGAGTAGGCTACAATGAGCAACCTTCAGGTAGACCATTTAATCTGAACAGGGTTGTTGTAGACCAGGACAGGCAGCGCAGCAAAATAGCCTCAACTAGCCTAGCTAGCTAGCTAACATTTGGCTATTTCAGGTCGCTGGTCACCATAGCAACACCCACCTGTAGCACGCGCTCCGGCAGGTATATTGGTCACTGGTCATCCCCAAAGCAAACTCCTCCTTTGGCCGCCTTTCCTTACAGTCCTCTGCTGCCAATGACTGGAACGAATTGACAAATCACTGTAGTTGGAGACTTATATCTCCCTCACTAACTTTAAGTGTCAGCTGTCAGAGCTGCTTACCGATCGCCGCAGCACTTCACAGCCCATCTGTAAATAACCCAACCAACCAACTACCTACCTCATCCACATATTTGTTTTTCTGCTCTTTTGCACACCAGTATTTAATCTGCACATATTTCACTCCAGTGTAAATTGCTAAATTGTAAATACTTCGCCACTATTGGCCTATTTATTGCCTTACCTCCTTACTTCATTTGCACACACTGTATACATATTTTTCTATTGTGTTATTGACTGTACGATTGTTTATCCCATGTGTAACTCTGTGTTGTTTTTGTCGCACTGCTTTGCTTTATCTTGGCCAGGTCACAGTTGTAAAAGGTTGTTAAAGGTGAAATAAAAAATATTTAAAAAAATTTATTTGACGCAGTAAAGACATGCACTGCAATATGGGATTATAGATAACCTATGGCATTTACAAGTGTCTAACTAGCGCAAGTCAGTGGCTACTTTTTCTCTCCCTCTTGTGTCTCACACCCCTGGTCCCTGACCCCACAGTTTCTCCCGAGTTGTGCAGGCTGCGCAGCAAACAAGTGTCCATGTTTAAAACTATCCGGATATCCGAAAAAAATGTCATGATATTATTTCTAATGCCATCCCTACTTTAGAACACATTCTAGAGTTTAGAATGTATTTCTGTGGATGCGGTCCTGTTCCATCTGAGACTTGGCCTTCTTCTTGAGCAGCAGGATGTGTTCAGAAAACTCCCTCACAGCCCCCAGGCCTGCAGCATTGTGGCAGGAGTATTTAGCAGCGTTGATCGCCACCACTGGGGCGTCCCGGGGTACTGCACTCAGCCCAGCCAGGTTCAGACAGTCAACATCTGGTGCATCATTACCTGTAGGAGGGAGAGATGGAGGGATGAAATAGAGGGATGAGATGAGTACATTTTCAATTAAAGTGTCCATAAGGTGGTTCTTGAAGTATTCTTAGGATGATTCATTAGTATGTTGCAAAAATATAACAAAAACATGCAAGAATATGACATGATTTAAGAAAAATATATATTTTACCAGGCAAGTCAGTTAAGAACAAATTCTTATTTTCAATGACGGCCTAGGAACAGTGGGTTAACTGCCTGTTCAGGGCAGAATGTCAGCTTGGGGATTTGAACTTGCAACCTTTCGGTTACTAGTCCAACGCTCTAACCACTAGGCTACCCTGCCAACCTAATAATCATAATTATATTACAGAAATCAACTAAATTTTATTCAATTAATATTGAATCCCAAATTCTCCAGGATTTGACTGCTGGCACCTCCCTTCTCACCTTAACCATAAATATTCAGTAACTGGCAGTGGCATGCAAATTAACTCTGAACAATGCCAGTAGTTTTCTGCAGTGGTAGCCTAGCATACACGCAGAGGGGAAATACAAATGATCACTTAACCAAAACTGGACTATGAATAAAATATACACAATAGTTTCCCCCCCGTCTCCCCTTACTAATAGAGAAGCTATTTAATCAGACAAGTTATTTATCAGTGAAGAACTTACAATCTCTTCCTTGCAAGAGAGAACGGAGGGATGAGAGAAGAGAGATGAAGGGTTGAGAAGATGGAGAGAGAAAAGGAGGAGTGAAACAGAATGAGGAGGTACTGTTCCATAACAGGGTATAGTGTGGTCCCCATGCCAATCACAATCAGGTTCAACTGGTTCAAACTTCACTGTTGACATTTACTGTCTGATAGTTTCATTGATACGTGGTTATCAAACACCGCTGCTACGGTCACATTCCTGAGAGATATCTAGCCTAGTCTACCTTTCCATCTCAGAAGGGTAAAATAGAAGGTTAACCCGTTACGGATCCAATCCCGTGAACGGGATCGATTTTGACAACATCCGGTGAAATGCAGAGCGCCAAATTCAAATTACAAAAATACTCATTTCAAACATTCATGAAAATACAAATGCTGCACACCCTTCAAAAGCTTAGACTCTTGTTAATCTAACAGCATTGTCAGATTTCAAAAAGGCTTTACGGCAAATGCAGAACATTTGATTGTCTGAGGACAGCACCCCCACTCAAAAACTCAATTAGCATAATAACATAACCAGCAGAGGTGTCACAAAACTGAAAAATAGCATAAGATAAATCGCTTACCTTTGATGATCTGATCGCGTTCCCTGTTTACACGCGCAGAATCCAAAACAGTACACTTGACGTGAACCCAGGAACTAGTGGTCTTACTCCCTTGATTTTCATAATTGAACGTTCCAACCTTTTTCTAAAGACTGTTGACATCTAGTGGAAGCCATAGGAACTGCAATCTGGGAGCTAAAATACCCAGCTTTGAATAGCATGCCAATTGAAAAGTGTGACATGACTGATTCAGACATCCCGGATGGATTTTGCTCGGGTTTTTGCCTGCCATTTCAGTTCTGTTATACTCACATACATTATTTTAACGGTTTTAGAAACTTCAGAGTGTTTCCCATCCAAAACTACTAATGCATATCCTAGCTTCTGGGCCTGAGTAACAGGCCGTTTACTTTGGGCACGTTTTTCATCCGAACTTCAAAATACTGCCCCCTAGCCCTAAGAAGTTAAGAACCTTGAGATTCCACTATATTTCAAACTGTGCTATATAACTAACTAGTAGTAGTAGTACAGTCGTGGCCAAAGATTTTGAGAATGACACAAATATAAATGTTCATAAAATCTGCTGTCTCAGTTTGTATGATGGCAATTTGCATATACTCCAGAATGTCATGAATAGGGATCAGATGAATTGCAATGAATTGCCAAGTCCCTCTTTGCCATGCAAATGAACTGAATCCCCCAAAAACATGTCCACTGCATTTCACCCATGCCACAAAAGGACCAGCTGACATCATGTCAGTGATTCTCTCGTTAACACAGGTGTGAGTGTTGACGAGGACAAGGCTGGAGATTACTCTGTCATGCTGATTGAGTTCGAATAACCGACTGGAAGCTTCAAAAGGAGGGTGGTGCTTGGAATCATTGTTCTTCCTCTGTCAACCATGGTTACCTGCAAGGAAACACGTGCCGTCATCATTGCTTTGCACAAAAAGGGCTTCACAGGCAAGGATACTGCTGCCAGTAAGATTGCACCTAAATCAACCATTTATCAGATCATCAAGCACTTCAAGGAGAGCGGTTCAATTGTTGACAAGAAGGCTTCTGGGCGCCCAAGAAAGTCCAGCAAGCGCCAGGACCGTCTCCTAAAGTTGATTCAGCTGCGGGATCGGGGCACCACCAGTACAGAGCTTGCTCAGGAATGGCAGCAGGCAGGTGTGAGTGCATCTGCACGCACAGTGAGGCAAAGACTTTGAGGATGGCCTGGTGTCACGAAGGGCAGCAAAGAAGCCACCTCTCTCCAGGAAAAACATCAGGGACAGACTGATATTCTGCAAAAGGTACAGGGATTGGACTGTTGAGGACTGGGGTAAAGTCATTTTCTCTGATGAATCCCCTTTCCGAATGTTTGGGGCATCCGGAAAAAAGCTTGTCCGGAGAAGACAAGGTGAGCGCTACCATCAGTCCTGTGTCATGCCAACATTAAAGCATCCTGAGACCATTCATGTGTGGGGTTGTTTCTCAGCCAAGGGAGTGGGCTCACTCACAATTTTGCCTAAGAACACAGCCATGAATAAAGAATGGTACCAACACATCCTCCGAGAGCAACTTCTCCCAACAATCCAGGAACAGTATGGTGACGAACAATGCCTTTTCCAGCATGATGGAGCACCTTGCCATAAGGCTAAGTGGCTTGGGGAACAAAACATCAATATTTCGGGTCCATGGCCAGGAAACTCCCCAGACCTTAATCCCATTGAGAACTTGTGGTCAATCCTCAAGAGGCGGGTGGACAAACAAAAACCCACAAATTCTGACAAACTCCAAGCATTGATTATGTAAGAATGGGCTGCCGTCAGTCAGGATGTGGCCCAGAAATTAATTGACAACATGCCAGGGCGGATTGCAGAGGTCTTGAAAAAGAATGGTCAACACTGCAAATATTGACTCTTTGCATCAACTTCATGTAATTGTCAAAAAAAGCCTTTGACACTTATGAAATGCTTGTACTTCAGTATTCCATAGTAACATCTGACAAAAATATCTAAAGACACTGAAGCAGCAAACTTTGTGAAAATTAATATTTGTGTCAATCTCAAAACATTTGGCCATGACTATAGTAGTAGTAAATTGTTAATTGAAAAGAACAGTGAGTTTACCCATATAGGCGACCTCCTTCCAGTCCAGATCCTTGTTGTCCATCATGGCTTTGACCTCAAACTGGATGTCTTTGCTCAGCTGCCTGACCTCGCAGCCTGTCCTCTGGGACAGCTTGTCAGCCAGGGCCTTGGTCACAGGGTCCTCACCAGACGAGATCAAGATCACCTGGAGGAAAGACAATAAAATAAATGTTTCATACGGAGACAAACTGAACTGTTCTGGGATGGCCTGGTTACGCATCCACCATAGTGTCTGGAACCGTGTTGGAAAGGACAGAAGAAAATAGCCTAGCCAGCACAGCACAGTTCGGGTCAATAATGTGTATAAGGACGTCATTTGAGACGTGTTCTTAGAGGGTATGATGAAACTCAAACTAATAAAGTCACATGACGGAGTAAATAGTAGCCTGTGTGTGTTTAATGGGCGATGGTTTCAGTGATAAACTATGGCCTAAATCTATTAGCAGGAGCAGACAGTGTGAAACATCCTGTTCTGTTAAGAGCTTAGCAAAGCAAACCTAACTGGATTTACCTAACTTCATGTATCTTTAATACTGCCACAAAGCCAAACAAGGGACACCAGGTAGCCTAGCGGGTTATAGCGTTGAGCCAGTAACCAAAAGATTGCTGTTTCGAATCCCAGAGATTACTAGGTGAAAAATGTCTTATTCTAAAATGTATTAAATAAAAAAAATGTCCTTCAATCTACACACAATAACCCATAATGACAAAGCGAAAATGTTTTTTGAAATGTTTGCAAGTTTATTACAAATAAACAGATACCTTATTTATGTAAGTATTCAGACTGTTTACTATGAGACTCGAAATTGAGCTCTTTGAGATGTTTCTACAACTTGAGTAGACCAGGAACCCGATGGTCACGCTGACAGAGATTCAGAGTAACACTGTGGGGATGGGAGAACCTTCCAGAAAGACGACCATCTCTGCAGCACTCCACCAATCAGGCCTCTAGAGTGGCCAGACAGAAGCCACTCTTCAGTAAAAGGCACATGACAGCCCACTTGGGAGTTTGCCAAAAAGCACCTAAAGGACTCTCAGACCATGAGAAACAAGATGCTCTCGTCTGATAAAACCAATTTTGAACTCTTTGGCCTGAATGCCAAGCATCACATCTGAAGGAAACCTAGCACCATCCCTACGGTGAAGCATGGTGGTGGTAGCAGCATCATGCCATTGGGGATGTTTCTCAGCGACAGCTAGACTAGTCAGGATCGAGAGAAAGATGAACGGAGAAAAGTACAGAGATCCTTGATGAAGTGTTCAGGAACTCAGACTGGGCAAAGGTTTACCTTCCAACAGGACAAAGACCCTAAGCACACAGCCAAGACAATGGAGGAGTGGCTTCGGGACAAGTCTCTGAATGTCCTTGAGTGGCCCAGCCACATCCTGGACTTTAACCCAATCTAACATCTCTGGAGAGACCTGAAAATAACTTTGCAGCAACGCTCCCCATCCAACCTGTCAGAGCTTCAGAGGATCTGCAGAGAAGAATGGGAGCTCTTGTAACGTCATACCCAAGAAGGCTTGAGGCTGTAATCGCAGCCAAAGGTGCTTCAACAACGTACTGAGTACAGGGTCTGAATACTTATGCAAATGTAATATCTGTTTTTCATTTTTTATACATTTGCTAAAAATTCTAAAGACCTGTTTTTGCTTTGTCATTATGGGGTATTGTGTGTATATTGAAGGGGAAGGGGGGCTATTTTATACATTTCAGAATAAGTCTGTAACGTAACAAAAATGTGGAGAAATACTTTCTGAATGCACTGTGCATGACTAGGCTGCTCAACCAGAATCATACATGACTAGGCTGCTCAACCAGAATCATACATGACTAGGCTGCTCAACCAGAATCATACATGACAACGCTACTCAACCAGAATCATACATGACTAGGCTGCTCAACCAGTATCATACATGACTAGGCTGCTCAACCAGAATCATACATGACTAGGCTGCTCAACCAGTATCATACATGACTAGGCTGCTCAACCAGAATCATACATGACTAGGCTGCTCAACCAGAATCATACATGACTAGGCTGCTCAACCAGTATCATACATGACTAGGCTGCTCAACCAGTATCATACATGACTAGGCTGCTCAACCAGTATCATACATGACTAGGCTGCTCAACCAGTATCATACATGACGAGGCTGCTCAACCAGAATCATACATGACGAGGCTGCTCAACCAATATCATACATGACTAGGCTGCTCAACCAGTGAGCTAGGGACTACCACTTCTGTCTTACCCTTAGAACTAACAGTTCTCCAAAACATATCCATTTAAAAAAAAAAAAATCATTGTGCATTTTTGTGAAATGTGTCAAACAATTCAGCATCGGTTGCCATTGATACTTTGTAATGTCGAATTTGTGAAATAAACCATTCAAATGTTGTGTTATCATATGTGATCTTTTAAAATACAATGAATCAATCACCAGCATTCATCACATTATCTTTGTACCTCTACTCCCTCTCTGCAGTGTGTGTCAGTGTGTTTGTTCTGTATGTACAGTGTCTGTACCTCCACCCCCTCTCTCTGCAGCATGCGGATACCCATAGTATCTCTGGTGTTGACTGAGACCATCTCCTCTCCAGAGTCAGAGATGAGGACGCGGCCGTCAGTCAGACAGCCTGAGACGTTACACAGCAGCAGACGCACCACCTCAGGCTTGTCCAGACCAAAGTAACCAAACCTGGAGAGGAACAACACACAGAGGGAAATACATTTGGACAACCACTCCTCTGTGTTACAGCAATGTTCATTGTGTTGCTTTACCACAAAATCTAATTATATTTAAAGTGCATTCAAATAACATTCAAATAAACACTTTCAGAGAGAGAGAGCGGGAGAGAGAGCTAGAACGTGACGCTCTAGGTCAGTGATTTCAGACTACCTCAGTACTCTCTGTTCTGCCACGGGCCAGTCGATATCCACATCAATATCCACACTGTACTCTGGCAGCATCTCATAGTAAGCCCACTTCCCCCCCTGAGAAAGACAACAACACAAAGGGCATTTCTATTAGCATCCAAAACACCACCCGTTGACAATAGAATATCTAGTAGTATCACAGATCAGTCCATCTCTCAGTGTGTATGTTGTTTCTAGTCAGGCTCACGTCTACATGTTATTGAGCCCAGTAAGGAAATAAGCTTTGTCACCACCAGCAGCAGAGATAAACATCTGGGCCTGTATCTAGGATCAGGTCCTCCCTGTCCATATCATCTTAGTAATTGTGTTAGAAGTGGATATTTGTTAATAATATCATAATCACTACTGCATACAGACTGATATTGTTGGGGAATGTTGCTAATAAACTAATGAATAGGAATTTCTATTTCACACACATATCCAAGAGGATTAAGGTTGGATGGATTAGACACACACACACACACACACACACACACTACAGGCTCTCCTAGGCTGAACATGTAAAAATGAATTGAGTAACTATTGACTGTGACCTATAACCAACTAATAACCAGGCTGATGAGGCCTTAAGAACCGATCCTTGTTTAAACTTTAATAACAGCAGAATACTGAAAACACTTAGTGGCAAAAGCAACATGTATGCCGAGACAGAAGAACTAACTGGTTGAAATGGGCAGACTGCAATATTAACGTGACGACCAACGACTGAAATGCAATTCGCTACAGAGAATGTATCCCTTCACATATATTTCCAGAGCCTACAGACTTGTGTTGAAGATAATTTAGAATACGCCATTGTTCCTCATCAAGCAGCTGCAAACTATTCGACAAACCCCATGGTTTACCCTGCCTATTATCAGACCACTGCTTCTATAATACATTTTCTAGATTTTCTTCTTCTGTATGTACAAACGTCACTTATATTTTGCATACAGCCTACCCACAGTGTATATTAACCAATCAAGTAGCAGTCTTGTGTGACAATCAAAGGAGGAACTCTCCTGTGGTCCTCTGTAGCTCCGGCGCTTGTAACGGCAGGGTAGTGGATTCGATTCCCGGGACCAACCATACGTATAATGTATGCACGCATGACTAAGTCGCTTTTGATAAAAAATGGCATATCTGCTAAATGGCATATGTTATTATATTAAATCAACAGGTTTATCATTCTCTCATCATCATCCCTGTGTGTATTGTCCTGTGTACATCATGGTATTAAAGAAGTTGAAGTGAAGTTCAGATGGTCTCCTCACTATTCTTTCAATGGAAAAAGGGAAACTGATTGTAGACCAGCACTCCTTCCTGAGACGCTTAGTGAATATGGGCCCCTTTAGGGGCATGGTGACAGTTACCTGCAGCACACCTTCCTCTATAAGGGCTCTGGTGGAGAAATAGAATGATCCATTCTCACACAGCTCTCCATCCCAGTCCTGTCTCCGGGGCCTGTTGGATGGATCCAGGTTGAGAGGCTGGGTGGCTACACTACCTGAAGAGGAGAGAAAAATAATCAATATGAGTTGATAGGAAATTGTCTGGTTTCTGGTTATAACCTGGTCAGGAGAAAAACTCACTTGTTTAATCCCCATCTCTCTATTGTGATAAATAGTCATGTGGTCAGGAAAAACTCCTGACCCTACTTCAAATCAAATTTTATTGGTCACATACACATGGTTAGCAGATGTTAATGCGAGTGTAGCGAAATGCTTGAGCTTCTAGTTCCGATGGTGCAGTAATATCTTTTCAAGTAATCTTAAGAATTCCACAACAACTATCTAATACACACAACTCTAAAGGGATGGAATTATAAAGTAGCCTAGGTGTGTTTTTTCCCCACAGAGATTAAGCCTAATCCTGGACTACAAATCATTTTCTATGGAGATTCTCCATTGATCTTGCTTTTTAATCCAGCATTAGGGTTAATCTGTATCCGGGAAACCGTGCCTAAGTGTAAGGTCCTAAACATAACACATGGCTATCCTGTACCTCCTTTCTTGACCTCCTGCCAGCGGAAGTGGTGTCGTCGGACCACGGAGAAGACGGACTGGCAGCCCTGCTTGGTGATCATCTCCAGGGCCTCTTTCAGGTGGAAGGGGTGCAGGCAGGGAGACGTGGCCTGGATGTGACAGATCACATCCACCTCTGGAGGAGGTCAACACACAGCAGACTATGAGATACCAGATGAGTATGAGAATGAGTATGAGATTTGAATAATCTTGTATATGCTGCCACTGTTACCAATTGTAGCTATGGAGTGAGTCTCACTTTACTGGGATAATCCCAAATGTTGCCTCATAGATTACAACGAATAAGACTACATGGACAGGGAGGACCTGATCCCAGATCAGTATTCCCACTCTGAGAGGCTTGATACATGCCGTCCCAGAGCCTTAGTCAAGCTAGTGGCTAAACAAGTTCTGTATATAATTACATTAACGGCTGACATCTATAACAAAGCGCTGCAAAACAGACATTACAAAGATAGTGAATTGTCACAGAGGGTGTGGTTCTGTCACAATAGATTATAACCAATGTTGACACTGTTGCCACAAAGAATCTTTCTCACACCTCCCTCCTGGTCTCCTTCTCAAAGCACATTGGAGCAGAAGATCTAATGTTCTTCCACTCAGATCTCCTCCTCTAATGTATTTTGAGAAGGAGGCAAGGAGAGAGGACATGAGAAATCAAAGAAATACAATTGAGATTCACCCCCTACCTGGGTTTAATCGGGCGAATTCCTGGATGGTGTCAAGAGAGCTGGAGGAGTCCTTGGACACCTCTGGGCTCCTGCGGTGAACCTGAGCTCCCCATACCTTGGCTACCTTCTCAATGTCATCATGGTCAGTTGATACCCACACACTGGAAGAAAGAACGGAAGAAGTTGATTCCTCAGGCTTTGTAACAAGTAGGCTACATCAGTGCAATCCAGTCTTGTGTGGCCAAGCCCAAACCAGGGGGTTCATTCAGAGACAGTACACTAACTTTCAGATAACAATGTTATCCATGCATCCAAAACAAGAATGTCAACATGCTATCCCACAATTAAAAATATTACAGTTTACTATAGAATACTACAGTACTTTCTATAGAATTCTGTAATAAACTGTAGTATACTATACTACATACTGTGGTATCCCTTGATCACACTGTAGTACTTAGTAGAGTGTTGTAGTATACTGCTTAATACTACAGTAAATACTACAGTAGTACCTGCAACAACAAAAAACACTGTAGTAAATTCTACGGTAATGTCCGCAAAAACACTACCCTTTTTAACTATAGTAAATACTACAGCAATTTGCATTTACCCTGCCCATTCACCTCTTCTATATCCCAATTTGTGCCACCCATAAGTGAGAAACCTACATGCCAAGTATAGCCCATATACTGTGTTCCCTACAGTTAGAAAAGGGCAGAAGTACTGACCTATACGTTCACACCCCAGTCCTATCTACCTACAGGTTATGGAAAATTAGCTCTTTTAGTATGTGTCTAGTAAGGAGAGAAAGCCACCACTTCTATGTCAAAGATTTTAAAACAAAAACACTTTAGTAAATACTAGTTATTTTACTACAATATGTATGTTAACTGTAAATAATACACTACACTACAGTGAATAATACAGTAAAGTCCACAAAAACACTACAGTGAATACTATGGTATTAATATCATTGTATACTAGTATTTTTTTATGTGGGTTGTATGTTGCTAGCCTACCAAGCTTCTATCAAAGCAACTCCGTATACAGTAGTTCGATTGAAAGACATTTGACTATTAGATTGAACTGAATTACCTGTCAAATTGTTTGGAGTCCACTGCAGCTCTCAGAACCCATCCAATGAGGGGGACACCGGCTAGCATTTTGATATTCTTCAGGGGGATCCCCTTACTGCCTCCCCTCGCGAGGATCAGGGCTGCAATGTGTCTCTTCTCCCCGCTGTCTTTGGTAACCTTTGCTTTTCTGTCTCTCACATCTTCGATGCCCGATCGCGTACGTTTTCTTGCCGCTGCCATTGTAAAGGGTCAGTCAGTAGCGGAGTGGAAGGATAAGAAGACGTGGCGGTATCACTGTAACTTAGCTAGCTAACTAACTAACGAGTAACGTTGGCGGTAGCTCTGTGTAGCAGTCGGCTGATGAATCTAGCTAGCTATTTAGGTTACAATATATACTACTGACTACACTGTGTGAAGGGCGGCCTATTAATCCTACAAATATTACATTTATACACAGAAAAAGTGGCGTATTATGATATTTCATTGTGGCTACGAAATTAGAAAGAACGTCAACATAGAATTGTACCGTAATGATTGAGGTCAATGCGTAAAAAAACATGACGGCTATATATTACCGAAACGACGATACCTGAGGTGCAAAATGGTAGAAGCATGTCCAATGTCTATCTTCTCAATCACAGAACTCCAGGTTTCAATATTGCACAAAATAATGTAAATGTACTCATCATAGACAGCAATTCAATTGCGCTAGCCAACCAAACAGCAGTACTTACGGTAAAGTATTTACTCATTCTAGCTGGCACTGATAACGGAAAATAACACTTTATAATTCCATCCCTTTCGATTTGTGTGTATTAGCTAGTTGTTGTGGAATTGTTAGATATAACCAAGATAGACTAGGGCCTTCTGTTTCCAAACAAGGTTCTAGCATATTTCTGCTAGGGAACGACAACTATGTGCAGTGCGCATGTGCAATAACTCAATTCGCCCTTTACTCCTTCTAAACAACACCATTTTTAGAAACGTTGGCAAAGGGTAAAGTCTACAAAACGCAGTACACTGTTACTGATTCTAGTTTTGAAGACATAAAATGTATGGCGATAAGATGATACCGGGAGCTCCGAGTCATGCATCGAAATCGTTAAGCAGTGTGCCCGATATGGTATTGCTTTATCGGAAACACGTTATCCATGACCTCAGAAGGTGTGTTTTGTCGAATAACCACCCGATTTGTTTGGTATTTGTTTCGGTAGAATAGGTAAATGCTTATTTTGACCAGCAGGTGCCACTAGTGTACACTATGTTGATCAAAGCCTCGTGTAATGAACCTATTTTCGACACAATTGTATGGAAATGCTCAATGCTTCAGGAAGCTTCGTTTCCCCATCACTAGCTTCATCGATTAGTAAATGTGCAGAATTTAGGCAAAAATCCATCTTCTCCCACTGCCAGGCACTGGGCTTCCTTCATCACCACATTTGGTAGTGAGTGGAAACGCCAAACGGATGCTTCACATTCAATTTTATACATCCGGCTAAATTCCCAAGCTGTCCCTCATGCCACCATGGTCACCTAATCATCCCCTCCTCTCCCCTGTAACTATTCCCCAGGTCGTTGCTGTAAATGAGAACGTGTCCCCTGTAGCTCAGTAAATTTACCTGGTAAAATAAAAATATCTGGCTCATTATTCTACAGTGTTTTAATCTACCACTGTAGAATATATATTCAAAATACTTTAAAGTACTACTTAAATAGTTTTTTTAGGTCTGTACTTTACTATTTAATTGTTGACTACTTTTACCTTTATACATTCCATAAGAAAATATTAGACCTAGACGCTGCATGTAATTCAAAAGTTAAATTCATATTTTCATAGAAGTGCAGAGATAACACAAATCTCATTTTACACACAAGAACACCTGCAAATGCAAATGACGGCACATTCAATAAGGTCCAGACAGAGATGACCGCTACTACGATATTATTCTCTGACTTATTTGCTTTCAACAGGGAAATCAGTCTCCTTAGAGACCGTCAAAAATTGCCAATGCCGACTATATTTCAAGTCGTCACGGCGGGGTATTGGGTAAAGTTTTCAACTAGCAATAATCGCGCCTCGGATAGACCTCATCGGCTACGATACTGCCACTGCGCAAAGCTGATTCAAATCTTGAAAAGGGCAAGCTAGCCACCACAGAAGATACAATTCACGGAGACGGTTCATAATAACGTCTCGGTACAGTGTGGTGTTAATTTGTGTGCAATATTAATATATTATGATTGAAATGTGTTCAAAACGTTTATATAACCCGAGGTGTGCATAGTTTGTATTTTAAAAATAAAAATGTAGCTAGATCCCACCGCAATGCATGATGGTATGTGAAACATACCATTGTCGTGGGTTCGTGCTTTCCAGATCCTTGGCACGTCCCTTCCCCATTGGGTTACGGTAAGCGTTAGGGTTAATGTTATTGTTAGACGTTTAAGGTAGGGACGTCCCAAGGATTGCGGATAGAACTGACCAATTGTTATGTACATGTTGGATTGCACTGATCTGCAGGCAGCATGCCAAAGGGACGGATCTTAACAAGATGTGGAAATGTTTAGAAGAGTCGTAGAGAATTGTATCTGTAGTTATTTGATATCAGTACGACGGCAATATTCACATTTTTGAATATTTGCAGTCAGAGACTGGTGCTATTATTCCATAGGAATATTTTACATTTCTGCACAGCCTTACTACGCATACCAATATTTGGACCGGGGAGATGTATGGACCAGGGAGATGTTTCACTTTGCACCACCAGATGGAGAAATTTGCTTCGAATGTTCATTAGGCAGTAGGCCCACTGTAGTAAAATCTGCCAGTTCAACCGTCCATCCATGTCTGATGTCGGGAGATGACGTGGTACTCGGCCACTAGGACGTTGGTGGACGGGGATGGCAGATGGGCTTAAGCATCTTTCTCTGATTCCAAAGGGCCAAAGGTTGAAAGTTGTGTTTTGATATTTTTGTTTTAAGCCTATCCCAAACCTTAACCATTTGGAGTTCATGCCTAACCTTAAGAATTTGGAGTTAATGCCTACACTTAACCTTAAACACTTTGAAATGTGACATTTGGAACAACTTAGAAATGTGACGTTGTAGAAACATGGATGTCTAATTCTGACAGTGAGACTGTGAGCTGGTTGAGAGAAATTACTACAGTCTAATACAGTTGGCATTCGGTGGTAAAGACACAAGGACACTGTTGTATATGAAGATAATTCATTAAGTACCATGTAAAGTACTAATAGCTACCAACTAATAGCTGCCTATTATTTTGTTGAGATAACTTGGGCATATGCTTCAAGATCCCATCTTTACTAGTTAGCTAGCTAGGCTAACTTAAACCTCAAATTGGAAAACGAACCTAGCTAGCTAGCTATTTAGCAGCATAGGTAAGAAAACATGTTAGTTAATAAGGATACATGCATTAAAGCTGCAATATGTAACTTTTTGGGTGACCCAACCAAATTCACAGAGAAATGTGAGTTATAGATATATCATTGAAAGCAAGTCTAAGAAGCGGTAGATCTGTTCTATGTGCGCTATTTCTATGCTACCCGTGCCTACGTTTCGATTGGGGACTTTTACTTTGTTTTCTACAGCAGCTTCAAACAGCTGAAAATACAATATTTTGGGATATGGAAAATATATTTCACAGTGGTTTAGATGGTACAATGATTCTCTACACTATAGTTGCTTGTTTTGTCACATAAACTGAAATTAGGCAAATAATTAGAATTTTGGCAACCAGGAAATGGCAGAGCGATTTCTATACTGAACAAAAATATGAACGCAACATGTAAAGTGTTGGCCCCATGTTTCATGTGCTGAAATATCGGATCCAATACATTTTCCATACACACAAAAAGCATATTTCTCAAAAATGTCACAAATTTGTTTACATCCCTGTTAGTGAGCATTTCTCCTTTGCCAAGATCATCCACCTGACCGGTGTGACATATCAAGAAGCTGATTAAACAGCATGATCTTTACACAGGCATACCTTGTGCTGGGGACAATAAAAGGCCACTCTAAAATCAGCAGTTTTGTCACACAACACAAGCATGCAATTCAATTGGCATGCTGACTGCAGGAATGTCCACCAGATCTGTTGACAGAGAATTGAATGTAATTTCTCTACCATAAGCAGCCTCCAATGTCATTTTAGAGAATTTGGCAGTGCATCCAACCGACCTCACAACCACAGACTAGGGCTGGGCGATATGGCCAAAATCTCATATCCCGATATAGAACATTTTCTGTATATTCAATGAATAGTTTATATAGAATGACCACATGTGAAGGCCTATTTATTATTACATTTTGAATTAAACTCAACAAATAAAAGGTACTTACTCATATTTTATTATTTCTCCTTTTATTTAAAACCTTTGTGTAAATGTTCAAATAAGCATGTAACAAAATATAAATATGAACGTATAAAATCTAAAAAGGTAAATAGAAAACACCAACTATAGTTGCAAATAGGGCTGGGCGATATGACGATTTATATTGTGTGACGATAGAAAAACGTCTATCGTTTCATATTATTCTCTATCGTTTATTTTGTTGTGTCGCAAATCACACTCTTTACAATAGTTTTGTCAATTGGACAACGCTTTGCGAAATTTGCAACAAAAATAAACATGGAGGAGAGTGAACGTGACACAAAGCACGGAGACACGGAGCTTGTACCTAAAAGAGGGGCTACTTCCGTCAGATGGATGTGGTTGGGTATGAAAAGTCTGACACGGACCGTCCTCTGTAAAATATGCCACAGGCTGGTCCCGACAACAGGCTCAGACACCACTAACCTCTTTAACCACCGACGCAAGAATCATGTTAAACAGTAAGGAGAGAGTCTACGGATGAGACCCCAAATAGTACCGCCGAGTGCTCAAAACAAACCCCTGACTCAGACGTTGCAAGAGGCTTTTGCCCGCGGCACACCATATGGCAAAGAATCACGAAGATGGAAGGAGATAACAGATGCCGTTACAACTTACACCTGCAAAGACATGGCCCAAATTTACACGGTCGAGAAACTGCATTTTGTTTATGGCAATTTAAATGCAGAGATACCGTGATGAGATCCTGAGGCCCATGGTCGTACCATTTATCTGCCGCCATCACCTCATGTTTCAGCATGATAATGCACAGCCCCATGTCGCAAGGATCTGTACACAATTCCTGGAAGCTGAAAATGCCCCAGTTCTTCCATACTCACCAGACATGTCACCCATTGAGCATGTTTGGGATGCTCTGGGTCGATGTGTACGACACCGCGTTACAGTTCCCGCCAATATCAAGCAACTTCACACAGCGGGACAACATTCCACAGACCACAATCAACAGCCTGATCAACTCTTTGCGAAGGAGATGTGTTGCGCTGCATGAGGCAAATGGTGGTCACACCAGATACTGACTGATCCACATCCCTTCTATTTTTTGTAAGGTATCTGTGACCAACAGATGCATATCTGTATTCCCAGTCATATGAAATCCATAGATTAGGGCCTAATGAATGTATTTTAATTGACTGATTTCCTTAGATTAACTGTAACTCAGTAAAATCTTTGATATTGTTGCATGTTGCATTTATATTTTTGTTCAGTGTACATAGTGCATCTATAAAATAAAGTAATTCCGATTAACACATTATTCTTGAAGCCCTCAGGTGTAGCCTATATTGCCTTGCCTGGAAACCAGAAATTACCGTTTGAATCAGGAAAGTTTCCTCTGCATTTCACATTTCTTCTGCCCGATCCATAATTTAATGTCGGGTTTCCAGCCAAGTGTAGGACAGGCCAAAGACTTTCTCTAGGCTTCAGGCCTACTTCATTTTGGCTCGAACTCTTCTAGTCGCTGTCTGGCTAGCTAACACTAGCTAGCTGATGTTACGAAAACAGAGTAAAGCATTTTTATTTTACTTTTGCGCAATACTCACATGGAATCGGCTGGGGCTTCTCAATTCACGTTTTCAATTATGATATATTGCAAGTTTTATATGTATACGCTAACCAAACATTGCATATTGTAACGACCCTGGGTTTATAAGCGCGGATATCGACTCTGCCGCTCGATTATGCTGTAGCGACCTGCACAGACAGCTGTGTGTTATGTGTTAGGCTATTAGTTGGTTGTGTTGTACTTACCAGAATCCAGTGTTCGCGGGGTCCGACATGCCAATCAACCTGCTATCTGCCAATCACGGGAATGCCTGGAATGTTCTGATGCCGGGCATCCTGGTGGTTGGCGCAGTGGCGTGGAGGGGGGTTGGGCAGGGGGATGAAGCATTGGAAGTTAAGACCAGCTTTAGCCATTGTTCTCTCTCTTACGTCTGGCCTTCACAAGAGAAGGTCACGGTTGGTTTGTGGGGTATCTTTCATTTATTTGGCGTGGGCTACGGCCAAACAGTAGCCTGTGTTGAAGTTGGGTTAATAAACCGTAAATTCGTAACTCAAACCTCTGTCTAGACAATTGTTCCTTTTATGATCTAGTCAGGTCATTACATTGGTGTCAGAAGTGACCTGCTGTTTCATTACAATATTTAGCATGCATCACTCCAAGTCAAGTGTTGTTGTAGAATCTCCACCCTAGACAGTAAAGAAAGCGAGATATCCCACTCCCTAATTATTTCTGGTCCACCATCTTTGTCTCCACCCACAACAAGCATAGAGTACTGCACATCAGAGTTTCTAAACCTGTCTGCAACAAGTCAGAACCTTGTTGCACGTGCTCGACCGATTGTGTTTCCACTAGTTACCACAGTCACAAAGTGAAAATTGGCTATATCGTAAAAATTCCTTAAAAAAAAAAAAGCTTTTGGGACTTAATTTAAGGTAAGGCATAAGGTTAGTTATAAAATCAGCATTTGAGAGGCGAAATTGTAGACAGGCGGGGTTTATGACTTTATGGCTGTGGTAACAATTGACGACCGCTCTATTGATAATGCGATGACGCAACCAAAAAAACAGCTACACGTATCTTTTTTTATATAACCTGTGAACCAAATTATTCTTTGATGAACTTGATTCTCACTTTTTTTTTTAAATCAAGAGTCCAATTACTTGTGAACAGAATAAATGTATACAGGTTTCCCACTCTGATTTCTAAGTGCTATTGAATCCTCACAGTGAAAATACACAATTGTCCAATAATTTAGATGCAATTTGAGGGGGAAATGTTCCAATCGAACCCAAAACAATCTGTTTTATTGGGGATCTATTTACTGTGACAGTTTCCAGAAACAGTACAATGTTCATACAGTACTGACGCAAATGCTTTATTAAAGGGTCTGAATAGAATGAGGCACAAGGTTGGTGTGTAATACATGTTGCAGCTGATATCAAAACATAATGTTCTTCTACTATTAGGCAAGAGTTGGTCCTTATCATCTGTAATAATATGTTCTTTGGTCACGGTAACATTAAAGAGCAAATTAAATAATCACATGGATTTAGTGATGAGTACAGAATTCAATACAAAGCAATATAAAGAGTTATTACATGTGTAAAGGCATTTACATCATAAAGTACAACTTGTGGATGCCTATTACAGCTTAGAACCAGACAAAGGCAAAGACACTTGGAAAGAACCGTACTGAATATGAGACACTAATCAGTAACTAAAACAGGTTAAATCCATCCTCACAACAATAATTATATCAGGGCATTGTGTGTGTCAGGTATAGCATTGACTACTGTATATGTGGCAGAGTGTGGGGAACAGGACCAGAGTCAGCTCTAACTGAGCCAGAGGATAAACATGGGAGGTCCCACCCAGGAAGAGCAGGACAGCCAATGGGAGCCAGGCCTCGTGTCATGTGACGGCCATGTTCTGGCCCACCGCCTCAGGGGTGAGGAACTGCACTTTGGGCACGGTGAGGGACGAGTTGTTCCTCCGCATGGTGCCGGAGCTCCCGCCGCCGTTCCTCATGGAGTTGTTCCGCCTCATGGAGTTCCTCTTCCTCAGTGAGTTCTGGTGGCTCAGCTCGCTCTTCTGCAGCGTCTGGATAAGTATGGAGGGCTTCTCGTCCAGCTCGCGGGCCGAACACCTCGGCGTCGCCACCTTGACCGTGTTCCCGAACTTGGAGTAGTCCACCGAGTACACCCCGTCCTCCTCGGTCACGATGGGAACGAAGCGGTGGCCCCACTGGATCTCCTCTGTGACGTAGGAGGTCCGGGCTTGGGTGGTGATGCCCGTGGTCTCCACCACGCCCTCCAAGATCACAATCACCTCCAGGTCGCTGCACTGCAGCTCCATGGCTGACAGGTCGTACAGCGGACTCTCCTTATTGATGGTATGGCAGATAATGAGTGGCGCCAAGAGGAAGATGGAGTTACTGGCCGCGGCGCTCTCCGTCTGCACGTCGATCTGGTGGATAGGGATGACCTCTCCTTCGGGGGTGGTGGTCTTGCGTACCACCTGGAGGCGGACGGCAGCGCCAATGATCATGGACTTGCGGAGGTCGCCCACACGGGTCATGAAGCAGAGGCGATTGTTGCGCACGGCGATGACGGCGTTGCGACTGAAAATAAGATATGACAAGAAAAGATAACTTTATTGTCCATTTTCTTTACCGATCACATTTTCTTTACAGATTTGTCAACCAGAGTGTACCCCCTGGATCCGATTTAAGGGCTTGCTCAAGGGCACAACAGCAGGAGATGGCATGTGTACACAACCCTCAAACTTTGACCATTCAAAATCCGCTCTCTGGATCTGGGGCATAGAGACACAAACTTTACAACTCTTTTTCAGTATCTAGGATAATGATATGGATACACTAGGGCTGCATGATATGGATATACTAGGGCTGCATGATATGGATATACTAGGGCTGTATGATATGGATATACTAGGGCTGTATGATATGAATACACTAGCGCTGCATGATATGGATATACTAGGGCTGCATGATATGGATACACTAGCGCTGCATGATATGGATATACTAGGGCTGCATGATATGGATATACTAGGGCTGCATGATATGGATATACTAGGCCTGCATGATATGGATATACTAGGGCTGAATGATATGGATATACTAGGGCTGTATGATATGGATATACTAGGCCTGCATGATATGGATATACTAGGGCTGAATGATATGGATATACTAGGGCTGTATGATATGGATACACTAGGGCTGCATGATATGAGCAAATAATCTAACAATCTAATCTAGCATGCAACCTTATAGAGAATCGAACAGCGTGGAGCAGGAACTGTGCTGCGTGATTGACAAGGGGTGGGGCTAAGTGTGTGTGGGAAACAGCCACAAGAGGAGAAGGAGAGACGACAAACAAAGTAAACTATAAAAACAGACTTTAAACACGGTTTAGTGGCGTCTCATATATTGCATGAAATACGGATTCCTTGCGATATGGATATTGCGATTTCGATGTGAATTCGATTAATTGTGCAGCCCTACCATGCACCAGATTTTTCCAGTTGGGACTTCGGATTCGAAGCGGCATGCTGGCCCGCCTCTCTCTATCCTCTAGTTTTCCCTAGGTACAGATCTAGGATCAGCTTTACCATTAGTGGGGTAAATGCTAAACTGACCCAAGATCAGCATCTAGGGTCACCTTCAACCCACACTGTTGCTGTCCCACCTCTCCAACTTAATCTAACCTCTAGGCTACCATCCTACCTGAAGATGAGCGTCTCGGCGCGGCGGTGCGACTGGGCTGTCTTCATGAAGATGCACCCCAGCATGATGGCGTTGATGATGAGGCCAGCGATGTTCTGGAAGATGAGGACGGCGATGGCCGTGGGGCACTGCTCTGTGATCATACGGTGGCCAAAGCCGATGGTCACCTGGACCTCGATGGAGAACAGGAAGGCTGAGGTGAATGACCTGCAGAGCAGAGAGAGAGGGTCAAAGGTCAGGGGTCAGAGGAAATGAGAGTTAAAGAGGAGGGAGACGTTGGATGTAAATATTGGTCAAGGGTCAGATGTTTGTTGTAGATATCTGATCCTACATTTGTAATATAGGTGTAGAGACCTGATCAGATCTAATCAAATTTTATTTGTCACATACACATGGCTAGCAATTTTAATGCGAGTGTAGCAAAATGCTTGTAATAGCGATGTAGAGACCTGATCCTACATCTGTAATAGCGATGTAGAGACCTGATCCTACATCTGTGGTGAGGGTAGAGACCTGATCCTACATCTGTAATAGCAGTGTAGAGACCTGATCCTACATCTTTAATAGTGATGTAGAGACCTGATCCTACATCTGTAGTGAGGGTAGAGACCTGATCCTACATCTGTAATAGCAGTGTAGAGACCTGATCCTACATCTGTAATAGCGGTGTAGAGACCTGATCCTACATCTGTAATAGCAGTGTAGAGACCTGATCCTACATCTGCGGTGAGGGTAGAGACCTGATCCTACATCTGTAATAGCAGTGTAGAGACCTGATCCTACATCTGTAATAGCGGTGTAGAGACCTGATCCTACATCTGTAATAGCGGTGTAGAGACCTGATCCTAGGGGGGCTTCATTGCCAAAATCTCAAAATATTCCTTTAAATTCTATATAATCTGAAGGAAAAACCTTTTTTCTATGGCAAGGAGCTCTATCATATACCTGTAACAGTGTTGTCACAGAAAATAGCAAAGTTATTCTAAAACTGAGTATATGTAATAATTTCACTAAAAGTCCCCAATAAATCCATATAATTTATTCCCGCCCTTAAAATACACAAGTTTACACACAAAATACAGAAATATATACAAGTTAAATCTCCAAACATCAACAGTTCAAAATATGTATAGAGTCTATACTATACTACTCACTTGACGTTGGTGACGCACTGCTCAATGCCAGACGTGCGGTTGGGTACAAGGTCTCCATGGGCAAAGGCCACGAGCCACCAGCACATGGCGAAGAGGAGCCAACTGCACAGAAAAGTCATGGTGAAGATGACCAGGGTGAAGCGCCATTTCAGGTCCACCAGAGTGGTGAAGACGTCTTGCAAGAATCTTCCCTGTTCTCGGATGTTCTTGTGCGCCAAATTGCAGGATCCACTCTTGGCGATGAAGCGGGCTTTGTTCACCCGGTCCCTGAACACTGGTTTGCGGTGGATCCTCGAAGCAAGCCCCGGTAGGGAGAACTCCTCCGGGATGATGCTTTTTCTAGCCAACATCCTTACTGCAAAAAAGTCGTATGGTTTCAGTAAACCGACGTGTTTATTTAGCGTGCGTAATTCTCCTGTCAGCTTGCGTAAAACATTATTAAAAGTTGGACAAATT
Source organism: Brachymystax lenok tsinlingensis (assembly GCA_030435695.1). Taxonomy (NCBI): domain Eukaryota; kingdom Metazoa; phylum Chordata; class Actinopteri; order Salmoniformes; family Salmonidae; genus Brachymystax; species Brachymystax lenok. Next base: position 22,419,801 of record CM059783.1, on the reverse strand, counting down.
CGTTTATTTTGCAAAGTTTTTCATCGATTTGATTTCAATTAACTTATATCACATAAAGGTTGGTAGCTGTTCGCTCAGCTCCAGCGCCACTTCCAAAAAGTTGTACTGACGGGTGAGAGTTCCAGGCAGTCACAGACCCAGGGCGCATCCCAAATTCTCTTGACGTAGCTGCTCCACTCTATGGGCGGGATGCAATGCGCTGCTGGCTTTGTTCAACAAAGAGGAAACCCCAGTAATTACTTCTATATTGTGTTTTTGTTTTATTGATTTAAAAGCAAAACAATATATGTGTACCCGTTGGAAATTATATTGAGTTAATTAATCAATACCGGTATTTGAGGTAATGGTTAAACCATCCCATTACTGGGTACAATTTAAAATATCATTGATGTTTTATTTTTAAACAAGGCAAGTGTGATAGAAAAATGAATTAATTATTGCTGCGTTATTACATTATTATAGGGATTCATTATTAGGATAGGTCCGCTTCCCATTGATGCCCATGAGATGGCGCCATTTAGTAAGCGAGGAGGTGTGTGTGAGAGTGAGCGCGAGGGTGTGAGTGAATGTGTGTGTGAGCGTTTTAAACTCAAAAAGCACTGTCAACTCAAAGCACATTTTTATTATCAGTTCAAGTGTACAAAAAAGGTAGGCACACAGTGTAATGATCAACTATGTCTATATTTAAAACATCTGTTAATTATACACAATGTACATATAATACAGACACAAGCCACAATAAAATGGAAAAAGACAACCTGTAGTCTCGAAATTATATTGATTAATATTGATAATATTTGAACATATATTTCTGTGCACATTCCCAACATTGAAAATATAAACAGTAAAAGCAGAAAGATGATTTAATCAATTGTGATATGGATCAAGGATATATGCAGTCTGAATTACTATAGATCTATAAGTAGAGTGTACAAAACATTAAGAACACCTGCTCTTTCCATGACATAGACTGACCAGGTGAAACCTATGATCCCTTATTGATGTCACTTGTTCTATCCACGTCAATCAGTGTAGATGAAGGGGTGGAGACAGGTTAAAGAAGGATTTTTAAACCTTGAGACACTTGAGACATGGATTGTGTGTGTGTGTGCCATTCAGAGCGTGAATGGGCAAGACAGAATATTTAAGTGCCTTTGAACGGGGTATGGTAGTAGGTGCCAGGCGCACCGGTTTGAGTGTGTCAAGAACTGCAACGCTGCTGTGTTTTTATATCTAGAACCTAAAAAGTTTTTATCGGCTGTCCCCATAGAACAGGGTTCCCCAACTGGCGGCCTGCAGGCCGAATTTGCCCATGGTGGTTTTATTTGGCCCCCAAGCTTTCTGAGCACCCTCCAAGTGATTTTAATTTAAGAAATCTGTTCCCAAGTATTCTCACACATACTGTAATAGAGACACATGGGATCAAATACAAATGTAAGGAAGGTTTGTAATGATTATGTTTTAGTTAAACATTATATCTGTTTGGGCTTCTAGCGGTCAATTTGCAGTCTACAAATTATTAGTAATTATGTTCCGGCACCCCGACCATCAGCTCAAGACAAAATCGGCTACCGAAGAACCCTTTCAATAACAATTTTTGGTTCCAGGTAGAACCTATTTGGTTCCAGGTAGAACCTATTTGGTTCCAGGTAGAACACTTTTGGCTTCCATGTAGAACCCTTTCCACAGAGGCTTCTACATGGAATCCAAAAGGGCTCTACCTGGAACCAAAAAGGGTTCTCCTACGGGAACAGCCAAAGAACTCTTCTGGAACCGTTTTTTAGAAGTGTAGGATTAACAGACAGTCATAGGCTTACACACCACAGCCTTGCCTTCAAATTCATCAGAGGGACAATAGCCTACCACTCATCTCCAATGTCATTCTCCTAGACTATATATCAGTGCTCTATATCTATAGTCATTCTTCTCTCATGATGCCATTGTTCTAGAGAGGGGTGAGTGTTGTGTCTCTGAGCTTTCTGACAGACTGACTGACTCCAATGTGCTGCTTGCCCATAAAAAGACAACTCTGGTGAAGGATAGCAGCCACACTATAGGGAGCATGTTGTTGACCTTTGGCCTTTTACATGGACCCCCCCCCGCCACGGCAAAAGCTACATTAAACATACTTAGCTGCTACTCACTTAAAATGTATACAATGGAGAGTATGGAGGTTGAGGGGAGACACCTAGCCTGGAATCCAAGCGAAACGAAACAATGGTTCAGTCTGGTTCAACCAGGCTAGAAGACACCTACCCATTCATAGATTATAGAGAGGGCATCTTGAGCAGAAAACATGAGTGGGAAAACAGCCCACACGTGTGTAAGGAAAGTAGGGCAGGAATTCTGGGTCATGAGTTTGGGATTGAATAAGAATGAATAATGAATAAAAAACACATTTCTTGAGATGAGAAACCGTCTTACACTGACAAACAAAACAACACAGCAGTATGGTGGTAAAAACAGATACTGAAATTCTTCAAAGTGTAACGTTACAACAATCAGTTTGGCATTCAGGCTATAATACAATACAAAGAAGTCAATATAAAATTATCATTGTTCGATATGCAAAATAACTATAAATATTCAGGTACTACAGTGGGACAGTGGCACAGCTCCCCAGAAACCAGGTTTAATGCTGAAAATATAAACCACTTTCCTTACCAATTACACCAACCAGCACCATGTACGGTAGAAACTAACACTGGCCTGGCTTATGGTAGGTAGAAGAAAGCAGAATCTTCCCTTATCATTTAGGACTGGATCCTAACTTAAGATCAACATGCGTAACTTCAAGTTATCACATACATCTTGACATGAATGTATGGTTTACAGTACACAAGTTCTGTATAAGTTGAGGTTAGGCGTGCACATCTCACGTTTGGATTCAGTCCTTTAGAGAACACCCATTGGGTGAAAGCTGTCCTTTTTCAAAGAGGATTCAGTGACCACTAAATGTCCACAGTCCCATGGTTCAGTCAGCATCGCATCAGACAGACAAAGGGTCACCGGGCTAAAAATGCTCCAGCGATATACCCTACAGTGTTTGTACCAATGTAGTAATACTACAGTATACCTGCTTATTGCTTCCCTATGAATAATGGTGTAAAATATATACATATACATACATCATCTAGTAATACGTGTAACAAAAGATATCATTTAAACATAAAACATTTAAGTAAAGCTTTGTAAAATTGTAATCATATTTAACGACCGATTGTGATCCTTACAGGACCAAGTTAATAGGTCAATCATTCAATCAATCACTCAATAACTAATACATTACCAATAATCAACACAAGAAGGCCATCAGTGGTGCTTTGGGAAGCAGTGTTTCCCCTACCATTACCAAGTGGAGATGGTCAACCGGCCTGGCTCCATTTCCCGTGTCTAAAACCTACAGTATTAGCTTCAGTCAATAATGGTAATAATATCTGGACCTCTGTGCCCCACCTAAGCATTGTGGGAAACACTGAGGAGGCTGATTAATTGATAGACTGACGGTGTGCTGGCTGACAGTGTGTGAGCCTACATGTCAGCCCTGACGAAGGAAGCGAACATGCCGTCCTCGTTCTCCAGAAGGGTCTCTGGTTTGTCGATCTCCAAGATGTTCCCTCGCTTCATCACGATCACCAGGTCAGCTTCCAGGATGGTGTGGACACGATGCTGCATGCGCGCGCACACACACACACACACACACACACACACACACACACACACACACACACACACACACACACACACACACACACACACACACACACACACACACACACACACACACACACACACACACACACACACACAGAGACACAGACACACAGAGACACAGACACCTGAATGTATTTTCATCTCACAACCCCAAGAGTCATCTGCTAAGATTAGACGTTGTAACCCTCTCTTTAATCCCCAGACAGATTAGACGTAGTAACCCTCTCTTTAGCCCCAGACAGATTAGACGTAGTAACCCTCTCTTTAACCCCCAGACAGATTAGATGTAGTATCCCTCTTTACCCCCAGACAGATTAGACGTAGTAACTCTCTTTATCCCCCAGACAGATTAGATGTAGTATCCCTCTTTACCCCCAGACAGATTAGACGTAGTAACCCTCTCTTTAACCCCCAGACAGATTAGACGTAGTAACCCTCTCTTTAACCCCCAGACAGATTACATGTAGTAACCCTCTCTTTAACCCCCAGACAGATTAGATGTAGTATCCCTCTTTACCCCCAGACAGATTAGACGTAGTAACACTCTCTTTAACCCCCAGACAGATTAGATGTAGTATCCCTCTTTACCCCCAGACAGATTAGACGTAGTAACTCTCTTTACCCCCCAGACAGATTAGATGTAGTATCCCTCTTTACCCACAGACAGATTAGATGTAGTATCCCTTTTTAACCCCCAGACAGATTAGATGTAGCCCTCTCTTTAACCCCCAGACAGATTAGATGTAGTAGCCCTCTCTTTAACCCCCAGACAGATTAGATGTAGTATCCCTTTTTAATCCCAGACAGATTACATGTAATATCCCTCTTTAACCCCCAGACAGATTAGATGTAGTATCCCTCTTTAACCCCCAGACAGATTAGATGTAGTATCCCTCTTTAACCCCCAGACCGATTACATGTAGTATCCCTTTTTAACCCCCAGACAGATTAAATGTAGTACCCCTCTTTAACCCCCAGACAGATTAGATGTAGTATCCCTCTTTAACCCCCAGACAGATTAGATGTAGTAACACTCTCTTTAACCCCCCAGACAGATTAGATGTAGTATCCCTCTTTACCCCCAGACAGATTAGACGTAGTAACACTCTCTTTAACCCCCAGACAGATTAGATGTAGTATCCCTTTTTAACCCCAGACAGATTACATGTAGTATCCCTCTTTAACCCCCAGACAGATTAGATGTAGTATCCCTCTTTAACCCCCAGACAGATTACATGTAGTATCCCTCTTTAACCCCCAGACAGATTAGATGTAGTATCCCTCTTTAACCCCCAGACAGATTACATGTAGTATCCCTCTTTAACCCCCAGACAGATTAGATGTAGTATCCCTCTTTAACCCCCAGACAGATTAGATGTAGTATCCCTCTTTAACCCCCAGACCGATTACATGTAGTATCCCTTTTTAACCCCAGACAGATTAAATGTAGTACCCTCTTTAACCCCAGACAGATTAGATGTAGTATCCCTCTTTAACCCCCAGACAGATTAGATGTAGTAACACTCTCTTTAACCCCCAGACAGATTAGATGTAGTATCCCTCTTTACCCCCAGACAGATTAGACGTAGTACCCCTCTTTAACCCCCAGACAGATTAGATGTAGTATCCCTCTTTAACCCCCAGACAGATTAAATGTAGTACCCCTCTTTAACCCCCAGACAGATTAGATGTAGTATCCCTCTTTAACCCCCAGACAGATTACATGTAGTATCCCTCTTTAACCCCCAGACAGATTACATGTAGTATCCCTCTTTAACCCCCAGACAGATTAGATGTAGTATCCCTCTTTAACCCCCAGACAGATTAGATGTAGTATCCCTCTTTAACCCCCAGACAGATTAGATGTAGTACCTCTCTTTAACCCCCAGACAGATTAGATGTAGTATTCCTCTTTACCCCCAGACAGATTACATGTAGTATCCCTTTTTAACCCCCAGACAGATTAGATGTAGTATCTCTCTTTAACCCGCAGACAGATTTGATGTAGTACCCCCCTTTAACCCCAGACAGATTACATGTAGTATGCCTCTTTAACCCCCAGACAGATTAGATGTAGTACCTCTCTTTAACCCCAGACAGATTAGATGTAGTAACCCTCTCTTTACCCCCAGACAGATTAGATGTAGTATCCCTCTTTAACCCAAAAACAGATTAGATGTAGTATCCCTTTTTAACCCCCAGACATATTAGATGTATTATAGCTCTTTAACCCCCAGACAGATTAGATGTAGTATCCCTCTTTAACCTCGAGACAGATTATATGTAGTAACCCTCTCGTTACCCCCAGACAAATTAGATGTAGTATCCCTCTTTAACCCCCAGACAGATTAGATGTAGTATCCCTTTTTAACCCCCAGACAGATTAGATGTAGTACACCTTTTTAACCCCCAGACAGATTAGATGTAGTAACCCTCTCTTTAACCCCCAGACAAATTAGATGTAGTATCCCTTTTAACCCCCAGACAGATTAGATGTGGTATCCCTTTTTAACCCCCAGACAGATTAGATGTAGTATCCTTTTTTAATCCCCAGACAGACTAGATGTAGTACCCCTCTTTAACCCCCAGACAGAATACATGTAGTATCCCATTTTAACCCCCAAACAGATTAGATGTAGTATGCCTCTTTAACCCCCAGACATATTAGATGTAGTAGCCCTCTTTAACCCCCAGACAAATTAGATGAAGTAGCCCTCTTTAATCCCCAGACAGATTAGATGTAGTATCCCTTTTTAACCCCCAGACAGATTAGATGTAGTACCCCTCTCTTTAACCATTTTTAACCCCCAGACAGATTAGATATAGTAGCCCTCTCTTTAACCCCCAGACATATTAGATGTAGTATCCCTCTTTAACCCACAGACAGATTAGATGTAGTACCTCTCTTTAACCCCCAGACAGATTAGATGTAGTATCCCTCTTTAACCCCCAGACAGATTAGATGTAGTACCTCTCTTTAACCCCCAGACAGATTAGATGTAGTATCCCTCTTTAACCCCCAGACAGATTAGATGTAGTACCTCTCTTTAACCCCCAGACAGATTAGATGTAGTATTCCTCTTTACCCCCAGACAGATTAGATGTAGTATCCCTTTTTAACCCCCAGACAGATTAGATGTAGTACCCCTCTCTTTACCCCAGACAGATTAGAAGTAGTATCCCTTTTTAACCCCAAGACAGATTAGATGTAGTACCCATCTTTAACCCCCAGACAGATTAGATGTAGTAACCCTCTCTTTATCCCCAAACAGATTAGATGTAGTATACCTCTTTACCCCCAGACACATTACATTTTGTATCCCTCTTTAACCCCCAGACAGATTAGATGTAGTACCTCTTTAACCCAAAAACAGATTAGATGTAGTATCCTTCTTTAACCCCCAGACAAATTAGATGTAGTATCCCTTTTTTAACCCCTTGACAGATTAAAGAGGGATACTACATATAATCTGTCTGGGGGTAAAGAGAGGGTTACTACATCTAATCTGTCTGGGGGTTAAAGAGGGGTACTACATCTATCTGTCTGGACAGATTAGATGTAGTACCCCTCTCTTACCCCCAGACAGATTAGATGTAGTACCGCTCTCTTTACCCCCCAGACAGATTAGATGTAGTATCCCTCTTTAACCCCAGACAGATTAGATGTAGTATCCCTCTTTAACCCCCAGACAGATTAGATGTAGTACCCCTCTCTTTAACACCCAGACAGATTAGATGTAGCATCCCTCTCTTTATCCCCAGACAGATTAGATGTAGTATCCCTCTTTAACCCCCAGACAGACTAGATGTAGTAGCCCTCTTTAAACCCCAAACAGATTAGATGTAGTATCCCTCTTTAACCCCCAGACAGATTAGATGTAGTATCTCTCTTTAACCCCCAGACAGATTAGATGTAGTATCCCTCTTTAATCCCCAGACAGATTAGATGTAGTATCCCTTTTTAACCCCCAGACAGATTAGATGTAGTATCCCTCTTTAATCCCCAGACAGATTAGATGTAGTATCCCTTTTTAACCCCCAGACAGATTAGATGTAGTATGCCTCTTTAACCCCCAGACAGATTAGATGTAGTAGCCCTCTTTAAACCCCAGACAGATTAGATGTAGTATCCCTCTTTAACCCCCAGACAGACTAGATGTAGTAGCCCTTTTTAATCCCCAGACAGATTAGATGTAGTATGCCTCTTTAACCCCCAGACAGATTAGATGAAGTAGCCCTCTTTAATCCCCAGACAGATTAGACGTAGTATCCCTTTTTAACCCCCAGACAGATTAGATGTAGTATCCCTCTTTAATCCCCAGACAGATTAGATGTAGTATCCCTTTTTAACCCCCAGACAGATTAGATGTAGTATGCCTCTTTAACCCCCAGACAGATTAGATGTAGTAGCCCTCTTTAAACCCCAGACAGATTAGATGTAGTATCCCTCTTTAACCCCCAGACAGACTAGATGTAGTAGCCCGTTTTAATCCCCAGACAGATTAGATGTAGTATGCCTCTTTAACCCCCAGACAGATTAGATGAAGTAGCCCTCTTTAATCCCCAGACAGATTAGATGTAGTATCCCTTTTTAACCCCCAGACAGATTAGATGTAGTACCCCTCTCTTTAACCGACAGATTAGATGTAGTATCCCTCTTTAACCCCCAGACAGATTAGATGTAGTAGCCCTCTCTTTAACCCCCAGACATATTAGATGTAGTATCCCTCTTTAACCCACAGACAGATTAGATGTAGTACCTCTCTTTAACCCCCAGACAGATTAGATGTAGTATCCCTCTTTAACCCCCAGACAGATTAGATGTAGTACCTCTCTTTAACCCCCAGACAGATTAGATGTAGTATCCCTCTTTAACCCCCAGACAGATTAGATGTAGTACCTCTCTTTAACCCCCAGACAGATTAGATGTAGTACCTCTCTTTAACCCCCAGACAGATTAGACGTAGTAGCCCTCTCTTTAACCCCCAGACATATAAGATGTAGTAGCCCTCTTTAACGCCCAGACAGATTAGATGAAGTAGCCCTCTTTAACCCCCAGACAGATTAGATGTAGTATCCCTTTTTAACCCCCAGACAGATTAGATGTAGCCCTCTCTTTAACCCCCAGACAGATTAGATGTAGTAGCCCTCTTCTTAACCCCCAGACAGATTAGATATAGTACCCCTCTCTTTAACCCCAGACAGATTAGATATAGTACCCCTCTCTTTAACCCCCAGACAGATTAGATGTAGCCCTCTCTTTAACCCCCAGACAGATTAGATGTAGTAGCCCTCTCTTTAACCCCCAGACAGATTAGATATAGTACCCCTCTCTTTAACCCCAGACAGATTAGATATAGTACCCCTCTCTTTAACCCCCAGACAGATTAGATGTAGCCCTCTCTTTAACCCCCAGACAGTGGTCTCAGACAGCATGCAGTACCAACCCGGGAGGCTGTAGATGCCTGGTAGGCAGGGTGGGACAGGGCCTACTTGTGAGTCCTCACTAAGACACTGAAGAGGCTGTCCTGCTGTGCTAGCAGGTTGGCTGCAGAGTCACACTCCACTAGCTGCCCCGCGGAGAACACCAGCACCTGTTCAGCCTCCAAGATGGAGGACACCAGGTGCTGGGCGGCAGAACGGAGAGAAGGAACCAAGGATAGATGGGAAGACAGACGGAGAGGAGCAAGGACAGACAGGGAGAACAAGGAAAAGAAGACAGGTGAAGGAAGGACAGCAGACAAGCTGTTTGAGTCTAGAGAGGATAACGTATCGATTCAGAGTTGAGATCTGCAGCACGCTTAACTTGAATTTTCAACTCCCACTGACATCAATTATTTACAGGAATGTTAACTTGAATTTTCATCTCCCACTGACATCAATTATTTACAGGAATGTTAACTTGAATTTTCATCAATCTCCCACTGACATCAATCAATTATTTACAGGAATGTTAACTTGAATTTTCATCTCCCACTGACATCAATTATTTACAGGAATGTTAACTTGAATTTTCATCAATCTCCCACTGACATCAATCAATTATTTACAGGAATGTTAACTTGAATTTTCATCTCCCACTGACATCAATTATTTACAGGAATGTTAACTTGAATTTTCATCTCCCACTGACATCAATCAATTATTTACAGGAATGTTAACTTGAATCTTCATCTCCCACTGACATCAATCAATTATTTACAGGAATGTTCGAGTTGCGCCTTATGTCAACTCTGAATCGGTCCATAAATGCATTTGGAGGCATGAGAAGCATTTGGAGGCATGAGAAGCATTTGGAGATATGAGAAGCATTTGGAGGCATGAGAAGCATTTGGAGATATGAGAAGCAGAGGTACAGTATGATGAAACAGGAGACATTGGAAAGATGAGGGAGAGTCTAAAAGCTAGGAGAAATCAGCTAGTCCTGGTCTCTCTGCTTTCTCCAACGATTGTTCCATAGAGAGAGAGCAGACCAAGAGGAGCCTCCACAGCTATACACAGAATAACTTCCAGATCTGACCTTTCAACCTAATGACCTACAGGCTGTAACAGACTTACTGCAATAGTGACGACTGTTCGGTCGGCGAAGGCTGTCATCACCACCTTCTGTAAGACATTCTCCTGTAGGGGTGAGAAATGACAAGTAGGTCAGCTCTTTTGGACGTGGACCAAATGGCACCCTATTCCTTGCATAGTGCACTACTTTTGACCAGAGCCCTATGGCTCTTAGTGCACTTTATAGGGAATAGTGTGTCATCTGGAGCACAGTCTTAGATACAGCCATATACTCTCCACAACAATGTCACTACACTGTGAGTGCTGTCCCCTCTTCGTTGTCTGCATCACAGTGTGATGGTAGTTTGATAGTGTACCTGTCAGTGTCAAAGGTTAATGCTACGGCTGTGACCGTAATGACCTCAGATTGATGTTGGCCTGCTTGTCCCTATAAAAAACAAATAGAGTCGCACACTCTATATTTAAACTGCCAGTCATTTATATATAAACTGCCAGGAATTGGAGCTATGAACTATGCATGCCTCCGGACTGAAACCTGAGAGGCTGGAGGAGAGTGACGGTCCTCACTGTTGCGCAACAAAACGGCCCCTAAAGATAGAATCCTTAATTGAAACAATAACGTGTTCTCCCAGCCTCAGGATGGAGCTGGAGAATGGAACCCTCTCAAATACATAGACAGAGCTGTGGACGCAAGGACGGACCATCCATGATATCAACATTATAGTTGTAACCATGTTTTGAGGCGATAGAGTGTTTGTTGACATGTACATCGCTTACAAACATTGGAGTAAAACAAGGTTATATTTGGGATTCTGATGGGGCGTGACAGTTGAACTGAGCTCATGAGGCATTTATAAGTTATGTTCTTTAAGAATCAATGGGTATATATCATTAATTTACAAGTCCAAAAATGGATATAGCAACATAGGATTCTAGCTTTAATGGAAATCAGTGCTTCATTTACAAACAGGTGGCCTAATGAAATGTGGCTGGTTGAAAAACATGGACGTGTGTTCTGCTATTGACCAAACCTCTATGTACAGGGCTCAATAATGAATGTCATACGTAACCCCGGCAACTCAAATAATAAATGCGTAATAGGAGGACAAATATAAAGATGTCTGGTTTGTGTTTTTATAATGTATCTGACATTATAGTTGTGCTTTATGTTTGTATCCATATGCAGTGAAAGTAATGTCATAGACCTGGCTGTAAAATATGAAAAGCGCAGAAAATGAAACATATGATCATAATGTCACTAAAGAGCTAGTGATGGAGGGTACATGGCTGTTAGGGTGTGTGAGCTCACCGTTGCCATGTCGATGGATGCGGTGGCTTCGTCCATAATGAGGATGGAGCTCTTCCTGACAAAAGCTCTGGCCAGACAGAACAACTGCCTCTGACCCACACTGAAGTTCTCCCCTCCCTCTGTCACAACCGCGTCTGGAACGAACGAACGAACGAACGAACACACACACACACACACACACACACACACACACACACACACACACACACACACACACAAACAGTTGTTATTAAGGCAATCGCCAGATTGTGTGGTTGGAGGTGGCCAGATTGTGTGGTTGGAGGTGGCCAGATTGTGTGGTTGGAAGTGGCCAGATTGTGTGGTTGGAGGTGGCCAGATTGTGTGGTTGGAGGTGGCCAGATTGTGTGGTTGGAAGTGGCCAGATTGTGTGGTTGGAGGTGGCCAGATTGTGTGGTTGGAAGTGGCCAGATTGTGTGGTTGGAGGTGGCCAGATTGTGTGGTTGCAGGTGGCCAGATTGTGTGGTTGGAGGTGGCCAGATTGTGTGGTTACAGATTGCCAAATTCCAAACAGTTTCCCCACAGTTGTAGGATTCCCAGTATTACAGCCCTAGATGTGACAGTCAGACAGACGGGCAGGCAGACAGGCAGACAGACACATACCCAGTCCCCCAGAAAGGGCTTTGACCATGTTCTTCAGCTGGGCGATTTCTAGTGCCTCCCACAGTCTGTCATCAGTACAGGTACGCTCAGGGTCCAGGTTTAACCTGCCAGGGAGACATGACATCAGTACAGGTACTATCTGGATCCAGGTTAAACCTGCCAGGGCGACATGACATCAGTACAGGTACTATCTGGGTCCAGGTTAAACCTGCCAGGGAGACATGACATCAGTACAGGTACTATCTGGGTCCAGGTTAAACCTGCCAGGGAGACATGACATCAGTACAGGTACTATCTGGATCCAGGTTAAACCTGCCAGGGCGACATGACATCAGTACAGATACTATCTGGATCCAGGTTAAACCTGCCAGGGCGACATGACATCAGTACAGGTACTATCTGGGTCCAGGTTAAACCTGCCAGGGAGACATGACATCAGTACAGGTACTATCTGAAATACAGAGAGAGACAGAGAGAGAGACAGATAGCGAGAGGGACAGGGAGAAGGAAAGAGAGACAGACAGAGAAAGAGAGAGAGAGAGAGACAAACAGACAGGGAGAGACCAGGCAGGAGAGAGAGAACCCACTACGGTCTGTGGATGACCATAACAGGCAATGACCCAGTGTTTGGACTGGGGCCCATCCTCTTAGCTAAAACTCCCGCAGCACACAGCCAGAGGGAATCCTCACTCACTACCACAATATCTCGTACTAAAACTGTTCCACTGGGCCTAATGATGTGTCAATGCTTAACCATGGTGAGGCATCGTCACAGTGTTATTGTAGGACCAATCACCCAAGGCCTCTGTTCATGTAAAATTCGCCATGTCAACGAGATGGCTCAACGCACGGTCCTCTCACTTACTGCCACGACGGCCCTATTGGATGGGTCGTTATTTCTTATCGGGATGAGAACGTCTTTCTAAATAAACACTACATGCTCTTTGTGTTTTATAACAAACACAGCAGCTCAGTTATCTGCTAATACTCCAAACATCTTCAAGCTGTGGCACTACAGAGAGAGAGAGAGAGACCGAGAGAGACAGAGAGACAGAGAGACAGAGAGAGACTATCCAATGTCCTGGGAGCAGGATGAACTTTCATGACGTCTGCTGAGTTTCATATTTTAACCAAACAAACATTTGTTTAGCTTCATGTTGACTTCATAAAGTAAACTGAATTAGGCCCACTGTTACTGTTATGTTATTGTCTTCTGAACAATATATCATAGTACACTAAAGTTGTTTTCTACCCGTGTGCAGGCAGACGGTTATCTGTTCAACTTCCTAAACCACAACACTGTAGTCCTCATGGCAGTCGCTGTGTGGAAACAAAGGTGGCATTGATTATACATTGATTATAATCTACTGATCTATTTCTCCACTGAGAGACATAAGGAAGTTACTGTTTATTGGCCTTGTCTGCTTGTGTTACACTGGATCCTTCACTGCCTCTGTATGTGTATGTGTGTGTGTGTGTGTGTGTGTGTGTGTGTGTGTGTGTGTGTGTGTGTGTGAGTGAGTGAGTGTGTGTGTGAGTGTGTGTGCTCGCAATAATGTCTCTTTGTCAGCTTCTGGGCACGTTCTTGTGTGCATGCATGTCTGTGACTGTCAACAGCCAGAGCACGTGGTCCTGACCCAGTATCTTGGTTCTAACGTTCTGCACGTACACACTGGCTCACACACACACAGGCTGGCTCTCACACAGACACACACACACACCTGGTTCTTCAATGCACGTACAGGGTCGTAAGGGTTCTAACATTCTAAGGTTCTACACATAGCCGACGTACCGGATGGATCCGCTGAACAGCACCGGGTCCTGGAGGATGATGGACAGACGAGACCTCAAGGTCTGGAGGGGCAGCTTACAGATGTCTATACCATCAATGATGATCCGCCCTGAGAGGAGAGGGACAGAGATACAGAGAGAGAGAGAGATACAGACAAAGAGGCAGAGAGAGAGAGAGAGAGACAGAGAGAGAGAGATACAGACAAAGAGGCAGAGAGAGAGAGAGAGAGATACAGACAGCAGAGAGAGAGAGAGAGAGAGAGAGAGAGAGAGAGAGAGAGAGAGAGATACAGACAGACAGACAGAGAGAGAGCGAGAGATACAGAGAGAGAGAGAGAGATACAGACAAAGAGGCAGAGAGAGAGAGAGAGAGAGAGAGCATCAAAGCATATATGGTCTCGTTGTTGATGCCATTCTGTTCTGTATATTGTAGAAGAATACACAAATAAGCTGAACATCACATTTATGATCATTACTCACTGAACATATTTCATGTTTCTACTCTATTTATTTAGTCTATTTCTGGGGACATTATCTTCCCAAGAATGTCCACTGGCGAGTCTATTAGTACGACTACAGTCAACATTGTAGTGTTCAAGCTCGCTCCCTCTGCCTTTATAAGGGGACACTGGTAACAAATATGTGTCTTAATTCATTGTTAAGTAAAATACATTTGTCTGCGGGAGAAGTGCTTGTGTGGAAAAAGAGAATGTATTGTTGGGTTTGGTGAAAGATAGGTTTGTCTGAATTGGCTGACTAGGAGCGGTGTAAAAACAAAGATTATTCAGACAGAGTAAAACCTGAATATTATCATAAGACTGTTTATCAGTGGATTCTGACAAACTGATGTTCAACATATGAAAATACATCCAGAACATTATGTTTTGATTATTCTATTTATGCCATTTGGCCAGAGGCTGGGGATATGCATACTAACAATAACAGGCCCCCCGCAGAAAGTTGTGTACAAAGGACTACTAAATATGACATCATCATAGGATGTCAGGATGACAGTGACCACAGGGCCGTACAGTGTAAACAGAGGAAACTAAAAGGAGGCTATGGATTTCAGCAGAGGACCTATCTCCCTTTATCAGACGAGGATAAACACAGCTCCACTCAAACTAACTACCATATTATAACATCAGCCTCCCTCGGACTTTTGAAAGGGCACTTTGGGACAGGAAAGTCAAGGAAATAGTTTGACCTTTGGTGTCAGCGTTTGGTTGAAGTCACCATAGTTATGTTATGTCCACTAGCACTTCACTACTGAAAAAGAGTTGGAGGGCCTGAGAGGAGGACTGAGAGGGGTTTGTACAATCACTTCTTTCAATCTACTGTAAAAGACCAACAGACTGTCACTACGAGGGAGCTGTGTAACGAGTGCTAGGCCTTTGAGCATCAAGGCTCCTGTCCACAGCTTCAGAGGCATTCTACACCTGAATCACAGGAGAGAGAGACTAACCTTCAAACACGTCGACCATATTGAAGAAGGCCAGAGAGAGGGAGGACTTTCCACTTCCTGTGCGTCCACAGATGCCCACCTAGAGAGAGGAAAGGGAGAAAGAGGGGATTGATTAGTTATTAAACAGTCATCACACGCCAGTGGGAGACACAATCTGTCACAGCTTGGCCCTTTACTCTCATGAACAGGACTAGGAGTTTTTCCTCACAAGGTAAAACTCAAGAGTCCTACAGAAACTTTAGTTTAACAGTACATTACTGTAAAGTTTACAGTAACATAGTGTCCCTTTTTTCAGTAACTAACAGTAAATGACCTTAAAAACAACAGGATTGTATTTTTTACAGTGTAGTTACTGTATGAGATGTAGCTACCCATAAACAAGCAGTCAGCCTCACACAAAACCACAGTACATTACTTTTCTTAGATCTGGACCGAATTACACAGTTCCACACTCACACTTTCTCTCATTGGGTCAAAGACACCACACACACACAGCCACACACACAGCCAGGCCTCTCAACTAAGGGTTTATATCCCCAGATTTAAGATGTTTGAGTATATGAGGATTCATGTGATACCTAAACTGAGTCAGATTAAAAGGGGAATACAGGGTGGTTGTAGAAATTGAGACTCAGCAGGAGACACTAAACTCATAATGCTCTTCCAGACATAATATCCAGCCCTGGAATGCTGATAAAACACTCACAGATACACAGATATAGAGATACCTAATATCCAGCCCTGCTTATAAAACACTCACAGATACGCAGATAGAGAGATACCTAATATCCAGCCATGCTTATAAAACACTCACAGACACGCAGATAGAGATATACATAATATCCAGCCCTGCTTATAAAACACTCACAGATACACAGACAGAGAGATACCTAATATCCAGCCCTGCTTATAAATCACTCACAGATACGCAGATAGAGATATACCTAATATCCAGCCCTGCATACAGAGCACGGAGACAAAGAGAGATACTAGAACACCTACTTCAGTCCTGGCTATTGTTCCAGCCCAGCATGAACTAACACACCTGATTCAATAAGTCAAGGGCTCCATGAACTACTCAATCAGTTGAATAATGTGTGTTGCAGTGGAGGCTGCTGAGGGGAGGACGGCTCATAATAATGGCTGGAACGGAGTGAGTGGAAAGGCATCATTCTACCTATTCCGCTCCAGCCATTACCACGAGCCCGTCCTCCCCAATTAAGGTGCCACCAACCTCCTGTGGTGTGTTGGTACTGGGCTGGATCAAAAGCCTGCACAACCCGTGTCTCTCTAGGACCAGGACTGAAGAACACGGTCTCAGAAAGAGTTCTAGAAGCTCTGTATCTCTGATTCTCTGCTCTGGACTGGATATCTCTCTCTACCTGTGTATCTGCATCCAGGCTCCTCACAGCAGAAGTGAAGCAGCCTCATCAGTCAGGTCAGATAGCAGGAGTCTGCTGAGGTACAGTAACACTGCCCTGAGAGAACGGACATGTGTGTGCCGAAAGCTGTAAGACGCATGCCATACGGAGTCGCCGCGACCAACTAGTACGTTTCTTCACTACGTGTCAACTCACAGTTGCGTTTAGGCACAGGGCTGTGATTCGAACAGAAAGTAAACGTCCCCTTGCTTTTGACTGCCTTCACTGCTTTCAAATGTGATCTTTATTCAGCGATATAGTCAGGAACAACGTATGAAGTCAAAGTTGCATTAAGGGAGGGCTCTGTGAGTGGGTGTGACTTACCTTCTGTCCGGGGTTGCTTAGCTCCCTAAATGTGATATGTATTGAAGCTACAGCAACAAAGGGCCATCTCACAGTTGCGTTAAGACACAGGGCTGTTACTTACCTTCTGTCCGGGGTTGATGTAGGCATTGACGTGTTTGAGGACAGGCTTCAGAAGGGGGTCGTAACGGACACACAGATCCTGGATCTTTATCTCTCCGTGCTGGGGCCAGTCCTCGGGGACCTGGGAGGTATCTGGAAAGAACACATATAGTCCACCATTAACAAAACATGAATGAGATGTGTAATTATATACTGGGATCACACACAATAACTAGGGCTAGCAGGTTTTCCTTGACAGGAACAGAAAAACTCTGGGCCCTAGTTATAGCCTACGACACAATAACACATACAGTAGTACATCCAGGACAGTCATACAGTAGGATATCCAGGACAGTCATACAGTAGTACATCCAGAACAGTCAAACAGTTGGACATCCAGGACATTCATACAGTAGGACATCCAGGACAGTCATACAGTAGGACATCCAGGACAGTCATACAGTAGGATATCCAGGACAGTCATACAGTAGGATATCCCGAACAGTCAAACAGTTGGACATCCAGGACAGTCATTCAGTAGGAGATCCAGGACAGTCATACAGTAGGACATCCAGGACAGTCATACAGTTGGACATCCAGGACAGCCATACAGTAGGACATCCAGGACAGTCATACAGTAGGACATCCAGGACAGTCATACAGTAGGATATCCAGAACAGTCATACAGTAGTACATCCAGGACATTCATACAGTTGGACATCCAGGACAGTCATACAGTAGGATATCCAGGACAGTCATACAGTAGTACATCCAGAACAGTCATACAGTAGGACATCCAGGACAGTCATACAGTAGTACATCCAGAACAGTCATACAGTAGTACATCCAGGACAGTCATACAGTAGGACATCCAGGACAGTCATACAGTTGGACATCCAGGACAGTCATACAGTAGGACACCCAGGACAGTCATACAGTAGGACATCCAGAACAGTCAAACAGTAATGCATCAGGGGACAGTCATACAGTAGGACATCCAGGACAGTCATACAGTAGGACATCCAGAACAGTCATACAGTAGTACATCCAGAACAGTCATACAGTAGGACATCCAGGACAGTCATACAGTTGGACATCCAGGACAGTCATACAGTAGGACACCCAGGACAGTCATACAGTAGGACATCCAGAACAGTCAAACAGTAGGACGTCCAGGACAGTCATACAGTAGGACATCCAGAACAGTCATACAGTAGGACATCCAGAACAGTCATACAGTAGGACATCCAGGACAGTCATACAGTAGGACCTCCAGGACAGTCATACAGTAGGACATCCAGAACAGTCATACAGTAATGCATCAGGGGACAGTCATACAGTAGGACATCCAGAACAGTCATACAGTAGGTCATCCAGAACAGTCAAACAGTAATGCATATTATTGACTGTAAGTTAGTTTACTCCAATGTGTAACTCTGTGTTGTTGTTTGTGTCGAACTGCTTTGCTTTATCTTGGCCAGGTCGCAGTTGTAAATGAGAACTTGTTCTCAACTTGCCTACCTGGTATCCAGGACAGTCATACAGTAGTACATCCAGGACAGTCATACAGTAGTACATCCAGGACAGTCATACAGTAGTACATCCAGGACAGTCAAACAGTAGTACATCCAGGACAGTCAAACAGTAGTACATCCAGGACAGTCATACAGTAGTACATCCAGGACAGTCATACAGTAGGACATCCAGGACAGTCATACAGTAGTACATCCAGGACAGTCATACAGTAGTACATCCAGGACAGTCATACAGTAGAACATCCAGGACAGTCATACAGTAGTACATCCAGGACAGTCATACAGTAGTACATCCAGGACAGTCATTCAGTAGGACATCCAGGACAGTCATACAGTAGTACATCCAGGACAGTCATACAGTAATGCATCAGGGGACAGTCATACAGTAGGACATCCAGGACAGTCACACAACTGACGATGCAGTAAACAGAGGTCTCTGTCAAAAGTGGTGCCCTAAGTGCTACTCAGGACCACTCTTCCTACTGTGACCAGACTCTGGTCTGTTTAGACTGCAGCATTTGGCTACTTCAAAAGTACTCTGTGTTTTACTGCTAAAACCATGCATGCAGTCCTTAAAATAAGGGTTGGTGGTTTTCTCCTCATGACTTAAGGGCTTCGTACAGACACAGAGGAAACAAAAGGACTAAATGAATCCAAGGGAAGGATGATAAAACACAGCAAGATGACAGCTCGTTGCTTGGACAAGCTCCACTCATTATTGTTGTATTGCTATCAGGGCCAAACTTTCCATTACGTCACAGTGTAGGAGGACAGCCCACTCTGGCAGGGGTTCTTTGACCACAGGAATCTAGAAGGGCCACGGCTCTAGAGATGGGGGACTCACCCCTCCCTCTCATCCATCTCTTCTTCCTCAAGAAGCTCTCCTCCCTCTCCTCCTCCTCCTTACCTCCCTCTCTTCAATCCCACCTCCTCGTTGTTCCACAATAACATTCTCCCTCCTGCTCCTCCTTCTCCTCTCCTCCCTCTTCAATCTCACCTCTTAGTTGTTCCTCAAGAACTCTCTCCCCCCTCCTCCTCCCTTAGTTCTAGCCCTCTTATCTTCCTCCCCCAAGAGACATGACCCCTTCTCTTCTTTTTTAACATCGCCATGGCAACAGCACATCACTTCGATTGTGCTTTGGAAGGAGACTCGTAACGGGACAATTGTAAACTAGAGAAATTATGTTGGAATTTGGGAAGAGACTGTCTGTGTCAGGTCGTTCTTTCCCACACTGTAAATCTAAAGACATTACCATACTGTCAGATTGTTGCCCTGTGCGGTTGACTGTTCTATTGCCATGGATTTTTAAATATAGTCTTAGATGTGTAGAAGCCATCCTCTCTGTTACATGTTGGAGTTGACACTTGATAAATGGAAGCTTCAATCAGTGCTTACTTTTTAAATGTATTTTTATTTAACTAGGCAAGTCAGTTAAGAACAAATTCTTATTTATAATGACGGCTTAGGAAAGTGGGTTAACTGCCTTGTTCAGGGGCAGAACGACAGATTTTAACCTTGTCAGCTAGGGGATTCGATCTTACAACCTTTCGGTTACTGGCCCAATGCGCTACCTGCCGCCCCCTTACTATATACTTAAACTGTTTATAGCCTCGCTATTGTTATTTTACTGCTGTTCTTTAATTACTTGTTACTTTTATTTCTATATTTCTCTAGGTATTTTTCTTAACTGCATTGTTGGTGAGGGGCTTGTCAGTAAGCATTTTACTGTGAGGTGAAACCTGTTGTATTCGGCGCATGTGACAAATACAATTGTATTTTATTTGATCTCGGAACACAGAACCAAATTGTGCAGCACACTGGCCAGCTACAGTCTGTCATGGGAGAGTGCTTAGTTAACATGAATGGATTTCATTTTGGGAGGGACTATTCAAATAGCGTGAGCAGATATGTTGATTATATTTGGAACTGTGTGTTTCAGCAGGATTCCATTACCCTGTTCTATTGACTGTGTGTTTCAGCAGGATTCCATTACCCTGTTCTATTGACTGTGTGTTTCAACAGGATTCCATTACCCTGTTATATTGACAGTGTGTTTCAGCAGGATTCCATTACTCTGTTCTATTGACTGTGTGTTTCAGCAGGATTCCATTACCCTGTTCTATTGTCTGTGTGTTTCAGCAGGATTCCATTACCCTGTTCTACTGTCTGTGTGTTTCAGCAGGATTCCATTACCCTGTTCTATTGACTGTGTGTTTCATCAGGATTCCATTACCCTGTTCTATTGACTGTGTGTTTCAGCAGGATTCCAGTACCCTGTTCTATGGACTGTGTATTTCAACAGGATTCCATTACCCTGTTCTATTGACTGTGTGTTTCAGCAGGATTCCATTACCCTGTTCTATTGTCTGTGTGTTTCAACAGGATTCCATTACCCTGTTCTATTGACTGTGTGTTTCAACAGGATTCCATTAACCCTGTTCTATTGACTGTGTGTTTCAGAAGGATTCCATTACCCTGTTCTATTGACTGTGTGTTTCAGCAGCATTCCATTACCCTGTTCTATTGACTGTGTGTTTCAGCAGGATTCCATTACCCTGTTCTATTGTCTGTGTGTTTCAGCAGGATTCCATTACCCTGTTCTATTGACTGTGTGTTTCAACAGGATTCCATTACCCTGTTCTATTGACTGTGTGTTTCAGCAGGATTCCATTACCCTGTTCTATTGTCTGTGTGTTTCAGAAGGATTCCATTACCCTGTTCTATTGACTGTGTATTTCAGCAGCATTCCATTACCCTGTTATATTGACTGTGTGTTTCAGCAGGATTCCATTACCCTGTTCTATTGTCTGTGTGTTTCAGAAGGATTCCATTACCCTGTTCTATTGACTGGCTGCTGACTATTTTAAACCAAATATTGCGTGTACACTGTCCAGCTTCTGTCACAAGAGACTACAGGGTACTGGGAAGCAGCATTTGGTGTGGGAGTGTGTTTGGTTTACCCATGGAGCCTTCGTAGTTCTCAGACTCTGTACTCAGGAAGCTGTTGACCTTCTTGACAGCAGCCATCTGGACCTCTAAGTCAGCCAGGTTTCTCACCACCCAGTTCAGGTAGTTGGTCACCTGGGTAACGGGAGGTAAACACAATATATATTTCATCCATGTTCTATGAAGTATCATTATTAGGTATAGACATAATACTACTATTAATAATACTATTAATTATAATAATTGTTATTATTATTATTCTAATATGTCTGAGTGGGAGTCTTTTTTACCCATTGCCTTGGACAATATGAGGTAAACCAAAGGTATTTAATGGTTGAGAAAAATACATAAAAGGCTGATCAATCAGAAGAGAGTGCTATGGAGAAGAGTTGTGGATGGGCTATGCTCTCTGGGGAGTGATAAGCCTACCGAAAAAAATTACTGTGGGTTTTTGTTACAGTAAAAACAAAGATGAATACTGAGGGACAATACAGCTTCTATTGTTTCACATCTTCTGGCAGTGGGAGAGGAATACAACCCATCTATTAAAAATATCCCTTCTCTATAAAGGACTGGCAACAATACTCCTCTCATTAATGTGACTGATGCCGTCCTTCTCTGTACAGTTCCATAAATGGTCTACTAAATACGTTGTCTAAATACTTGCTGCCTTGACATCTTGTAAACGTCAGAATGGGCAATACAACTACAATCAGATCCAGGTGAATAAGGGCCTGCTATTAAAAAGATTCTCATCTGATGAAGTTGATCCTGTACGTTGTTTCTGTGCTGTGGGTACATTCATGTTTGTGTGACATTGAGATGTTGACTCACTGTAAGGGCGTAGGTCAGGCCTAACCCCACCATGCTAGAGGGAAGGTTCTTGCCAGAGCTCCATATTGAGGCTACTGCTGCTGTTAGCACAATGACAGCACCCAGATAGTCCTGAGAGAGAAAGAGAAATAGATTGATAGTTAGAGGGAGAGAGAGAGAGCATTTGAAGTTGTGAATTCAACACAGCAATCACATTTAGCAAATTTAGCTCTCAAAAAGTCCTTTCTTCTAATTTTGCAGCTCAGTGTGATAAGAACCAGGGAGTATTGTGTTGAATATTCAGTAGGATACCATTAGTATTACAATAGTCCCATATCTTATTAATAATGTCATGGCTGAATCGTGGACATTACCGTTCTGACCTCCAACCAGCGGTTGGCAGCAGAGAGGAACAGATAGGCTGTGTTGTTGGTATCTGTCAGCTCCAGCATCTTCTGCTTGAATCGAGATTCATGTCTGAAGAACAAATGGAAAATAAATATAGCTTATACCTACCAGATTCTTCCCATCTGAAAATGTGACCCGGTTTGAACCCGGCGTCTAGACTGTGTTAGCCCGCACGTCTCCAGGTCCCAGTCCTGGTTATGGTTCATAGAACCACCTCTGTTAGACAAACACTGAAGTGGGATTGTTTCAGGACTGGACTATCCTGCCTCATGATGTGAGTTGGACCATGGCTGCTACACAGCTAAGTGACATCTAACATTGGACCAAGAGAGAAAGAGAGAGAAGCCACGGTGCTGCCAAGATGAGGACGTCTTCAGGGAGGAAGAGGCTGTCTGAGAGGCAGTAACCGTGAGAGCTGTTTAATGTTGGATTACCACGGTTCTGGGGAAAAGCAGGAACGTTCCTGGACTGTTTAGAGTGGGATTCATGTCATTCTGGATCAAGAGAAAGATGCTCCTGGGTTTGTGATATCCTCCTTCCTCCATGAATAAATGGTTCTGGATGGGTTGGAAGAGTTCTAGATGGGATTCAAGTTGTTTAATTCACACTAATATTAGATATAAGCAAAGGAATTAACCTTCAGTGTCAACAAATCCACCACTTTGTTGAGATGCGGATGGCTAAGTACAGCGTTACTGCCTTCCTAAAACCTGTAAGTGCTTCTTGAGTATGTTGTGTAACGATGCTCTGGGCGAAATTTCCACTCTGTCACACGTGTGTGTGTGTGTGTGTGTGTGTGCATGTGTGTGTGTGTGTGTATGGCACACTGACCTGAATGCTCGGATGGTGGTGAGTCCCTCTGCAGTCTCAGAGAAGTGGCAGAGCAGAGGAAGCTGGGTGGAGTCATCTAAGTCCTGAAGGTCCCTGAGAGAGAAAATGAAGAAAAGTCTGAACAATGTGGAAACAGAGACGAAAAGCATGTGGAATATATTC
Source organism: Brachymystax lenok tsinlingensis (assembly GCA_030435695.1). Classification (NCBI taxonomy): domain Eukaryota; kingdom Metazoa; phylum Chordata; class Actinopteri; order Salmoniformes; family Salmonidae; genus Brachymystax; species Brachymystax lenok. The sequence goes on along the minus strand of CM059783.1, from coordinate 22,395,863 downwards.
TTTTTCTGATACTGTAAAGGAAACTACATTGAGCTGAAATGGACCAGTGAACTCACTTTGAGGCAACCCGGAAGTACTTCTGTATAAAGTAGAAGGACACAGCCAGAGGAATCAGAGCGATGAGGAAGGTTGGGGTGACGAACGCTATGACCCCGATGGCTGACAGGCAGAGCAGAGTGGAGCGGGTCAAAGACTCCAGGGTAGGAGGGATGTGCTGGAGAAAGGGGGGATAGAGAGAGAGACACACACACAGAGAGAAGGGGGTGGTGACAGAGAGAGGGGGAAGAGAGAGAGAGAGAGAGAGAGAGAGAGAGAGAGAGGAGAGAGAGCCTGAGTGACGTAATATAATGACGTGGGATATGGACTCATCTCAACAATGGACTAATTCTGATGCCTGCAAATGACTGACAAACTCTTAATATTTGTGTGAGCTGTAATCTTAAGGCCACTCAGGGCAAGCCCAGCTGGAGAGCAGCACTGGAGTCTGTCCAATCACACCATGGCCAAAGACAGATCCTTCATCAGACAGATGACAGCTTCATGAGTAGAGGATTCCCACAGTACTCATTTAACATTTAAATGTTTGTCATTTTGCAGTCGCTCTTATCCAGAGCAACTTACAGGAGAAATTAGGGTTTAGTGCCTCGCTCATGGGCACATGCACAGATTTTTCACCTAGTCGGGTGTGGATTTGAACCAGCGACCATTTGGTTACGCTCTTAACCGCTAGGGTACTTTACCCTAATACTCCTGACTGAAACAAGTCAACAGATCAATCTACTGAGGGTGAACATCCTTTTCAGAATCACCTGATCTATGATGTTGGTGTCAGCTGAGAAACGGTTCAGGATCTGGCCCAAGGGGGTCACGTCAAAGAATCTGAAAAGAGATTCAAAATATATATTATTTCAAATATTAGTATGAAAAATATATAAAATGCGAAATATTTTATAATTAATAAATTATTCAACATTCTTTCTGGTTAAACTATATTCAGTTCCCTTCTAAGAATCTGTGGGTGAGGTGTGTCGTGGGTACCTGATGGGTGAGATGTGTCGTGGGTTCCTGATGGGTGAGGTGTGTCGTGGGTACCTGATGGGTGAGGTGTGTCGTGGGTACCTGATAAGAGAGATGTGTCGTGGGTACCTGATAGGTGAGGTGTGTCGTGGGTACCTGATGGGTGAGGTGTGTCGTGGGTACCTGATGGGTGAGGTGTGTCGTGCGTACCTGATGGGTGAGCTGTGTCGTGGGTACCTGATGGGTGAGGTGTGTCGTGGGTTCCTGATGGGTGAGGTGTGTCGTGGGTTCCTGATGGATGAGGTGTGTCGTGGGTACCTGATGGGTGAGATGTGTCGTGCGTACCTGATTGGTGAGGTGTGTCGTGCGTACCTGATGGGTGAGGTGTGTCGTGGGTACCTGATGGGTGAGGTGTGTCGTGGGTACCTGATGGGTGAGGTGTGTCATGGGTAACTGATGGGTGAGGTGTGTCGTGGGTACCTGATTGGTGAGGTGTGTCGTGGGTAACTGATGGGTGAGATGTGTCGTGCGTACTTGATGGGTGAGGTGTGTCGTGGGTACCTGATAGGTGAGATGTGTCGTGGGTACCTGATAGGTAAGATGTGTTGTGGGTAACTGATGGATGAGGTGTGTCGTGGGAACCTCATAGGTGAGATGTGTCGTGGGTACCTGATAGGTGAGGTGTGTCGTGGGTACCTGATAAGAGAGATGTGTTGTGGGTTCCTGATGGGTGAGGTGTGTCATGGGTTCCTGATGGGTGAGGTGTGTCGTGGGTACCTGATGGGTGAGGTGTGTCGTGGGTACCTGATGGGTGAGGTGTGTCGTGGGTACCTGATGGGTGAGGTGTGTCGTGGGTACCTGATGGATGAGGTGTGTCATGGGTTCCTGATGGATGAGGTGTGTCGTGGGTACCTGATGGGTGAGATGTGTCGTGCGTACCTGATTGGTGAGGTGTGTCGTGGGTACCTGATGGGTGAGGTGTGTCGTGGGTACCTGATGGGTGAGGTGTGTCGTGGGTTCCTGATGGATGAGGTGTGTCGTGGGTACCTGATGGGTGAGGTGTGTCGTGGGTACCTGATTGGTGAGGTGTGTCGTGGGTAACTGATGGGTGAGATGTGTCGTGCGTACTTGATGGGTGAGGTGTGTCGTGCGTACCTGATGGGTGAGGTGTGTCGTGGGTACCTGATGGGTGAGGTGTGTCGTGGGTACCTGATGGGTGAGATGTGTCGTGGGAACCTCATAGGTGAGATGTGTCGTGGGTACCTGATAGGTGAGGTGTGTCGTGGGTACCTGATAAGAGAGATGTGTCGTGGGTTCCTGATGGGTGAGGTGTGTCATGGGTTCCTGATGGGTGAGGTGTGTCGTGGGTACCTGATGGGTGAGGTGTGTCGTGGGTACCTGATGGGTGAGGTGTGTCGTGGGTACCTGATGGGTGAGGTGTGTCGTGGGTACCTGATGGATGAGGTGTGTCATGGGTTCCTGATGGATGAGGTGTGTCGTGGGTACCTGATGGGTGAGATGTGTCGTGCGTACCTGATTGGTGAGGTGTGTCGTGGGTACCTGATGGGTGAGGTGTGTCGTGGGTACCTGATGGGTGAGGTGTGTCGTGGGTTCCTGATGGATGAGGTGTGTCGTGGGTACCTGATGGGTGAGGTGTGTCGTGGGTACCTGATTGGTGAGGTGTGTCGTGGGTAACTGATGGGTGAGATGTGTCGTGCGTACTTGATGGGTGAGGTGTGTCGTGCGTACTTGATGGGTGAGGTGTGTCGTGGGTACCTGATAGGTAAGATGTGTCGTGGGTACCTGATAAGAGAGATGTGTCGTGGGTACCTGATAGGTGAGGTGTGTCGTGGGTACCTGATGGGTGAGGTGTGTCGTGGGTACCTGATAGGTGAGGTGTGTCGTGGGTACCTGATAGGTAAGATGTGTCGTGGGTACCTGATAAGAGAGATGTGTCGTGGGTACCTGATAGGTGAGGTGTGTCGTGGGTACCTGATGGGTGAGGTGTGTCGTGGGTACCTGATAGGTGAGGTGTGTCGTGGGTACCTGATAGGTAAGGTGTGTCGTGGGTACCTGATAGGTGAGGTGTGTCGTGGGTACCTGATAGGTGAGGTGTGTCGTGGGTTCCTGATAGGTGAGGTGTGTCGTGGGTACCTGATGGGTGAGGTGTGTCGTGGGTACCTGATGGGTGAGGTGTGTCGTGGGTAACTGATGGGTGAGGTGTGTCGTGGGTACCTGATGGGTGAGGTGTGTCATGGGTACCTGATAGGTGAGGTGTGTCGTGGGTACCTGATAGGTGCGTGGATGATCTTGTTGAGCAGGTTGTGGTGCAGGTTGGTAGCAGCAGACAGACCCAGGAACTCCACAGTCAGAGAAGTGATCAGACACAGGGCTATCCCCGCTCCACACAGGATGATAAACACTGGCACATAGTAGGAGTCAGGCAGACCAGCCTAGTAACCACATAATACATCACAAAGACACATAGTAGGAATCAGGCTGACCAGCCTAGTAACCACATAATACACCACAAAGACACATAGTAGGAGTCAGGCTGACCAGCCTAGTAGCCACATAATACACCACAAAGACACATAGTAGGAATCAGGCTGACCAGCCTAGTAGCCACATAATACACCACAAAGACACATAGTAGGAATCAGGCTGACCAGCCTAGTAGCCACATAATACACCACAAAGACACATAGTAGGAGTCAGGCTGACCGGCCTAGTAGCCACATAATACACCACAAAGACACATTCTGTCAGATAACAGGATTTCAACAGGCCTTGCTCACTCACTCCTACGTCATTGGTTAGGTTAAACATTATTGCATTGTCAAGTGATAGGAGAGTAACTTCCACTAACACTGAGTACTGGCAGTGAAAGGTGTTCATATCTCACCGCTGAGTTTGTCCCATTGGAGAAGACAGCTGCTGCAGAGGCATTGACAAAGTCTCCTGTAACATTTCCAAAGTATGGGGCATATCCATTAGCATCGCCATTAGCAGTCCCATTGACTGGGACATCGCCATAAGCAGTCCCATTGACTGGGACATCGCCATAAGCGGTCCCATTGATTGGGCCATCGCCATAAGCAGTCCCATTGACTGGGACATCACCATAAGCAGACCTATTGACTGGGACATTGCCTTTAGCAGTCCATTCGGCCAGCCAGTAGTCGATGGCGACCATGACGGAGTGTTTCAGCAGCTTGGAGAAGACCATGAGGAAGACCATGAGGAAGCCACCAGAGGACAGGTACTGCCAGCACACCCTCCACGGGATCTTAGAGCGCCGGCTGGTGGTGGTCGACATGTTGTCGTCATCCTCCTCCTCCTCTTCCTCCTCTGTCAGGGACGAGAGAATGAGGGATTATTGTCATATGTCATAATAGAACTTAACTTGTATGAGATCCAGTGTTGGTGTTGCATTTCACCTTCTTCGTCATCGTCGACCTGGTTCTTCGCCTCTCTGGAGTAGAAAGCTCTTCTCAGAGTCTTCCTCTCCAGAGCAGTCTGACAGTTATCAATCTCAGTGTCCTGCAGTACAGATCAAAATGTTGTTTGGCTGGTTGGCAGGTAAATTAGCTACACTACACATTACAGACCAGAGGAGGCTGATGGGAGGAGTTATAGGAGGACAGGCTCATTGTAATGGCTGGAATAAATGGAATGGTCAAACACGTTGTTTCCATGTGTTGGCTCCGTTCCATTTATTCCATCCAGCCTTTACAATGAGCTCCTACACGCCCTCCTATAACTCCAGCCACCAGCCTCCTCTGTTACAGACAGTCTGTCAGTAGGAGAGAAAGAACTGAATATTACCTTCTCTAGTTCCTGGTCCTGTCTGTTCATCAGGGTCTTCCAGTGTTCATACAGCTCCACGTCATGAGTCTGAATGTCCTTCAGAGTGCCATCCCTCAGCACTGAGCCATCTTTCATGGCTATGATCTGGGACACAGAGAGAACAGTGTAAAATCAGGGCCCTTATAAAGAAACCGTCTCAAGGTAGGAATGCTGATCTAGGATCAGGTCCCCGGCCCCGTCCGTGTAATACTCTTTATTATGATCTAAAAGAAAAAACGTATCCTATATCAGCCACATTCCTACTCTAAGATGCTTCATGAATACAGACCCAGTGCAAATGGTAGAGAGTACATTGAGAGAGGAATCCACACAAGACTGTTGAGGTGCTCACCCAATCAGCGTGGATGAGGTACTGCAGTTTGTGTGTGACCAGGACCACGGTGCGTTTATCATCCTGTAGGAACTTCAGGATGCCCTCCTGCATCAGGTGGTCACTCAGGTGGATGTCCAGCGCTGAGAACGGGTCATCCTGAGGGTAAAGGTCAGAGATCCAAGGGTCAGAGACAACATGGAAGATCCAATCAGATCGGAGCGTATCGGAGTGAAAGACGTGGATTAAATTCTGTTTTTTAACAGGAGACCGTCCTTTATTCATATTAAGTTACAGCACGTTTAATTCACAAGTCTCAGATGACTTCAGAACACAGTCAATCAAACCTAGCTCCCAGAGGACCCCGGGAAACCTGAATAAACACCAATGTATTACCCTAGGATTAACTAGTCTTTATACTGAACAGCACTGAGACATGTAAACAGTCCTGAGGGCAGAATGTCTGAGATCATCAGACACAGCATGATAGACACCTCATTAGGAGACCAGACGTCATAAAGACATACTTAGCTAATAGATGTTGCTTCTAGCTGGGTGTTCACTCTGCCGTCCCACTGTGTATTAATTCAGCACTTTAGAGTGGTATTTCCTTATTTGGCACATTTCTCAGTGTGAGCTGAGCTACGTGTGGAGAAACGTGCCCGGTCCTATCCCATGACAGCCAGAGATGCTGTATCAGGGGTGGGGGTTAGACATCTAATTAACAGTTGACACAGGAAATGATGTGGGAACACAAACACATGATGACATCACACAGGAGTAGGAAGAAATGGGATGTAGACATACATAGAGTTGTCTGTAGCAGCGAGAGACGGGAAAGTGTGTGTGTGTACGTGTGTGTGTACATGTGTGTGTATGTGTGTGTACGTGTGTGAGTGTGTGTGTACGTGTGTGTGTACGTGTGAGTGTACATGTGTGTGTACGTGTGTGTGTGTATACTGCTGAGTTTGTCCCATGGACAATATGGCTAGCCAGGCCAGATGGCAGAGCAGAAGGATGCCTGTAAACGGCATGACAACTCTTGTCAGCAGTATGGTATGGTTACAGAGAGACATCCCACCTGCTGCTCCTCCCGTTCCCATACAGAGGGAGGCTGGCTGGCCCTCCCTGGATCTCCCTGGCTGCCTCTGAAATCGCACCCTATTCCTGATATAGTTCAATCCTTACGCACACACTGTCCCAAAAGCAGTGTACTGTTTAGGGAATAGAAAAGGGTGTCCCTGTCTTTGGCTCTAATTGGCTCTCCCTGGAACACCTAGAGAACACCCTAGAACACCTAGAGAACACACTAGAACACGTAGAGAACACCCTAGAACACTTAGAGAACACCCTAGAACACCTAGAGAACACCCTAGAACACCTAGAGAACACCCTAGAACACCTAGAGAACACATTAGAACACTTAGAGAACACCCTAAAACACCTAGAGAACACCCTAGAACACCTAGAGAACACCCTAGAACACTTAGAGAACACCCTAGAACACCTGGAGAACACCCTAGAACACCCTGGCTCTGTCTGACTATTCTGAGAAGGCATCCTTGAGGGAGAGCTTCCAGCCTCTTCCAGTGAACACAATAGGAAATTGATCTTCTATTGAAGTCAATAGATAAAGCACTTTATCATTCATTGACTCACCAGGAAGACTATATTGGTGTTCTGGTAGAGAGCCCGAGCCACACATATCCTCTGTCTCTGGCCTCCACTCAGGTTGATGCCCTGGGAGAAAAACACACCGTTAAAAAGAGTAGCCAGGTACACAAGAAATCTGACACAAATCACTGTTCACTACTAGTTCTTGGTATAATATGTCATTGTGTCTGAGGTAAGAGATAAGATAAGAATAGACAGTGATATAGAACCACAGTAATAGTGAGGTGATTATAATAATGTAATGATTTAGCCAGTGTTTCAGTACCCTCTCTCCGATCTCCGTCTGGTCTCCGAAGGGCAGAAGGTCTACATCAGGCTGCAGGGAGCAGGCGTCAATCACAGTCTTGTATCTGAGACACACAGCAGGGCATCAGACAGACAGACAGACAACACCCTCTATCAAGACACAGTTAGAAACATGGCTGCCTTGGATACTAAGGGATTCAACGGCCCAGCCAAACAGTCCTCATCAGAGAAGAGATATAAGCCAGCATCAGCCTCAAGAAGCATCAAGAGTGATAGCAATCTGATGGACCATCTAATTAGTGTCATTAAAAGTATATCTCAGCTGATGCATTACCAAGTGAATTAACCAAACATAAACATTGGTCTAGTCTTAATTACATTAATGAATGGTGTTGAGGAGCAGAAGAGTAGAGTAGAGTAGGTTAAAGTAGAGAGAGTAGGGTAGAGTAGAGTATGTTAAAGTAGGGTGGAGTGGAGTAGAGTAGAGTAGAGTAGAGTAGAGTAGAGTAGAGTAGAGAGTAGAGTAGAGTAGAGTAGAGTAGAGTAGAGTAGAGTAGAGTAGGAGTAGAGTAGAGTAGAGTAGAGTAGAGTACAGTACAGTAGTTTAGAGTAGGGTTGAGTAGGGTGGAGTAGGGTAGAGTAGGTTAAAGTAGAGTTAAGTAGGGTGGAGTGGAGTAGGCTAAGGTAGAGTAGGGTAGAGTAGAGTAGGGTAGAGTACAGTAGGGTAGAGTAGAGTAGGTTAAAGTAGGGTTAAGTAGGGTGGAGTGGAGTACAGTAGAGTAGAGTAGGGTAGAGTAGAGAAGGGTAGAGTAGAGTAGGCTAAAGTAGGTTTAAGAAGGGCAGAGTAGGGTAGGGTAGAGTAGAGTAAAGTAGGGTAGAGTAGAGAAGGGTTGAGTAGAGTAGGTTAAAGTTGGGTTGAGTATGGTGGTGGAGTAGGGTAGAGTAGAGTAGGGTAGAGAAGGGTAGAGTAGAGTTGGTTAAAGTATGGTTAAGTAGGGTGGAGTAGAGTAGATTAGGGTGGAGTAGAGTAGGGTAGAGTAGGGTCGAGTAGAGTAAAGTAGAGTTGAGTTGAGTAGAGTAGAGGGGTAGAGTAGAGCAGAGTAGGGTAGGGTAGAGTAGAGTAGAGTAGAGTAAAGTAGAGTAGGGTAGAGTAGAGAGTGGTGTTTTACCTCTGTTTATTGAAGGGACTGCCAAACGTGATGTTATCCTCCACGGTGGCATTCAGCAGCCAAGACTTCTGGGTAGCGTAGCCCACAGAGTACCTGTTCTTACTGAGGCATTATGGGAAATGGAGGCAGAAGAGAGAGAGCTCAAACTACAAACATGGAGGTAGGGGAGGGGGTAATCTTGGGACGTCAACACTGAGGCACATCAAGCGGTGAGTGGGGGAAGTGGGTTTAGGTTTCTAACACAGGTTAATGATGAGCTGAAAGAGTTGAACCAAAATAACAACACTGTGCTGGGAGTCCAGTTTGTTGATCTTGTTGGATGTGCAGCAGAACTACCCAAAGACCCAAAGGCTACCCAAAGACCCAAAGGAGAGGCTTGAGGATAAGAATATTATGTGTCTGAAGGCACAGTGCTTTGTGTACCATTGTGTACCAGCGTTCCCACCACCATATGCTGGCCTTAGTTGGTTATTAATGGTTGAGTAATTGTAAGATATAAGAGAAAGAGACTGCTCATTTCAGAGAGAAGAAGTTAGCTGTGGGTCCTGCACACTGACCAGGATGTTGGTCTCTTTGTGTATAGTATTTCTATTGTCTCCTGTTGAAAACATACTGTGGAGGCGAATCCACAGTGTCAAAATATCTCTCTATAACTGCCTTTTCAGTCAGTTACTTCAGACCCAGACTCCCAGCTTCGAAGCACACAAACACTCCACCACTCACTCCACCACCAGCTAGTAACAACTCAATGATCACCATGACTGAGGAATGGAGGGATTGAGGGAGGGATAAAGGGAATGATGGCAGGGGAAGGGAGGAAGGGGGTGACGGCAGGGTCCCTTCAGAGGAAGTTTAAAAAGGGGTACCTCCTGGTTTCTTCAAAAGACCGGTCCGTCTCAAAACAACTGCAAGTCACGTTCAATGTGTTAGAGTCCGTAGAGCCAGATAGACACAAGCACCTCGACTTCAACTTCCTTTACACATGATGAGCAGAACCGCACGCACGCGCGCATGTGTACAGAGTCGTGTATGTGTGTTCAAATGTAAATCTAGCAGAAGTGTCCTTACAGTAAAGCCTTGCTTTGTAGGGCAGCCCTAAAACTGTGTATCGGGGCGAAGACATTTTGACAGAGAGCCAAGAGTCAATTTAATCCAGCATTATCTACAGAATGACCTCCCTCAACAGTGCAGGCATACTGTCATGATACTGTCATTGTCTCAGGCCCAGGGCACTGTCTGCTCTAATGGTGTTATGGCTTCTCCTAGAATGATGTAGGTCTACATGAGGGTGGGTGGGATTCAGTGGGGATAACAGCGTCTGCTAAATCAACCATTCTCAACCCAGTCCTTGGGGCCACTAGTCCTTTCACATATTTGGTGTTTATTCAAAACTAGCCTGCCTAAATGATTCAACTAGTCAACTAATAGCCAAATGACTTACGTTTTGAGACCTAAATTATTCAACTAGTCAACTAATAGCCACATTACTGAAATGTTGAGACCTAAATGATTCATATAGTCAACTAATAGCCAAATGACTTAAGTGTTGGGACCTAAATGATTCATATGGTCAACTAATAGCCAAATGACTTGTAAATGTAGAATGTACTGTACAGGGGTGAGATGGGAAGAGTAAACCCCAGAGGGAGAAAATACCTGTTGGCCTCGTGCAGCATCTCACTCACAGGCAGTCTGATTAAGATAGAAAACAACCACGACAGAAGAAGACAGAACACAGACAAGGCTGAGGTTAGTGTCTACGGCCCGTGATGACTACCTGTTCTGCTATGGTACTGACTGGCACCTTTGTTCGCTCACATAAGAGTGGACTTTATGTGGCAGGTCAATTTCATTTTTTGATTACTGCTAAGAAGAGCAGCCGTTATGGTTCGAAACAGATTGAGGAGACATAGTGGTTCTAATGGTAATTGTGGTACACCATCAGTATCATAGAGAACTTTAAAGAACTATATGGACCTTTCATAGCAGTGTATGAAGGGAGAGAAGTGTTTAATAGATTGGTAGGGTATATTACAGCTCATTAACAGGCTGTGACTTAATGGAGAACAATAAAATGAACAGTTACTAAACCTACAACAAACTAATACCACTGTTTTCATTCGATCTAGCTCAAAATGAAAACCTTCCTGTCAGAAGTGTATTATTCATTCAATAACCCAAACAAATACTTAACCCAATCAAATCTAATTCAATTGTACAATTGAACACTTCTTGGCCAAGTAATCACGCTAACTCCCAGCCAATATGTCTTTGGCGAGAAAATGCTGCAACGCCTAGTTCAATAGCAATTATCATGTGTTTGTTCAGGTTTCAATCTAAACGCTAATGCTAAGAATGCTAATCAGAGATCCATCTCCAGAACATCACAGACGACCCAATCTTAATTTGACATTAGCGTACAATAATATGAGTGCAGATCTCAAATTAAGATTTGGCCCTAGGAGATGGACATAGGTTTTCTGTTTTGTTGTAAAAATATGAATAGCAGAGATGTATGAAGACAGAGAGTTGAAAATGGAAAAGTCCAGTTTTAAAAGTGATGGTGACTGTGAGGTTGTGTTATAGAGATGAGTAGATAGATAGATGATGTTAGACAGTCAAAGTCCAGGCAAAGCTGACAGCAGCAAGCAGACAGTGAGCGATGTACAGAGAGACAGAGGAGCAGCCAGCTCTCCTTCCATAACAACCACAGACACAGACACAACCAGGACACAGGAAGCACAATACACAGGACCAACAAGATGGAGGGTGGAATGGCTTCTTATTCCACAGATGAAGGCTTTGATTAGCATTGGTGGAGAAGCACAGTGAAACACCCATTTCAAATGGACTTAATGGACGAGTCTGACAGCTAGTCAACTCTAGAAAGACACAACTATCCCAAAACGAGACTGAGACGGATAAAGAGGAAATGAGATGTGTGTCCATCTTGGTCTATGAGTGGACCTCAGCATGTTCAGTACCTAATAAAGATGAGTACCCCAGAGATTTACACCCTATTATAGACCTTCTAACATGCAGCTTATGCTGGTTGGTACCACTCACTTGCTCCAGTAGACCTTTCCACTGAGGGTCTGCATCTCTCCCAGCATGGCCAGCAACAGGGACGACTTCCCACAGCCCACCTGGCCCACAATCATGGTCAGCTGACCTGGAGATCAGACACAGGACAAGAAGACACTAGATAAAGGTAAGAAGACACTATTATATAAAGGTAAGAAGACACTATATAAAGGTAAGAAAACACTATCATACAAAGGTAAGAAGACACTATATAAAGGTATGAAGACACTATATAAAGGTAAGAAAACACTATCATACAAAGGTAAGAAGAGACTATATAAAGGTATGAAGACACTATATAAAAGTAAGCAGACACTATATACAAGGTAAGAAGACACTATATAAAAGGTAAGAAGACACTGTATACACAAGGTAAGAAGACAGTATTATATAAAGGTAAGAAGACACTGTTATATAAAGGTAAGGTTATACTATATAATGGTAAGAAGCACTATTATACAAAGGTAAGAAGACACTATATAAAGGTAAGAAGACACTAAATAAAGGTAAGAAGACACTATATAAAGGTAAGAAGACACTATATAAAGGTAAGAAGACACTATATAAAGGTAAAAAGACACTATATAAAGGTAAGAAGACACTAAATAAAGGTAAGAAGACACTATATAAAAGGTAATAAGGCAATATATAAAGGTAAGACACTATATACAAGGTAAGAAGACATGATATAAAGGTAAGAAGACACTATATACAGGTAAGAAATATAAAGGTAAGAAAACACTATACAAATGTAAGAAGACACTACATAAATGTAAGAAGGCACTATATAAAATGTAAGAAGACACTATATAACGGTAAGAAGACACTATTATACAACGGTAAGAAGACACTATTATACAATGGTAAGAATACACTACATAAAGGTAAGAAGAGACTATGTAAAGGTAAGAAGATACTATATAAAGGTAAGAAGACACTATATCAAGGTAAGACTACATAAATGTAAGAAAACACTATATAAAAAGTAAGAAGACACTGTATACAAGGTAAGAAGAGACTATATAAAGGTAAGAAGACACTGTTATATAAAGGTAAGAAGACACTATATACAAGGTAAGAAGACACTATATAAAGGTAAGAAGGCACTATATACAAGGTAAGAAGACACTATATCAAGGTAAGAAGTCACTATATAATGGTAAGAAATATAAAGGTAAGAAGACACTATATAAAGGTATGAAGACACTATATAAAGGTAAGAAGATACTATATAAAGGTAAGAAGACACTATATAAAGGTAAGAAGATACTATATAAAGGTAAGAAGACACTATTATATAAAGGTAAGAAGACACTATTATATAAAGGTAAGAAGACACTGCATAAAGGTAAGAAGACACTATTACATAAAGGTAAGAAGACACTATTATATAAAGGTAAGAAGACACTATATAAAGGTAAGAAGACACTATATAAAGGTAAGAAGACACTATCATATAAAGGTAAGAAGACACTATTATATAAAGGTAAGAAGATATTGGGATATCTTTACACACTAAATTTAGAACAGTCATGTTTCCACATCAGTGGCGGCTGGTGGGACGAGTTATAGGAGGATGGGCTCATTATAATGGCTAGAATGGAATTAATGGAATGGAGTAAATCATGTGGTTTCCATACGTTTGATGTGTTTGATACCGTTCCATTTATTACATTCCAGCCATTACAATGAGCCTGTCCTCCTATAGCTCCTCCCACCAGCCTCCACTGTTCCACATATCCTACATAACACTTCTACTCCCTCAGCTGCGGCAAATAGTGATCTACCAAGACCAGCCTATCCTGTTTTGTCTTAGCAGACTAGCTGTCATATCTGTTGGGCCACTGGCCATGAGGTCGTAGCAGGGAGATATACTACACTGTCACACACACACGCACAAACACACACACAGCTGGTGTTAGATATACTAGACTGACTGTCGACGACCTCCTAAACAGGACACAGCCTGGCGTTGCCATAGTGTTCCCAGCAGGATGGGGTTACCTGTTGGAATGCAGATGTTGATGTCGGACAACGTTGACAAGTTGCTTCCCCATGTGAAGAATCCACTGTTCACCTGAACAGGACAGTGGGATTAGTAGACATGGAGCCTACATGTTATAGTTTGCAGCTGGTGGTTTAGATATGTATGTGTACATAGAAATAATTAACAATTTAGTTCTTTAAGGCAAATATAATAGCATGTTTACATAGTTATGTTGTGTTTTATGTCTTGTCCGATTCGACTGTTTATTATAGCCAGTAATCCCCCTCCCTTCCATCCCCTACAGCAAAACCACACAAGATCTGAGATTCAGTGACACAGAACTAATAAATACAAGTTAAAAATGAAAGACAGACGTCTCATTACCGCTGAGAAAAGAGACTTGATAAATTAAGTTTGGAAATAGACAGAGCGGATGTTACGCGGGTGGGGACCAGAGGGGATGGGGAGTCTTGAAAGGGAGGCAGGGATAGGGGTAGAGAGAGGTAGAGAGGGAGTGCAGGAAGATAGGGGTGAGCTGGGAGGCAGAGATGGGGGGGTAAGATGGAAGAAAAGAGAGGGGGATGAATAAAGAGGTAGAGAGAATGGGTGATGAGTAACAGAGAGGAAGACAGAGAGACGGGGTGATGGGAGACAGAGAGGAAGAGAGAAGGGGTGATGGGAGACAGAGAGGAAGAGAGAAGGGGTGATGGGAGACAGAGAGGAAGAGAGACGGGGTGATGGGAGACAGAGAGGAAGTCAGAGCGGCAGAGAGAAGGGGTGATGGGAGACAGAGAGGAAGAGAGACGGGGTGATGGGAGACAGAGAGGAAGAGAGAAGGGGTGATGGGAGACAGAGAGGAAGAGAGAAGGGGTGATGGGAGACAGAGAGGAAGAGAGAAGGGGTGATGGGAGACAGAGAGGAAGAGAGAAGGGGTGATGGGAGACAGAGAGGAAGAGAGAAGGGGTGATGGGAGACAGAGAGGAAGAGAGAAGGGGTGATGGGAGACAGAGAGGAAGAGAGAAGGGGTGATGGGAGACAGAGAGGAAGAGAGAGGGGTGATGGGAGACAGAGAGGAAGAGAGAAGGGGTGATGGGAGACAGAGAGGAAGAGAGAAGGGTGATGGGAGACAGAGAGGAAGAGAGAAGGGGTGATGGGAGACAGAGCGGCAGAGAGAAGGCGTGATGGGAGACAGAGAGGAAGAGAGAAGGGGTGATGGGAGACAGAGAGGAAGAGAGAAGGGGTGATGGGAGACAGAGAGGAAGAGAGAAGGGGTGATGGGAGACAGAGAGGAAGAGAGAGAGGGGTGATGGGAGACAGAGAGGAAGAGAGAAGGGGTGATGGGAGACAGAGAGGAAGAGAGGGGGTGATGGGAGACAGAGAGGAAGAGAGAAGGGGTGATGGGAGACAGAGAGGAAGAGAGAAGGGGTGATGGGAGACAGAGAGGAAGAGAGAAGGGGTGATGGGAGACAGAGTGGAAGTCAGAGCGGAAGAGAGAAGGGGTGATGGGAGACAGAGAGGAAGAGAGAAGGGGTGATGGGAGACAGAGAGGAAGAGAGAAGGGGTGATGGGAGACAGAGAGGAAGAGAGAAGGGGTGATGGGAGACAGAGAGGAAGAGAGAAGGGGTGATGGGAGACAGAGAGGAAGGTAGAGAGAGGCAGAGAGAGAAAGCGGGTGAGATGAGAGAGGAGACAGAGAAAGAAGATTTGTCTGGTTCACACACAGCAGCAGCCCATTCATTCGACCCTCGGACCCTCCTGCTGCCCCCAAGCTCATTAACAGACTGCTTACAATAATGCTGTGGGTCCACAGGGATAGCAACAGGATGTGGACCCCAAAGAGACCAGAACAGGGGCTGAGAACATGTCAGTTAACGACACAGAGCACAGGGTTCTCTGTTCTCATGAGAATCCCCTGCCTCTGACTCATGATGTGGGTCCTGAGAGTTTAAACTGGCGGTAAATGTTGACTTCTCCTCAGGGTGTGTTTCACACAATGGACAGGCCAAGAGATGAAACATCTGCTGTGAGAGATAGACAGTGGTAACATCTGTGGTGTCACGTGTTACTAGAGTGAATGACCCGGGCGGATGTGACAAAAAGGGCAGTTTAAAGGTTTGATGACAACTGTCAGACTCTAGCTCAGAAGCCTCTGCGTGTGTACATGTCTACGTGCATGCACGTGGCTGCACATGTACGTGAGCTACAGCTTGTCTGTGAGTTGATAGCATACGTGTCTGTTCCTGTGTCCGTGCATGCAGTCAGCGAGTGTGTGCGGTGCTGTGTATGTCACAGGTCCTAAGAAGAAGGGCCAATGAGCTTGTTGAAGTGTTGACCCCTGACCTTGACAGCCACGTCCTCAGTCTCGTTGGGTCGTAGTGGTCTGCGTGCTGGCTGCTCATAGCTGTCCATCTGGTAGAGCAGGGGCTGCTTCCTGTTTATAGCCTTGGTCTGGAGGGAAGGAAGGAAGGAAGGAAGGAAGGAAGGAAGGAGGGAGGGAGGGAGGGAGGGAGGGAGAGAGAGAGAGAGAGCGAGGGGAAGGGGAGAGAGAGAGAGAGGGAGGGAGGTAGGGAGGGATAGAATTAAAGACAAATGGGGAGAGGGAGATGAAGGGAGGGTGAGAAAAAGAGAAAGAGAGATTGCATTCAGTGATAAACTTGGCCCCTCATCCGCTGTAACCTCCAGGGAGGTCCCCCTCTCAGACCCTGACTGAGACTGTCCCCAGAGGGAGCTTCTTATCCCCTACCCCTCATCCCCAAGACATCCCTCCCTCCATCCATCCCTCCATCCCTCCATCCCTCCCTCCCTCCATCCATCCCTCTATCCATCCTTCAACCCTAAACAAATGGCTCCTCCGTCTCACACTAACCCCTCCACACTCGGTCTCTGTCTCCCTCCACTCCTTCTGAGGAGTCCAACACATAAATAAACCTGTCAAAGCCCAGAGAACAGCTGAAGACATGACGAGACTAGCAGCAACCAGCTACTTAACATCTCCTGGGAGAGATTCCCCATTAAACACTGCTGCTAGATTGACACGGTGTGTAGTTACAGCTACTCCTTTTACAGAGACCAGATCTGCTCTGGCCAAACAGACACTTTCTCTGCAGTTCCACCAAAAGCTTGAAGTTAGAAACACATGTTGGATCTGAAACTTGGTCAGACGAAAACCATCATAACCATCATATCTTCCTGATGAGTCCATTAGCCGTGTTGGGAGCTGTCTAAACCCTGTAGTGACACAGCAGTAGTTGTATTCCATGCTGGGTGGATATGAATAGCTCCTGGATTAGGCTCTGTGCTGTGCTGGCTGAATGGCTAGCATTAGCTGCTCTGGCAAAGGGACAGATAAGTAACTGGGTCATGTTCATTAGGGACCAAAGTGAATAAACAGACTGAAACACTAAGAGACTACCTCGAAACACACCATTTAGTTTACATTTTGCTTCAGTGTGCCCTACTAAACACGACTCAAGGCCTGTATTGGGGCAGTGTTCGGTAATAGTGGGGTGGTGGTGTGTGTGTGTGTGTGTGTGTGTGTGTGTGTGTGTGTGTGTGTACTCACCGCCCCAGGGTGTTTCTTACAGGCCTCTAGGGACACAGACATGTCTCCGTTCCTCCAGCTGTCATCGCCAATCTCATCGCTCTGAAGGAACTCACCCAGCTTCTGGACGCTGTGGATAGGACATGATATGATAAGACACACAAACACACACAAACACACACATAAATAACACTTATATGATACAAATAAGATTCCAGCAGATTGTCTAGCTGGTAGCTATCCAGTATTCAGTATCCCTGGGCGTCCTCACTAGGCCTCTCACCTGACCATGGCCTTGACTGCGAAGCGGACCACGGTGGAGAGCAGGAACAGTGGGGTAACCAGGATGTGGAAGAGGGCCAGAGCAGCGAAGGCCTCCGAGGAGCTGGGTTTGGACTTGTTGATCAGGGCGTGGCTGACAAATGTCTGACATAGACACAAAGGGACACACAGTTACTCAGTTCGGTATTGTTACCAGATTTCAGAGCTGGCAAAACACTAGCTAAAATTGGCCTAAAAATGGCCTGCAGGATACAGGAATGATGAGAAATCCTCTTACCACAAGCACAGCAGCGATGGGGATAGCAGCATTCATGAAAACTGGGGAGGAAAAGAGGTCATATTATGTAACAACAGAGAGCATTTGTAGAGAACAAAGACATTTTCAAACTTCAAAGCTCTTAATTCAGACTGAGCTCCAAATGTAAATGAGGACAGAATATAAGCAGTGTGAGTGTCTTACTGGACAAAATGAAGGTGATTTCACAGCTCAAAAGAAAGGATGTGATAGCTATTATAAAGTAACAGAGGAGGGGGGTGTGTCTTATTGAAGGTGTGTGTGTGTGTCTCACTAGACATGGAGGTGTAGAGGGCCAAGGTGTGTGTGTGTGTCTCACTAGACATAGAGGTGTAGAGGACAAAAGTGGGTGTGTCTCACTAGACATGGAGGTGTAGAGGGCCAAGGTGTGTGTGTGTCTCACTAGACTTGGAGGTGTAGAGGACAAAGGTGTGTGTGTGTCTCACTAGACATGGAGGTGTAGAGGGCCAAGGTGTGTGTGTCTCACTAGACATGGAGGTGTAGAGGGCCAAGGTGTGTGTGTCTCACTAGACATGGAGGTGTAGAGGGCCAAGGTGTGTGTGTGTCTCACTAGACATGGAGGTGTAGAGGGCCAAGGTGTGTGTGTGTCTCACTAGACATGGAGGTGTAGAGGGCCAAGGTGTGTGTGTGTCTCACTAGACATGGAGGTGTAGAGGGCCAAGGTGTGTGTGTGTCTCACTAGACATGGAGGTGTAGAGGGCCAAGGTGTGTGTGTGTCTCACTAGACATGGAGGTGTAGAGGGCCAAGGTGTGTGTGTGTCTCACTAGACATGGAGGTGTAGAGGGCCAAGGTGTGTGTGTGTCTCACTAGACATGGAGGTGTAGAGGGCCAAGGTGTGTGTGTGTCTCACTAGACATGGAGGTGTAGAGGGCCAAGGTGTGTGTGTGTCTCACTAGACATGGAGGTGTAGAGGGCAAAGGTGTGTGTGTGTCTCACTAGACATGGAGGTGTAGAGGGCCAAGGTGTGTGTGTGTCTCACTAGACATGGAGGTGTAGAGGGCCAAGGTGTGTGTGTGTCTCACTAGACATGGAGGTGTAGAGGGCCAAGGTGTGTGTGTGTCTCACTAGACATGGAGGTGTAGAGGGCCAAGGTGTGTGTGTGTCTCACTAGACATGGAGGTGTAGAGGGCCAAGGTGTGTGTGTGTCTCACTAGACATGGAGGTGTAGAGGGCCAAGGTGTGTGTGTGTCTCACTAGACATGGAGGTGTAGAGGGCCAAGGTGTGTGTGTGTCTCACTAGACATGGAGGTGTAGAGGGCCAAGGTGTGTGTGTGTCTCACTAGACATGGAGGTGTAGAGGGCCAAGGTGTGTGTGTGTCTCACTAGACATGGAGGTGTAGAGGGCCAAGGTGTGTGTGTGTCTCACTAGACATGGAGGTGTAGAGGGCCAAGGTGTGTGTGTGTCTCACTAGACATGGAGGTGTAGAGGGCCAAGGTGTGTGTGTGTCTCACTAGACATGGAGGTGTAGAGGGCCAAGGTGTGTGTGTGTCTCACTAGACATGGAGGTGTAGAGGGCCAAGGTGTGTGTGTGTCTCACTAGACATGGAGGTGTAGAGGGCCAAGGTGTGTGTGTGTCTCACTAGACATGGAGGTGTAGAGGGCCAAGGTGTGTGTGTGTCTCACTAGACATGGAGGTGTAGAGGGCCAAGGTGTGTGTGTGTCTCACTAGACATGGAGGTGTAGAGGGCCAAGGTGTGTGTGTGTCTCACTAGACATGGAGGTGTAGAGGGCCAAGGTGTGTGTGTGTCTCACTAGACATGGAGGTGTAGAGGGCCAAGGTGTGTGTGTGTCTCACTAGACATGGAGGTGTAGAGGGCCAAGGTGTGTGTGTGTCTCACTAGACATGGAGGTGTAGAGGGCCAAGGTGTGTGTGTGTCTAACTAGACATGGAGGTGTAGAGGGCCAAGATGTGTGTGTGTCTCACTAGACATGGAGGTGTAGAGAGCGAAGGTGCGGAGGCTAGTGAGCTCCTTGCCCCTGGTATCTTCTACACTGTCACAGAAGACGTTCTCCCAGGCGTACAGCTTCAGCAGCTTGATCCCCTTCAGAATCTCTGTGGTCTTCTTCAGACGCTCAGTAGACTGGTCCTGTCAGAAGAGGGCGATGCCTTACTGAAGATTTAAACTACAAAATAATATGAATGTTTTCTCATTTCAACTGTTTTTAAAGGCTATTGTTCCCTTATCATATACTGTTTCCCTCATCACAACAGAGAATAAGTGAAATCCCTCAAATGTAGGCTATTTATTCATGGGAAAGGTTGCAGCTTCATATCTAAAGTGACAGTGAAACTACGACCGAAGGGATTGGTGCAGGCAGTGTTCAACCTGAGTGGCTCAAAGTGAACAGAGGGTGACTCACCAGTGTGCTCTTCTGGGTGTCAGCCAGCTTGGTAGCGATCAGGTATTGGACTGGAGCCAGCAGCACGATGACTGAAGCTCCAATCAGAGCACTGGTCCCCAGCAGGTAGTACAGCAGGATCACGCCCATCACAATCTGAGCATGAACACAACACAAAGATATGAGGGATATATTGGGGGAGTTATTGAGGATGTATTAGGGAGTTATGAGGGATATATTAGGGATATATTAGAGAGTTATGAGGGATATATTAGGGAGTTATTAGGGAGTTATTAAGGATATATTAGGGAGTTAAGAGGGAGTTATTAGGGATATACTAGGGAGTTAAGAGGGATATATTAGGGAGTTATTAGGGATATACTAGGGAGTTAAGAGGGATATATTAGGGAGTTATTAGGGGTATATTAGGGAGTTAAGAGGGATATATTAGGGATATATTAGAGAGTTATGAGGGATATATTAGGGAGTTATTAGGGAGTTATTAAGGATATATTAGGGAGTTATTAGGGAGTTATGAGGGATATATTAGGGAGTTGTTATTAGGGATATACTAGGGAGTTAAGAGGGATATATTAGGGAGTTATTAGGGATATATTAGGGAGTTATGAGGGATATATTAGGGAGTTATTAGGGATATACTAGGGAGTTAAGAGGGATATATTAGGGAGTTATTAGGGATATATTAGGGAGTTAAGAGGGATATATTAGGGATATATTAGAGAGTTATGAGGGATATATTAGGAGTTATTAGGAGTTATTAAGGATATATTAGGAGTTATTAGGAGTTATGAGGGATATATTAGGAGTTGTTATTAGGATATACTAGGGAGTTAAGAGGGATATATTAGGGAGTTATTAGGGATATATTAGGGAGTTATGAGGGATATATTAGGGAGTTATTAGGGAGTTATGAGGGATATATTAGGGAGTTATTAGGGATATATTAGGGAGTTATGAGGGATGTATTAGGAAGTTATGAGGGATATATTAGGGAGTTATTTGGGATATATTCTGGAGTTATTAGGGATATTAGGGAGTTATGAGGGTTATATTAGGGAGTTATGAGGGATATATTAGGGAGTTATTAGGGATATATTAGGGATATATTAGGAGTTATGAGGGATGTATTAGGAAGTTATGAGGGATATATTAGGGAGTTATTTGGGATATATTATGGAGTTATTAGGGATATTAGGGAGTTATGAGGGTTATATTAGGGAGTTATGAGGGATATATTAGGGAGTTATTAGGGATATATTATGGAGTTATTAGGGAGCTATGAGGGCTATATTAGGGAGTTATTAGGGATATTAGGGAGTTATGAGGGTTATATTAGGGAGTTATGAGGGATATATTAGGGAGTTATTAGGGATATATTAGGGATATATTAGGGAGTTATGAGGGATGTATTAGGAAGTTATGAGGGATATATTAGGGAGTTATTTGGGATATATTAGGAGTTATTATGGGTATTAGGGAGTTATGAGGGTTATATTAGGGAGTTATGAGGGATATATTAGGGAGTTATTAGGGATATATTATGGAGTTATTAGGGAGCTATGAGGGATATATTAGGGAGTTATTAGGGATATATTAGGGAGTTATTAGGGATATATTAGGGAGTTATTATGGATATATTAGGGATATATTATGAAGTTATTAGGGCTTATTAGGGATTTGTTGTGATATATTCAATAGTTATTAGGGATTTATTAGGGATATATTAGTGATATATTATGGATAGATTATTGATGTACAATATTGTGGTCATATTGGTACTGGCAGATAATAGCTTAAAGAATACATACTTGTTAACACATATTCTGGGACAAAATAGTGCTTTGGCGTCCACTTTAAGATCAGGTTGTTGGCCGGATCATACATAGAGACTATGTCCAGATAGATTGTATCCTAACAGCATGGCCTCACCTGCACTTTTGTCAAATTGACGTCAAATGTTTTTTGTTATTGTTGCATTTGAGCGAACCCTAACCCTTTTCCTAACCTTAACCTAATTCTCCTAACCTGCTACGTTAATTATCCTAACCTACTGCGTAAATTCTCCTAACCTGCTACGAAAAGTTAATTTAGACATAAACTGAATTCTATCTAGTCAAAACCCACCTGCACTGGCATGGCCCAGAGGTTGGGACACAGGAAGAGGAACCACATGAGCTGGTTGGTTTCTATGGCAACCAGGTTGTTGATCTGGCCCAGGGTCATTTCTCCCATGGACATGTTAGAGGTGGACAGACGCAGGATCTTGTTGTAGATCATCGCCTAGGAAATGGACAGGACAGAGTGCATTAACAACCTACTAGATACAGTACATTCACTTTTGTGACTGTCTATGGCTATCCCGATTCTCCACTTCTGTGACTGTCTACGGCTGTCCCAATTCTCCATCTCTGTGACTGTCTACGGCTGTCCCGATTCTCCACCTCTGTGACTGTCTACAGCTGTCCAGATTCTCCACCTCTGTGACTGTCTATGGCTGTCCAGATTCTCCACCTCTGTGACTGTCTACGGCTGTCCCGATTCTACACCTCTGTGACTGTCTATGGCTGTCCAGATTCTCCACCTCTATGACTGTCCAGATTCTCCATCTCTGTGACTGTCTACGGCTGTCCCGATTCTCCACCTCTGTGACTGTCTATGGCTGTCCAGATTCTCCACCTCTATGACTGTCCAGATTCTCCACCTCTGTTACTGTCTACGGCTGTCCCGATTCTCCACCTCTGTGACTGTCTTCGGCTGTCCCGATTCTCCACCTCTGTGACTGTCTACGGCTGTCCAGATTCTCCACCTCTGTGACTGTTTACGGCTGTCCAGATTCTCCACCTCTGTGACTGTCTACGGCTGCCCCGATTCTCCACCTCTGTGACTGTCTACGGCTGCCCCTATTCTCCACCTCTGTGACTGTCTACGGCTGCCCCGATTCTCTACTCAATTTTTGCTCCCCGTCATGAATTGAACAATGGCGGAAACTCCCGTCAGCCAATTGCTACACCAATCTAATGCTTTTAAATCTATGACAGAGACTGAACAAGTGAACACTTTGGGTAAAGGATGGAGAATCGGTGACGCAGTATCCTACAAGTCCCAGAATCCTCCAGTCACTCACCAGCAGGGCTCCACGGAGGTTGATGCCGGTCTCTATGGTGACATAGTAGGAGGCCTGTAGGAAGGTCCGCTGTAGCACCAGGGCCAGGAACAGCAGAACAGCCAGCACTGACGTATTCTGGAGCAGCTCATTGGACGACATAAAGTAGACCTCGAAATAGGGGACCTGACAGACAGACAGACACACACACACACACACACACACACACACACACACACACACACACACACACACACACACACACACACACACACACACACACACACACACACACACACAAACACAGATAGTAGGTTAGAGCAGATGTAGGGGACTGTAAAAAGCAAGACCTGACACTACCCAGACCCTGTCACTACCCGGACCATGACACTACCCAGACCCTGTCACTACCCGGACCATGTCACACACAGAGAAGGACAGAGAGTGTGAAATGAGTGAGGAATTTTCCATGTCACTCAGAAATGCACGCCTGCAGCACTTCAGCCTAAACTCTCTGTTCCTCAGTTCAGCCCTCTAAAACTGCATGATGCACTACTTTAGAGAGACGTTCCTCTGTTCAGCCTACTAACATGATGCTCTACCTTAGTTCATCAGTTCAGTGCTGCTGACTCCCGACAGGTCCAAGGAAATCTTATTTCTGTGTCCTAAATGTATTTCTGGTGTATCTTTAAAAGTTAGTTGAGGAAAGTGTGTGTGTGTGTGTGTGTGTGTGTGTGTGTGTGTGTGTGTGAGCGTGTTTCTGTATCTGTGTGTGTGTGAGGGTGTGAAATATGCTGTGTGATCATTTGTGTCTTTAATATAATTGGTCTAATGGGGGTGACGTGGTGGCTGGGACAGGGACAGGGTTGGGAACAATGGCGCTGTCGACGCCTCGTGACATCACAGAGGAAGTGAGTCATCATGAGAAGACGAGCAGACCACCCGGCTGCGCCCTCATGGCGGGACGATGTCGATGACACAACCCACAGCGTCAGACAGTGAGCTAACTATATAATAAACTATTTATCTCTATGGAGCTAACTATATAATAAACTATTTATCTCTATGGAGCTAACTATATAATAAACTATTTATCTCTATGGAGCTAACTATATAATAAACTATTAATCTCTATGGAGCTAACTATATAATAAACTATTTATCTCTATGGAGCTAACTATATAATAAACTATGTATCTCTATGGAGCTCACTATATAATAAACTATTTATCTCTATGGAGCTAACTATATAATAAACTATTTATCTTTATGGAGCTAACTATATAATACACTATTAATCTCTATGGAGCTAACTATATAATAAACTATTTATCTCTATGGAGCTCACTATATAATAAACTATTTATCTCTATGGAGCTAACTATATAATAAACTATTCATCTCTATGGAGCTAACTATATAATAAACGATTTATCTCTATGGAGCTCACTATATAATAAACTATTCATCTCTATGGAGCTAACTATATAATAAACTATTTATCTCTATGGAGCTCACTATATAATAAACTATTTATCTCTATGGAGCTAACTATAATAAACTATTTATCTCTATGGAGCTAACTATATAATAAACTATTCATCTCTATGGAGCTAACTATATAATAAACTATTCATCTCTATGGAGCTAACTATATAATAAACTATTCATCTCTATGGAGCTAACTAGCCAATAGTCACAACAACACGGAGGAATGTGTCACACAAACAAGACGTCTGCTGTATCAAATTGAATCAGGAGCAGGGTTATGGGCTGATGGGAACAGTAGTTATGGTACCAGGAGCAGAGTTATGGGCCGATGGGAACAGTAATTATGGTACCAGGAGCAGAGTTATGGGCCGATGGGAACAGTAATTATGGTACCAGGAGCAGGGTTATGGGCCGATGGGAACAGTAATTATGGTACCAGGAGCCGAGTTATGGGTGGATGGGAACAGAAATTATGGTACCAGGAGCAGAGTTATGGGCCGATGGGAACAGAAATTATGGTACCAGGAGCAGAGTTATGGGCCGATGGGAACAGTAATTATGGTACCAGGAGCAGAGTTATGGGCCGATGGGAACAGTAATTATGGTACCAGGAGCAGAGTTATGGGCCGATGGGAACAGTAATTATGGTACCAGGAGCAGAGTTATGGGCTGATGGGAAAAACACGGTGTCCAACGTTGATAAGGCAGTTCTGTTATTATGCAGTCCTGTCAACTTCAGCCACATACACACCACACTCCCTTCCTTGACGGGCTTTTTGTTGAGATGTTCAACGATGCCATAGATGCAGAGCGGCCCGGCGAAGCCCAGCAGATCAGCCAGGTAACGGAAGGTACTGCTGAGAAGGATGGGTCGGCCAAACGCCCGGTACATAGAACGCCAGATGGATGGAGCCTTCTCTGGGTCCTCTGCATTCTGCTAGGAGGGGAGGGGACAGTGATGGGGTTACAACTACACAGGAGAGTTCCACTACAATGAACCTTCATCTCAGAGTGAAGATGAGACTATCTGATTACAGAGTCTGGTTTGCGAGACTACATTATAATGGACAGTCTTTAGAGATGTATTTAAACCTATCTTGGGCTTGACATGTGTATAGAATACAAGTGTAATAGATCTAACACACAGAGTTTTAATTGTAGAGAAACTGATCAGAATGTTAAATCAAAGCAGGGATCCATTGAATGGTATGTCACTGCACGGGTGATCAATATAGCGGTATGTCACTGCACGGGTGATCCATTGAATGGTATGTCACTTTACGGGTGATCCATTGAACGGTATGTCACTGCACTGGTGATTCATTGAATGGTATGTCACTGCACGGGTGATCCATTGAACGGTATGTCACTGCACGGGTGATCCATTGAATGGTATGTCACTGCACGGGTGATCCATTGAATGGTATGTCACTGCACAGGTGATCCACTGAATGGTATGTCACTGGGGATAACTGCTGAGTGATTAGTGCTTTTTGAGATTTCGGTTAGATTATTAAAAAATAATCACGGTTTTAGATTTTGGTTTCGAGAAATGTATAAACATGAAATGCACTATGCATTTGTAATGAAACTCAGGGAGAAAAAGGTGTAGATTCACGAGCAGAGCGCAGCAGGTGTTTATTTCGCAGAAGGCAGGAATCGTGGTCACAGGCAGGCAATGGTCATACACAGGTAGACAAACAGACAGGTGAATCAAAACTAGGACTGAAGGGTATAACTGGTTCTCACAAACGAGTCAAAACAAACAATACCTCACAAAGGCACAAACAGAATGAACTGAACTAAATAAGGAGCTAATGAGACCAGGTGAGTAACTAACACTGGTGAAATCAATGAACAAAAATGAAAGACAGAAAGACGTTCAAGAACACAAAGAATCAGGGCTACGTTCAAGAACACAAAGAAACAGGGCTACGTTCAAGAACACAAAGAATCAGGGCTACGTTCAAGAACACAAAGAATCAGGGCTACGTTCATGAACACAAAGAAACAGGGCTACGTTCAAGAACACAACGAAACAGAACACAAGGTAGACTAAGAAAATAAATACAGAACCTTACAGCATTATGTGGGTTGAATGCTGTAACAGAGAATAAAACGATTAATAAAAGTCCCATGATGGTAGTGACTGCCCATTACTGCTTATTAACCATCATTTATTCACATTACTTTACTTTAATAAAATATTTGTTTTATTTATTTTTTAATTCCAAGTCATTATCTCATCTCTATAGAGCTGCAGACTACGCTGTCTGACAAAATCACTATTTTTTGTAGTTCTTCTAAATAAATAAGGCATTCTTTTATGGCTGCTGAATACCAACTATCAGGTATTATCAGGTTAACTGTTTTCTATCCTCTAGATCATGTATTATCAGGATACCTGTTTTCTATCCTCTAGATCATGTATTATCAGGATAACTGTTTTCTATCCTTTAGATCATGTATTATCAGGATAACTGCTTTCTATCCCTCTAGATCATGTATTATCAGGATAACTGCTTTCTATCCCTCTAGATCATGTATTATCAGGATAACTGTTTTCTATCCCTCTAGATCATGTATTATCAGGATAACTGTTTTCTATCCTCTAGATCATGTATTATCAGGATAACTGCTTTTTATCCCTCTAGGTCATGTATTATCAGGATAACTGTTTTCTATCCTTTAGATCATGTATTATCAGGATAACTGTTTTCTAACCTCTAGATCATATATTATCAGGATAACTGTTTTCTATCCTCTAGATCATGATTTATCAGGATAACTGTTTTCTATCCCTCTAGATCATGATTTATCAGGATAACTGTTTTCTATCCTTTAGATCATGTATTATCAGGATAACTGTTTTCTATCCTCTAGATCATGTATTATCAGGATAACTGTTTTCTATCCCTCTAGATCATGTATTATCAGGATAACTGTTTTCTATCCTCTAGATCATGTATTAACAGGATAACTGTTTTCTATCCTCTAGATCATGTATTATCAGGATAACTGTTTTCTATCCTCTAGATCATGTATTATCAGGATAACTGTTTTATATCCTCTAGATCATGTATTATCAGGATAACTGTTTTCTATCCCTCTAGATCATGTATTATCAGGATAACTGTTTTCTATCCCTCTAGATCATGTATTATCAGGATAACTGCTTTTCTATCCCTCTAGATCATGTATTATCAGGATAACTGTTTTCTATCCTCTAGATCATGTATTATCAGGATAACTGTTTTCTATCCTCTAGATCATGTATTATCAGGATAACTGCTTTCTATCCTCTAGATCATGTATTATCAGGATAACTGCTTTTCTATCCTCTAGATCATGTATTATCAGGATAACTGTTTTCTATCCCTCTAGATCATGATTTATCAGGATAACTGTTTTCTATCCTCTAGAGCATGTATTATAAGGATAACTGTTTTCTATCCTCTAGATCATATATTATCAGGATAACTGTTTTCTATCCTTTAGGTCATGTATTATCAGGATAACTGTTTTCTATCCCTCTAGATCATGTATTATCAGGAAACCTGTTTTCTATCCTCTAGATCATGTATTATCAGGATAACTGTTTTCTATCCTCTAGATCATGTATTATCAGGATAACTGTTTTCTATCCTCCAGATCATGTATTATCAGGATAACTGTTTTATATCCTCCAGATCATGTATTATCAGGACAACTGTTTTCTATCCCTCTAGATCATGTATTATCAGGATAACTGTTTTATATCCTCCAGATCATGTATTATCAGGACAACTGTTTTCTATCCCTCTAGATCATGTATTATCAGGATAACTGTTTTCTATCCCTCTAGATCATGTATTATCAGGATAACTGCTTTCTATCCCTCTAGATCATGTATTATCAGGATAACTGTTTTCTATCCTCTAGATCATGATTTATCAGGATAACTGTTTTCTATCCCTCTAGATCATGATTTATCAGGATAACTGTTTTCTATCCTCTAGATCATGTATTATCAGGATAACTGTTTTCTATCCTCTAGATCATATAATATCAGGATAACTGCTTTCTATCCCTCTAGATCTTGTATTAACAGGATAACTGTTTTCTAACCTCTAGATCATATATTATCAGGATAACTGTTTTCTATCCTCTAGATCATGATTTATCAGGATAACTGTTTTCTATCCTCTAGATCATGTATTATAAGGATAACTGTTTTCTATCCTCTAGATCATATATTATCAGGATAACTGCTTTCTATCCCTCTAGATCATGTATTATCAGGATAACTGCTTTCTATCCCTCTAGATCATGTATTATCAGGATAACTGTTTTCTATCCTCTAGATCATGATTTATCAGGATAACTGTTTTCTATCCCTCTAGATCATGATTTATCAGGATAACTGTTTTCTATCCTCTAGATCATGTATTATAAGGATAACTGTTTTCTATCCTCTAGATCATATATTATCAGGATAACTGTTTTCTATCCTTTAGGTCATGTATTATCAGGATAACTGTTTTCTATCCCTCTAGATCATGTATTATCAGGAAACCTGTTTTCTATCCTCTAGATCATGTATTATCAGGATAACTGTTTTCTATCCTCTAGATCATGTATTATCAGGACAACTGTTTTCTATCCTCTAGATCATGTATTATCAGGATAACTGTTTTCTATCCTCCAGATCATGTATTATCAGGATAACTGTTTTCTATCCTCCAGATCATGTATTATCAGGACAACTGTTTTCTATCCCTCTAGATCATGTATTATCAGGATAACTGTTTTCTATCCCTCTAGATCATGTATTATCAGGACAACTGTTTTCTATCCTCTAGATCATGATTTATCAGGATAACTGTTTTCTATCCTCTAGATCATGTATTATCAGGATAACTGTTTTCTATCCTCTAGATCATATAATATCAGGATAACTGCTTTCTATCCCTCTAGATCATGTATTATCAGGATAACTGTTTTCTAACCTCTAGATCATATATTATCAGGATAACTGTTTTCTATCCTCTAGATCATGATTTATCAGGATAACTGTTTTCTATCCTCTAGATCATGTATTATAAGGATAACTGTTTTCTATCCTCTAGATCATATATTATCAGGATAACTGCTTTCTATCCCTCTAGATCTTGTATTATCAGGATAACTGTTTTCTAACCTCTAGATCATGTATTATCAGGATAACTGTTTTCTATCCTCTAGATCATATATTATCAGGATAACTGCTTTCTATTCCTCTAGATCTTGTATTATCAGGATAACTGTTTTCTATCCTCTAGATCATGTATTATCAGGATAACTGCTTTCTATCCCTCTAGATCGTGTTTTCTCTTCTTTCAGTCTCCATGTCTGCTCCCCACAGACAGGACATGTTTAAGCGGGAGCGCAATGGATTATGATCATTTTAGTAAATTACCATGTTTCCTGCGCTAAACTGTGTAGACAATTGGCCTGCTGGAATTTACAACTCCCTACTATATCGTACAGCTCAGGCTTGATCTGATTTATCTCTACAAAAAAATTTGAACGGACGTCAAGCAATTAGTTGTTTAAAAAACGATTAATCGCTCAGCATTACTGGGGATCCATTGAATGGTATGTCACTGCACTGGGGATCCATTGAATGGTATTTCACTGCACTGGGGATCCATTGAATGGTATTTCACTGCACTGGGGATCCATTGAATTGTATGTCACTGTCAGAAGTAGAATATTAAACTGTGTCGCTCCCTCCTCCACTCACCCTCTGATCCTCGTAGGCGTCTTTGAGCTTCAGGTAGTTGGTGAGGGCTCTCATGGCAATGGGGAGCTTGCCTATCTTCTTCAGCTCAATGGGTCTTTTATGGGCTCCTGTGATCAAGCCATCAATCCATCAAAATAATTGTACATCAATCAAAGTACATCAGCAGCTGTCACAAAGTACTTTGCAGATACCCAGCCTAAACCCCAAAGAGCAATCATTGCAGAAATGGAAGCACAATGTCCAGGAAAAACTCCTGGAAGGAAGGAACCTAAGAAACAAACCTATAATCAGTGGGTTCATCCACCAGTATGTGGCCTTGGAGAGGAGGTTGACGAAGGGCTGGAGGAACCTCACACCCAGGTCCTGAAGGTCCTCTGGAGGCTTTACCTTCTGGGGGTTGGCAAAGAACACGTACCTCTGCACAGACACGAGGACACAGACAGAGATGGTCACACATACACAAAGACAGAGGAAGACACACACACACCAGGTAAAAGGCCAACAGGAGCTGAAATAAAGACCATGCATCTGCTATCAGATCACATCAGTACACCACATCCCATCCTCCTCTTCCTTCTTCTCTTTATATAGAACCTCTATGACCCCTGACCCAGGAAGCAGTCAGTTCACCAGTGTTCTAACTCACCCTGACCCTGATGACGTTGATCTCTACAGCCATGAGGAGTCCGTACAGAACGACCAGCAGGGCTGTGATACAGAACCTCAGGTGCAGCACTCCAACACCGTACTCTGCAAACTTCCACAGCTTGATGGACTTGGTGATGAACGCCAGAACCCAGTAGATAAACAGAGCTGAGGAAGGAGGAGGCTGGTCAATTGGTGCACTACTTTTCCCAGAGAAGTATTACAATTATACTTTATTATGTACAGCAGAACGGTTCATGTGTAGCTAACAGTGTTTGGGCCATCTGCGATAGCCTCTAAACTATTGCACCAAAGGGAGGCTAATTCAGCACTGCTCAAACACTAACTGTTGATTTGGAGTAATGAATGCGCTGATGGTATCATTTTGACTCACCCAGCAGTAGTTTGGGAAAGTTGATGGTATCATTTTGACTCACCCAGCAGTAGTTTGGGAAAGTTGATGGTATCATTTTGACTCACCCAGCAGTAGTTTGGGGAAGTTGGAGGTTTCTATGTTGTGGTAGTACACCACAGATGTAGTGGCTGCTATGAAACCCATAAACGCTGGCATAAAGAGGTGGAGGTGATTGGTGTCCATCTGTCTGAAAGGATAGAGAGACAGGAAATGTCATCAATATTCAAAGAAACAAAGTCACTTTGATATGCATAACGTATCTCTGGTTTATAGGTTGACATTGTATTCGGTCTCATACAGTTAACCCAGTGGCATTCAAACCTTTTCAGCGGGGACCCCATATTTTTCGCCAGAATTTCTGGGGACCCCATTTTTCACAAGAATTTATCACAACCCCATCCCACCCCAAATCTAATGACACAAGCTTAAAATCAGAACATTTAGATTATTTTTACATCAACAAATAACATTATTTTCAAATTAAAAGCAATCAATAAATACATTTACTCAATACAATTTTATTATTCAAATAATCCTTCTCAAAAATGTTTTTACAGTCGTGGCCAAAAGTTTTGAGAATGACACAAATTTTCATTTTCACAAAGTCTGCTGCCTCAGTTTGTATGATGGCAATTTGCATATACTCCAGAATGTCATGAAGAGTGATCAGATGAATTGCAATTAACTGCAAAGTCTCTCTTTGACATGCAAATGAACTAAATCCCCAGCTGACATCATGTCAGTGATTCTCTCGTTAACACAGGTGTGAGTGTTGACGAGGATAAGCCTGGAGATCACTCTGTCATGCTGACTGAGTTCGAATAACAGACTGGAAGCTTCAAAAGGAGAGTGGTGCTTGGAATCATTATTCTTCCTCTGTCAAACATGGTTACCTGCAAGGAAACACGTGCCGTCATCATTGCTTTCCACAAAAAGGGCTTCACAGGCAAGGATATTGCTGCCAGTAAGATTGCACCTAAATCAACCATTTATCGGATCATCAAGAACTTCAAGGAGAACGGTTCAATTGTTGTGAAGAAGGCTTCAGGGCTCCCAAGAAAGTCCAGCAAGCGCCAGGACCGTCTCCTAAAGTTGATTCAGCTGCGGGATCGGGGCACCAACAGTACAGAGCTTGCTCAGGAATGGCAGCAGGCAGGTGTGAGTGCATCTGCATGCACAGTGAGGCAAAGACTTTTGGAGGATGGCCTGGTGTCAAGAAGGGCAGCAAAGAAGCCACTTCTCTCCAGGAAAAACATCAGGGACAGACTGATATTCTGCAAAAGGTACAGGGATTGGACTGCTGAGGACTGGGGTAAAGTCATTTTCTCTGATGAATCCCCTTTCCGATTGTTTGGCGCATCTGGAAAAAAGCTTGTCCGGAGAAGACAAGGTGAGCGCTACCATCAGTCCTGTGTCATGCCAACAGTAAAGCACCCTGAGGCCATTCATGTGTGGGGTTACTTCTCAGCCATGGAGTGGGCTCACTCACAATTTTTCCTAAGAACACAGCCATGAATAAAGAATGGTACCAACACATCTTCCGAGAGCAACTTCTCCCAACCATCCAGGAACAGTTCGGTGACGAACAATGCCTTTTCCAGCATAATGGAGCACCTTGCCATAAGGCAAAAGTGGTAACTAAGTGGCTCGGGGAACAAAACATTGATATTTTGGGTCCATGGCCAGGAAACTCCCCAGATCTTAATCCTATTGAGAACTTGTGGTCAATCCTCAAGAGGCGGGTGGACAAACAAAAACCCACAAATTCGGACAAACTCCAAGCATTGATTATGCAAGAATGGGCTGCCATCAGTCAGGATGTGGCCCAGAAGTTAATTGACAGCTTGCCAGGGCGGATTGCAGAGGTCTTGAAAAAGAAAGGTCAACACTGCAAATACTGACTCTTTGCATCAACTTCATGTAATTGTCAATAAAAGCCTTTGACACTTATGAAATGCTTGTAATTATACTTCAGTATTCCATAGTAACATCTGACAAAAATATCTAAAGACACTGAAGCAGCAAACTTTGTGGAAATTAATATTTGTGTAATTCTCAAAACTTTTGGCCACGACTGTATATTGTACCATACAATAATCTGTACTCTTAATTTTTTGTTCCCCCCGCCACAAAAATTGTAATATATTTTTATCAAATTTTGGGCAACTCCACTGAAACTGTTAATCGAAGGAAGCTGCTTGCTTCAGCCACTAAATAAGCACGTTGTGCAATCAACAGGTTTTGATGCAGGGTTTGTGATGCATCAGACGATGGCTCCGGTCATAGCTTGTGTTACTGCAGCATTTTGGAGGATCTTATTGGAGAGCGGGTTTACTTTGAGGGACGGTGGTTTCATTTTTCTATAAACATTGGTCTGGAGGGAAGCAAGGAAATTCAATAGTTCACTGCACCAGAAACTTGGGAGACATTCATTTTAGGGTACAACAATGACAGAGAGGAATAGCGCTTCATCTGTAATCTCAGCAACCCAGAACAAAATCTCATGTGAACACTGGCTTCTGGCCAGCTACTCATGTTTCGTTTTCCACAGTAGACTACTTCTTTGGTAACAGGAAGTAGTTTTAGGGAGTTCTTACTTGTTGGAGACGATCCCCTCAGCGATCTCACAGACGTGGACAAACAGCAGAGTGAATGTGAGGATCCAGCGCAGGTTGTGTCCAGGGAAGTGGAGCCAAGTGTTATGGTGGATCTGAACCTTAGAGCTCTGACTGCCCCAGCCTAGGAGAACACACACACTCAGATAACAGGAGCATAAGCACACGCGTAAGAACGCATGCATGGACATGCAAACACACAGGGTTGGGTAGTAACGTAATCCACAAGTAATCCAAGTAATGACGTTACTCATTTTGAGTAATCCAAAGGATTACATTAATGATAACTTTATTTGTCATGTAATCTGTAATCAGTAACAGATGAAGTAAACAGACAAACACAACAGTTGATTCTAAAGAACTCTGCATTATTAAGGTTTTCCTGCATAATAATGAAAGTCACGGATATTCTGGGTGACTCTTGGATAATGCAGGCAACTTTGGCAAGTGCCCTCAATGGTCAACTGTTTGTAAACCTTTAAGTCTAATGGTCAACATTAACTGTTTGTAAACCTTTAAGACTAATGGTCAACTTTAACTGTTTGTGAACCTTTAAGTCTAATGGTCAACTTTAACTGTTTGTAAACGTCACTATTTTTGTAAATATCTAAGACCAATGGTCAACTTCAACTGTTTGTAAACTTTACTGTTTGTAAACCTTTAAGACCAATGGTGAACTTTAGCTGATCGTAAACCTTTAAGACTAATGGTCAACTTTAACTGTTTGTACATCTTTAAATCTAATGGTCAAAGCAAACACTCAGAACATACAGTAACACAGAAATAAAAAACACCCACACAAAGATTTGAGCAGGAAGCATCAATGAATGTTTTCCTCAGGGACTGGGCTGCTAGTCAGAGCCATTCCCATTAAGCAGATGAGCAACAAACACACCCAGTCAGTTTCCCCAGAGTAGGCATTCTAGAACAACACAACAATAGATTGTTATCACTAAACGTTGCGTTAAGGTGCAGAACGTTGGATTTGTCTTCTGGGGGGCAGGGAGGCCCCCACTCCGCTAAAACCATTGACAACTGCGTGCCATTTTCAAGGAATTGCCAACTAAATGTTACCAGGTAAATGTGGTTGTAATAGGATCACCTATTAATTTTAGATTATTCCATGCAAAGAAAATGTGCACATTTAGCTCCATATTATAGTTACACAGCCAGTAACTGCATGCCTGTCACCATCAGTAAACATAGCTAACGTCTTTTCAGATAGGCTACAGTACGTGAGGGTAGCATATGGATTCGACATGTAGCTAACTAGCCAAGGAAACAACGTGTGTTTTTAGCTTGCTTCATCAGAGAAGGCTTTTGGAAAGAGCTTGAAATCGGCAAGTAGCCTATATTTTCAGTCTAAAATCGTCCTGGTGAAGTTGTCTGTCTGACACTCACCGCTACATCTGGCAAGCAAATCAAACAATATTCTGAGATAATTACCTAGCTAATTGATCCACGTAAAGTTAGCTGTTAGCTACCAAATTGATGTGATTGGGGAAATTACACGATAAGACAGTGATGATGAGAGTCCGATTTTTCACTTTAAAATGTATGTCAAACAAAAAACAATGATTGCCAAGTTGAACAAACCAGACCACTATATGCACAAGGACCACATTTAACAACTTCCACTGAACATTTTACAAAAACACATTTACACCAGTGCAGATGCAAAGTTTGGTAACAGAATGATGGCTTGTGCTGTTGGTGACGTCATTCTGTTACCAAATTTTGCATCTGACCTGTTCTTCAAGAAAATTAGGTTTTCTATGTTTTCTCACAGTCCCACAACAACTTAGAGACCACAGTCACATAGTCCTCCTGCTCAGTTAGATGAAGGCTGGGCCAGAGCCAGGAGTCTAACCAGCTGCTCTGTGGTCTGGGGAAAGCTGCTTTATGTTGACCGGTGAAAATGAGACTGACAGCCAGCAGATCACTGAAGAACACATACAGACCAGTGCTGAATGTCCGACACAAGATCAATCATAGGGCTTTACACAGAGTTTCCTGTCTTCTACACAGGACTGTGAGTCTGTAACAGTGGAGTTGATTAAACCCAGTCTGTGGTCGGTAGGCGTTATGCTTCAAGGCTTTATCTCAACGGTGAGACTGAAAGCTCAGAAAGAAGGAAAAGCAGCTTGTATACAGTGCAGCATTTAAATATTGCTTTCTGTTGGTGAAGCATGTGAGGGGGATGACAGTAGCTTGAATATAGTGCAGCATTTTAATACTGCTTTCTGTTGGTGAAGCATGTAAAGGGGGATGACAGTAGCTTGAATATAATGCAGCATTTTAATACTGCTTTCTGTTGGTGAAGCATGTGAGGGGGATGACAGTAGCTTGAATATAGTGCAGCATTTTAATACTGCTTTCTGTTGGTGAAGCACGTAAAGGGGATGACAGTAGCTTGAATATAGTGCAGCATCTTAATACTGCTTTCTGTTGGTGAAGCATGTAAAGGGGATGACAGTAGCTTGAATATAGTGCAGCATTTTAATACTACTTTCTGTTGGTGAAGCATGTATCAAATCATCAAATCAAATGTATTTATAAAGCCCCCCTTACATCAGCTGATGTCACAGAGTGTGTACAGAAACCCAGCCTAAAACCCCAAACAGCAAGCAATGCAGGTGTAAAAGCACGGGGGATGACAGTAGCTTGAATATAGTGCAGCATTTTAATACTGCTTTCTGTTGGTGAAGCATGTGAGGGGGATGACAGTAGCTTGAATATAGTGCAGCATTTTAATACTGCTTTCTGTTGGTGAAGCATGTAAAGGGGGATGACAGTAGCTTGAATATAATGCAGTATTTTAATACTGTTTTCTGTTGGTGAAGCATGTAAAGGGTGATGACAGTAGCTTGAATATAGTGCAGCATCTTAATACTGCTTTCTGTTGGTGAAGCATGTAAAGGGGGATGACAGTAGCTTGAATATAATGCAGTATTTTAATACTGCTTTCTGTTGGTAAAACATGTAAAGGGGGATGACAGTAGCTTGAATATAATGCAGCATTTTAATACTGCTTTCTGTTGGTAAAACATGTTAAGGGGGATGACAGTAGCTTGAATATAGTGCAGCAACATAATACTGTTTCCTGTTGGTGAAGCATGTGTGGGGGATGAAAGGACAATTACCAATCATGTTGCTTTGGGATAGTCACGACCACACCCACATAATCACCCACACAAACACAGACCATCAGAGCTAAAGCAATTCTATCCCCTTCTGATCCCATTGTGCCCCCTTCTGATCCCAATGTGCCCCCTTCTGAGCTTATTCTGCCCCCTTCTGATCCCA
Source organism: Brachymystax lenok tsinlingensis (assembly GCA_030435695.1). Lineage (NCBI taxonomy): Eukaryota > Metazoa > Chordata > Actinopteri > Salmoniformes > Salmonidae > Brachymystax > Brachymystax lenok. Next base: position 22,358,665 of record CM059783.1, on the reverse strand, counting down.
TTGTGCCCCCTTCTGATCCCATTGTGCCCCTTCTGAGCTTATTCTGCCCCCTTCTGATCCCATTGTGCCCCTTCTGATCCCATTGTGCCCCCTTCTGAGCTTATTCTGCCCCTTCTGATCCCATTGTGCCCCCTTCTGATCCCATTGTGCCCCCAACTGAGCCTATTCTGTCCCCTTCTGATCCCATTGTGCCCCCTTCTGAGCCTGTTCTTTCCCCTCTGGTCCTATTCTGTCCCCTTCTGATCCCGTTGTGTTCCCCTCTGGACCTATTCTGTCCCCTTCTGATCCCGTTGTGTTCCCCTCTGGTCCTATTCTGTCCCCTTCTGACCCATTCGGACCCTGTTTCTGTTAAACCCCCCCTCACACACACACATCATGAAGGTAAGGGACTATGCATGGTCCACGTACCAATGAACAGGATGGGGAAGGTGATGAAGAGCAGGAAGACGTGAGGGACCAGGTTGAGGGCGTCCACGAAGCAGCCATTGTTCAACATCCCTGTATCCACACTGTAGGCATTCTTGGTCACATTGTTGCCACAGAACGACAGGCCAGCCATGCCACCTTATTGGTCCAGAGAAGCCTGGGGGGAGGATCCAAGCCACAAAACTGTCAGTCAAGTCATGAGCACCAGCTAGTTTAGTGGCTGGACAATGGAGAGGTAAACAACAAGAGTGGTCTAGCTGTAATGCTCTTTTGAAGGTGAATCAGCTTTTAAAAAACACAGGATACATTAGTAAGACTAAAGTGCTTTTATGATTCAAATAACATTAGCCAACGGATACGGAGCTTTTAATATTAAGACTCCTTATGTAGTGTTGTGGTGTCTCTCTTGTCTTGATGTGTGTTTTTAAATATATATTTTTTTATCGCAGCCCTCGTCCCCGCAGGAGGCCTTTAGGTATGCCGTCAAGTCAATGTAAAGAATAATTTGTTCTTACCTGGTTTGCCTAGTTAAATAAAGATTAAATAAATAAACAATGTTTAGAGAGTTTACATGGATCAATAGTCATTTAAGGGAGGAATGCACCATACTATTTCCCTTGATAATGAATGATCTAGTCTGATGATAGAGAAGGTTGCGGTTTATTCTAGAGAGCAGTACTGCCCTCCAAGCACTGCTCATCTTATCCCTGCCCGATCTAAATAAAAGTCCTGTTGGCTCTCAAAATAATGGAGCCAATCACATGAAATAATTAAACAAACAAATGTTGCCAAACGATGTTAAAATTCAAAGGATTAATATTTATATAGGGTTTTTATACAAACGGCATATTATTCAAGTAGTTGTCCAATGGAAGCTGGAAAGTAGTTTTCCGACCGTTATTCTGAAAAGAACTCAACACCACTCACAAGAAGAGTCGTTTTCAGACCTCTGCTATGAGTAATATGAACACATGGCACAACATAGCATACACGGCCATAACAGAATAATAATAGAGATCAATGTAGCTTACCTCAGAGAAGTGTCCTTATTGACGCCGTTTCATTCAGGTCGCCTGGTTTTTGGAGACAGTAACCACACAGCATATATTGGAGGTGGTTATTTTGAGCCTTTTAGCGCATCAGCTGGCCATACTGCTGGCCCCCCTATCGGATTTCAAAACTTGGCCAAGTCTGGTGAGGCAAACTTCCCTTGCCGCTAGGTTCCACCACCAACCATGTGGCGGGGTAAAGTACATGTGTAGGAATGGTAGGCATACTGTAGCAGGCTACAACGTAAGGGTTCGGTTTTATAAAACAGATTCATATTTTTAAGAGGGTTACATTTTTTAGGTAAAGGCTTCAGTAAATATTTACATATTTTTTATGAACACACAAACTGTATTCTGTGACTGAATATAATAAATATACGATTTGTCCATATAGTTTATACTTGGAATTGACATGTCTCCTACAAGGACATGGGAGGACCTTGGATAGGCAAGTCTACAACTGACCTCTAGGCTACAATTCTATTGTTAGGCGCATTGAACCAGTAGCCTACAGATGTACGCGGTCAGCAGTTACAACGATGAATCAGATCTATATGTAAAGTAAGCACTTGTCATTGACCTTAGGAATGTGCAATTATTGTAGGCAAAAAAACTTAATTTTTTACACTATTCATTGTATCATTTGGAACCGTTTCATATCTCGAGGTGCGCGGTTTACAGATGACACGGGGTACACATCATGTGACATGACAATGTGTGAATAGTATCATCAGACAGAGTAAAAGTAAAATTAAATAAATATGAGGCTTTCTGAGACCATGTATGCAGTTAGTATGCTATCCGCATTACTTACCCCTTTCTATGGCTCCGCTGTGTTCAGTCCTGTTGTGGGATGTCTTGTGTTGTCCGGTCATTGATTTTCTGCTGGTGATATTTGTGAAATTATGCAATGGAGGATGCTGCCGTTCTGAAGCGAATTCATTCATTCCATTAGAACTGCGCTCGCATCATCAGTAGCAGCATCGTATGATTATTGCGTCCACTCCTACACGGTGGATAGACGTGGCTTTCTGCAGAAATATCACTCAGAGGAGTGGGTAAAACAATATCACGTTATTTAGGTCACCTAAAAAACTGCGGGGGCGATCACTTAACGGTTGTTTTATTCCGCCGTTTCGCCCAAATTATATAGGTAAACGTTTCAGACAGCTCTGTTATCGTTAAAGTAAAATAAAACGTATATTGTTAATAAATTATGGATGGATCACGTGCCCATTACGCCGATAGACATAAAGCAACAAACAGCAGCAAATATTAATTTAGGTCTTTGCATTTTCAGTGTTACAATATGCAGATTTCGGGGGAATTATGTAATAGCCTACACTAGGCTACACAGTGTTCCCTCATCAATGAATTATTGATTTCTCCTGATTAAGATTACTGTTTGAGCAGACTATTGCTTGCAAAAACACTGGCTCGCTGTCTCCTGCATAGGCCTATGGTTCATGGCTATTCATTATTATGCCAGTTGCCATGATCGGCCTTTCCATAATGCTTCATTATAACAGTGTTATTAAATGATCACAGATGGCCATGTCTTACACTGGGCACTGACAGTAATGTGTTACGACTGCTACGCTAATTAAACGGAAACCTGATTCTGACACAAACACACGTAGCTGATATGAGTCGGTCATGGTTTCTCATGGTCACGTGATGAGGTAGTCCTGCAATTTCAAAATCAGTGTTGGCCCAAGCAAATTGAATCTTGGTCTAATGGTCAAGACGTTGGTTTCTCCAGCAGTAGACCAAGGAATGATTCCATTAGGGTATCTGTGGATCTCCCCCTATCTGCACCCTTAGCCAATGACATAACACCTTATTGAGGGTAGTGAGTGACTGCACAACGCATCACCGGGGGTTAACTACCTGCCCTCCAGGACACCTACACCACCCGCTGTCACAGGAAGTCCAAAAAGATCATCAAGGACAACAACCACCCGAGCCACTGCCTGTTCACCCCGCTATCATCCAGAAGGCGAGGTCAGTACAGGTGCATCAAAGCTGGGACTGAGAGACTGAAAAACAGCTTCTATCTCAAGGCCATCAGACTGTTAAAAAGCCATCACTAACATTGAGTGGCTGCTGTCAACATACTGACTCAAATCTCTAGCCACTTTAATAATTAAAAATTGGATGTAATAAATGTATCACTAGCCACTTTAAACAATTTTGTATATAATGTTTACATATCCGACATTACTCAAATCAAATGTATACACTGTACTCTATACCATCTATACCATCTACTGAATCTTGCCGTTCGGCCATCGACTCAAATCTCTAGCCACTTTAATAATTAAAAAGTGGATGTAAAATGTCACTAGCCACTTTAAACGATGCCATTTATATCATGTTTACATATCCTACATTACTCATCTCATATGTATATACTGTACTCTATACCATCTACTGCATATTGCCTATGCCGGTCAGCCATCGCTCATCCATATATTTATATGTACATACTCGTATTCATTCCTTTACACTTGTGTGTATAAGGTAGTTGTTGTGTAATTGTTAGATTACTTGTTAGATACTACAGCACGGTCGGAACTAGAAGCACAAGCATTTCGCTACACTCACATTAACATCTGCTAACCATGTGTATGTGACATTTTTTTAAATTTGATTTATTGACATCTGACTGAACCAAATAATATAAATACTGTATATAAACATTCAATACATCTTTCTGCAGTGGCAAGAGGAAGCATAATCAACCCTGTTGCGCGCGCGCGCGCACACACACACACACACACACACACACACACACACACACACACACACACACACACACACACACACACACACACACACACACACACACACACACACACACACATACACACATCATAACTCCCTTTACCCTCATGTAGGCTACTGACCCTCTCTGTACCCTCATGACTGGATCAGTACCAACCATCCTGCTGGCCTCAGCCAAAAAAACACTGTTCCTTCTTTCTCTCACACAAACACACACACACACTCACATACACGCACACACACACACACCACTTCAGTAGCCTGAGAACTCCGTAAAACTCACACTCTGGGAACATGTTCTATTTTAACTCCTCCTCTTAGCCCCCATACCCATAGGGACTCTGTTACTGTGTGTGTGTATAACCTTCTACCCCTGTTGGTTTGAATGAAAGCTCCTCTGGGTTTTAAGGAGGATTAAGAGAAACACGTCTGCTGTATCTTGGAAAGCTTTTTATTTGATTTCCATGAAAAATATTTTCCCCAGAGAGATTAGAGTCTGTTATCCATCTTAACAGAAGGATTTAGGATCTTTGAGGTTGTGCTTTGTTTTGATGTTGTGTCAGTATCTGTCTGGATCAGGTAGAAACCCCTGGCCGAAGTATTAGGCCGTTATTAGAAAGGTCCGCTCACTCTCAATAGGTGATGTTTTCATAAAGCTTTTAAAAGGTAGGCCAAGTGCAGGAGATTCATCAGATGGGTGCTGGCTGCCGTTTGGGATGCACCAGGTGATTCATCTCTGATTTTGCTTTGATCTCTGGTGGGGAATGACCTTCATCAGTGGTTTCCTACCTGCTGGTTATAATGCTTTAGCATGCACAGCAGCACACAGAGGCTGGATTGGAATTACTGATCTCTGTGGTGGTCCAATGTCTATGAGAATAACCAAAAAAAGTAATTAGGAACACCCACAAATTAATTATACTCATCTCAACAACCCGAAAAGAGTTCGATGGGTCGTTTAAAATTTTCTTGCTTTGTATTGCTGTGTGTGTGTCAGAGGAGGCTGGTGGGAGGAGCTATATGAGGACAGGCTCATTGTAATAGCTGGAATGGAATCAATGGAATGGTACCAAACACATCAACCACATGGAAAACATTGAATAACACTCTCTGTGTGTGTATGTCTGTGTGTGTGCATCTCTCTGTGTGTGTATGTCTGTGTGTGGGTGTGTGTGTGTCTGTGTGTGTGTGTGTCTGTGTGTGTGTCTGTGTGCATCTCTGTGTGTCTGTGTGCATCGCTGTGTGTCTATGCATCTGTGTGTATGTCTGTGTGTGTGGGTGTGTGTGTGTGTGTATGTCTGTGCATCTCTGTGTGTGTGTGTGCATCTGTATGACTGTGCATCTCTCTGTGTGTGTGTATGTATGTGTGTGTGTGTGTGTATGTCTGTGTGTGGGTGTGTGTATGTCTGTGTGTGTGTGTGTGTCTGTGTGTGTGTGTATGTCTGTGTGTGTGCCTGTGTGTCTGTGCATCTCTGTGTGTGTGTGTATGTCTGTGTGTGTGTGTGTGTATGTTTGTGTGTGTGTGTGTGTATGCCTGTGTGTCTGTGCATCTCTGTATGTGTCTGTGTGTGTGCCTGTGTGTGTGTGTGCATCTCTGTGTCTGTGCATCTCTGTGTGTGTGTATGTCTGTGTGTGTGTATGTTTGTGTGTGTGTGTGTGTGTATGCCTGTGTGTCTGTGCATCTCTGTGTGTGTCTGTCTGTCTGTCTGTCTGTCTGTCTGCGTGTGTGTGTGGGTGT